>CAWUFW010017789.1:0-247816 GCA_963921515.1 Calotriton arnoldi
ATATTCACTTGTGAAGTACAAATATCAACTCATTACATTTATACTAGGTGGATTACATGGCAAAACAAAAATTGTCACATTCTTATTCCAAAATTTTAAAGTTTGAATAAATAATTTGCCAAGTTCAACTCTTTGTTATTATCCCAACTAATTCACAACTAGACGGCCCTGGAGTCATAATCTGACATTCAGTCATTACTGTATGATGAATCCTCCCAAGCCTCTTGGTCCCATATGGCCAATTCTTTGGTCATATCTACTCGTCTGTTTCTGATACAATTATTCATCTTATATCCCTTCAGGAACAGACAATTAAAGTGACTCATGCTTCCAAAAAAAATGCATTGTGTTGTTTCTCCAACATGTATGTACAAAGTCCGGAGATAAATATGTGCAAAATAGCAGAAAGAACCTCAAAATGCATATACATATTAAAGTGCAAAAGTGCGGCTACCATTTGTTCTAAAAGATGGGAAATGGGTGCATAAGGGCGAAATTACTGGATATAGAAGAGAATGATGTTAGTTATCCTGACCAACTATCACTAATCCCCTCCCAGTTACTCTCCAACTTATACTGAAGTGCTATACATTTATTCCTGTGTATTGCGCACTCCATAATAAAGTGCCAGGTGCCTATATGTTAAAAACCATATTGTATATCATGGTCTAAAACCAGCCACCTCCCTTAATCCCCAAAAGATGGCCAAATTGCTTCCCAATTAGATGAATACTGTCCTGTTTAATGTTAACGTAAATTCCTAATCTATATGGAAAGCAATCCTTCATAATCTAAGATTACTACCGATAGAAATTCATCTATTCATGGCTACCCCGCATCAATATTTCTGTTAAAAAGCCCACATAACTAATCAGTTTGTTTACCACGATTCTAAAAATGGGCAATGCAAAAGTTACACATGAACACAATAATTAGAAGTCTTAAACGGGATACATCAATGCAATTCATATGGATCAGACGGAGTTAATTAATCAACAACAGGCCCATTGTTTGTGATCCTATGCCTATCACATGCCTGGCATAAAAATACAGATAAAATCAGGACATTCCATTAAGACGAGGAGAACCAGGAATGTTTTTACAGAAAGGTGTATAATTCCGCATCAGCATTTAGTCCCCATGGTAGCTCTGTTCCTAAGTTGACAATCCATCTCGATTCTGCACGTCTCAATGTCAACTCTCTATCTCCCCCTCTGATATGAGATGTTATTTGTTCAATACCAGAGTATGAGAGTTTATTCTTGTTTAAAATTCCTTCATGTTCTCTCCAGATATGTTTGGCCATTGCATAAGTGAAGTCCTTATTTGATATGGCTCGCAAATGTTGGAGGATACGCAATTTTAATTTATTCACAGTACTGCCAATATATTTCTGGCCGCATATACACTCCAAAAGGTAGACCACATAAGTAGATTCACACGTGATCTTATCTTTAATAACTTTTTCAGGCCTTGAATTGTTGTAATTTCTGTCCTGTTGCGGCCATAATTGCAAGCTTTACATTTTGTGCATTTCACAAAGCCCTTCTGTGATATCCAAGTTGTTTTTTGCTGATATACAGTTTTACTTGAGAAGTAGCTTTGTGTCAAAAGGCCTCCCAATGAGGGTACTTTTCTGTAGGTGATATTTGCTTTTTCTTTGATGAAGGAATTTAACTCCTGATCTTTTTAAGCACACTCCAATGTTTGTTGATCACCTGCCTGATCCTCTGATTCGAGTTGTTAAAATCCGTGATGAATCTCACAGGTTCCTCATTTAATACAGATTCTGTTATGATGTTTTTCGGTAATAGTAGATCCTCTCTTTTGGCATTGGATGCTCTTATTCGCGCATCCTCTAGGACCATCAAGGGATATCCCCTTCTCTGGAAACGCTCAAACATTATAGAGACCTGTTTATTGAACTCCACCTCCACCGAGCAGTTCCTGCGCACCCGTAGAAACTCTCCGTAGGGGATGCTCCATTTTAGGGCTTTTGGGTGTGCGCTGTTAGCTTGTAAAATACTGTTACAAGATGTGGTCTTGCGGAAGAGGGTGGTGCATATTTTCTCATTTTCAATATAGACCCTGATATCCAAACAAAAGGTTGCCCACAGAGGAAGGGCCCACACAGGTAAGTTTGGCACCAATTCTTTAATGGAGGTTGCAATGAGGGAACACAGAAAATGCCACGCTGAAAGTACAGTCCAGCCCGACGCGTTTCGTGCTTCATAGCACTTCCTCATGGACTAGGGGCTTCACGATAAAGGCAGGCAACGGCCATTTTCCAGCACCTGTTTATCCTCAACATCCCGCCTCAGTGGGCGTGGCCGACAGCGTGGCCTGTTGGTTGTTGTAGTGCTTTCTTATTTCTCAAGTGAGTCGCCGTGCCATTTCTTTACTATAAAATGTCAATAAATGTCCCAAGTGGGTTGCGGTGCACAATCCTGCTACCTCGCATGCACCTTCATTCCTCCATAAATGGCTCCTGTCTCAAGCGATCACGCCAACTGGCGTCACAGCGGGGCTGCATTGACGCAGCGGGGCTCCTCCCGCGGCCTAGGCATAGCCGCTTCTATCCAAACAAAGGTTGCCCACAGATGAAGGGCCCACACAGGTAAGTTTGGCACCAATTCTTTAATGGAGGTTGCAATGCGGGAACACAGAAAATGCCACGCTGAAAGTACACAGTCCAGCCCGACGCGTTTCGTGCTTCATAGCACTTCCTCATGGGCTAGGGGCTTCACGATAAAGGCAGGCAACGGCCATTTTCCAGCACCTGTTCATCCTCAACATCCCGCCTCAGTGGGCGTGGCCGACAGCGTGGCCTGTTGTTTGTTGTAGTGCTTTCTTATTTCACAGAGTGAGTCGCCGTGCCATTTCTTTACTATAAAATGTCAATAAATGTCCCAAGTGGGTTGCGGTGCACAATCCTGCTACCTCGCATGCACCTTCATTCCTCCATAAACGGCTCCTGTCTCAAGCGATCACGCCAACTGGCGTCACAGCGGGGCTGCATTGACGCAGCGGGGCTCCTCCCGCGGCCTAGGCACTAGCCGCTTCTATCCAAACAAAGGTTGCCCACAGAGGAAGGGCCCACACAGGTAAGTTTGGCACCAATTCTTTAATGGAGGTTGCAAGGCGGGAACACAGAAAATGCCACGCTGAAAGTACACAGTCAAGCCCGACGCGTTTCGTGCTTCATAGCACTTCCTCATGGGCTAGGGGCTTCACGATAAAGGCAGGCAACGGCCATTTTCCAGCACCTGTTTATCTTCAACATCCCGCCTCAGTGGGCATGGCCGACAGCGTGGCCTGTTGGTTGTTGTAGTGCTTTCTTATTTCTCAAGTGAGTCGCCGTGCCATTTCTTTACTATAAAATGTCAATAAATGTCCCAAATGGGTTGCGGTGCACAATCCTGCTACCTCGCATGCACCTTCATTCCTCCATAAACGGCTCCAGTCTCAAGCGATCACGCCAACTGGCGTCAGAGCGGGGCTGCATTGACGCAGCGGGGCTCCTCCCGCGGCCTAGGCATAGCAGCTTCTATCCAAATAAAGGTTGCCCACAGAGGAAGGGCCCACACAGGTAAGTTTGGCACCAATTCTTTAATGGAGGTTGCAATGCGGGAACACAGAAAATGCCTCGCTGAAAGTACACAGTCCAGCCCGACGCGTTTCGTGCTTCATAGCACTTCCTCATGGGCTAGGGTCTTCACGATAAAGGCAGGCAACGGCCATTTTCCAGCACCTGTTTATCCTCAACATCCCGCCTCAGTGGGCGTGGCCGACAGCGTGGCCTGTTGGTTGTAGTAGTGCTTTCTTATTTCTCAAATGAGTCGCCGTGCCATTTCTTTACTATAAAATGTCAATAAATGTCCCAAGTGGGTTGCGGTGCACAATCCTGCTACCTCGCATGCACCTTCATTCCTCCATAAACGGCTCCTGTCTCAAGCGATCACGCCAACTGGCGTCACAGCGGGGCTGCATTGACGCAGCGGGGCTCCTCCCGCGGCCTAGGCATAGCCGCTTCTATCCAAACAAAGGTTGCCCACAGAGGAAGGGCCCACACAGGTAAGTTTGGCACCAATTCTTTAATGGAGGTTGCAATGCGGGAACACAGAAAATGCCACGCTGAAAGTACACAGTCCAGCCCGACGCGTTTCGTGCTTCATAGCACTTCCTCATGGGCTAGGGGCTTCACGATAAAGGCAGGCAACGGCCATTTTCCAGCACCTGTTTATCCTCAACATCCCGCCTCAGTGGGCGTGGCCGACAGCGTGGCCTGTTGGTTGTTGTAGTGCTTTCTTATTTCTCAAGTGAGTCGCTGTGCCATTTCTTTACTATAAAATGTCAATAAATGTCCCAAGTGGGTTGCGGTGCACAATCCTTCTACCTCGCATGCACCTTCATTCCTCCATAAACGGCTCCTGTCTCAAGCGATCACGCCAACTGGCGTCACAGCGGGGCTGCATTGACGCAGCGGGGCTCCTCCCGCGGCCTAGGCATAGACGCTTCTATCCAAACAAAGGTTGCCCACAGAGTAAGGGCCCACACAGGTAAGTTTGGCACCAATTCTTTAATGGAGGTTGCAATGCGGGAACACAGAAAATGCCACGCTGAAAGTACACAGTCCAGCCCGACGCGTTTCGTGCTTCATAGCACTTCCTCATGAGCTAGGGGCTTCACGATAAAGGCAGGCAACGGCCATTTTCCAGCACCTGTTTTTCCTCAACATCCCGCCTCAGTGGGCGTGGCCGACAGCGTGGCCTGTTGGTTGTTGTAGTGCTTTCTTATTTCTCAAGTGAGTCGCCGTGCCATTTCTTTACTATAAAATGTCAATAAATGTCCCAAGTGGGTTGCGGTGCACAATCCTGCTACCTCGCATGCACCTTCATTCCTCCATAAACGGCTCCTGTCTCAAGCGATCACGCCAACTGGCGTCACAGCGGGCTGCATTGACGCAGCGGGGCTCCTCCCGCGGCCTAGGCATAGCCGCTTCTATCCAAACAAAGGTTGCCCACAGAGGAAGGGCCCACACAGGTAAGTTTGGCACCAATTCTTTAATGGAGGTTGCAATGCGGGAACACAGAAAATGCCACGCTGAAAGTACACAGTCCAGCCCGACGCGTTTCGTGCTTCATAGTACTTCCTCATGGGCTAGGGGCTTCACGATAAAGGCAGGCAATGGCCATTTTCCAGCACCTGTTTATCCTCAACATCCCGCCTCAGTGGGCGTGGCCGACAGCGTGGCCTGTTGGTTGTAGTAGTGCTTTCTTATTTCTCAAATGAGTCGCCGTGCCATTTCTTTACTATCAAATGTCAATAAATGTCCCAAGTGGGTTGCGGTGCACAATCCTGCTACCTCGCATGCACCTTCATTCCTCCATAAACGGCTCCTGTCTCACGCGATCACGCCAACTGGCGTCACAGCGGGGCTGCATTGATGCAGCGGGGCTCCTCCCGCGGCCTAGGCATAGCCGCTTCTATCCAAACAAAAGGTTGCCCACAGAGGAAGGGCCCACACAGGTAAGTTTGGCACCAATTCTTTAATGGAGGTTGCAATGCGGGAACACAGAAAATGCCACGCTGAAAGTACACAGTCCAGCCCGACGCGTTTCGTGCTTCATAGCACTTCCTCATGGGCTAGGGGCTTCACGATAAAGGCAGGCAACGGCCATTTTCCAGCACCTGTTTATCCTCAACATCCCGCCTCAGTGGGCGTGGCCGACAGCGTGGCCTGTTGTTTGTTGTAGTGCTTTCTTATTTCACAAGTGAGTCGCCGTGCCATTTCTTTACTATAAAATGTCAATAAATGTCCCAAGTGGGTTGCGGTGCACAATCCTGCTACCTCGCATGCACCTTCATTCCTCCATAAACGGCTCCTGTCTCAAGCGATCACGCCAACTGGCGTCACAGCGGGGCTGCATTGACGCAGCGGGGCTCCTCCCGCGGCCTAGGCATAGCCGCTTCTATCCAAACAAAGGTTGCCCACAGAGGAAGGGCCCACACAGGTAAGTTTGGCACCAATTCTTTAATGGAGGTTGCAAGGCGGGAACACAGAAAATGCCACGCTGAAAGTACACAGTCAAGCCCGACGCGTTTCGTGCTTCATAGCACTTCCTCATGGGCTAGGGGCTTCACGATAAAGGCAGGCAACGGCCATTTTCCAGCACCTGTTTATCTTCAACATCCCGCCTCAGTGGGCATGGCCGACAGCGTGGCCTGTTGGTTGTTGTAGTGCTTTCTTATTTCTCAAGTGAGTCGCCGTGCCATTTCTTTACTATAAAATGTCAATAAATGTCCCAAATGGGTTGCGGTGCACAATCCTGCTACCTCGCATGCACCTTCATTCCTCCATAAACGGCTCCAGTCTCAAACGATCACGCCAACTGGCGTCAGAGCGGGGCTGCATTGACGCAGCGGGGCTCCTCCCGCGGCCTAGGCATAGCAGCTTCTATCCAAATAAAAGGTTGCCCACAGAGGAAGGGCCCACACAGGTAAGTTTGGCACCAATTCTTTAATGGAGGTTGCAATGCGGGAACACAGAAAATGCCTCGCTGAAAGTACACAGTCCAGCCCGACGCGTTTCGTGCTTCATAGCACTTCCTCATGGGCTAGGGTCTTCACGATAAAGGCAGGCAACGGCCATTTTCCAGCACCTGTTTATCCTCAACATCCCGCCTCAGTGGGCGTGTCCAACAGCGTGGCCTGTTGGTTGTTGTAGTGCTTTCTTATTTCTCAAGTGAGTCGCCGTGCCATTTCTTTACTATAAAATGTCAATAAATGTCCCAAGTGGGTTGCGGTGCACAATCCTGCTACCTCGCATGCACCTTCATTCCTCCATAAATGGCTCCTGTCTCAAGCGATCACGCCAACTGGCGTCACAGCGGGGCTGCATTGACGCAGCGGGGCTCCTCCCGCGGCCTAGGCATAGCCGCTTCTATCCAAACAAAAGGTTGCCCACAGATGAAGGGCCCACACAGGTAAGTTTGGCACCAATTCTTTAATGGAGGTTGCAATGCGGGAACACAGAAAATGCCACGCTGAAAGTACACAGTCCAGCCCGACGCGTTTCGTGCTTCATAGCACTTCCTCATGGGCTAGGGGCTTCACGATAAAGGCAGGCAACGGCCATTTTCCAGCACCTGTTCATCCTCAACATCCCGCCTCAGTGGGCGTGGCCGACAGCGTGGCCTGTTGGTTGTTGTAGTGCTTTCTTATTTCTCAAGTGAGTCGCCGTGCCATTTCTTTACTATAAAATGTCAATAAATGTCCCAAGTGGGTTGCGGTGCACAATCCTGCTACCTCGCATGCACCTTCATTCCTCCATAAACGGCTCCTGTCTCAAGCGATCACGCCAACTGGCGTCACAGCGGGGCTGCATTGACGCAGCGGGGCTCCTCCCGCGGCCTAGGCATAGCCGCTTCTATCCAAACAAAAGGTTGCCCACAGAGGAAGGGACCACACAGGTAAGTTTGGCACCAATTCTTTAATGGAGGTTGCAATGCGGGAACACAGAAAATGCCACGCTGAAAGTACACAGTCCAGCCCGGCGCGTTTCGTGCTTCATAGCACTTCCTCATGGGCTAGGGGCTTCACGATAAAGGCAGGCAACGGCCATTTTCCAGCACCTGTTTTTCCTCAACATCCCGCCTCAGTGGGCGTGGCCGACAGCGTGGCCTGTTGGTTGTTGTAGTGCTTTCTTATTTCTCAAGTGAGTCGCCGTGCCATTTCTTTACTATAAAATGTCAATAAATGTCCCAAGTGGGTTGCGGTGCACAATCCTGCTACCTCGCATGCACCTTCATTCCTCAATAAACGGCTCCTGTCTCAAGCGATCACGCCAACTGGCGTCACAGCGGCGCTGCATTGACGCAGCGGGGCTCCTCCCGCGGCCTAGGCATAGCCGCTTCTATCCAAACAAAAGGTTGCCCACAGAGGAAGGGCCCACACAGGTAAGTTTGGCACCAATTCTTTAATGGAGGTTGCAATGCGGGAACACAGAAAATGACACGCTGAAAGTACACAGTCCAGCCTGACGCGTTTCGTGCTTCATAGCACTTCCTCATGGGCTAGGGGCTTCACGATAAAGGCAGGCAATGGCCATTTTCCAGCACCTGTTTATCCTCAACATCGCGCCTCAGTGGGCGTGGCCGACAGCGTGGCCTGTTGGTTGTAGTAGTGCTTTCTTATTTCTCAAATGAGTCGCCGTGCCATTTCTTTACTATAAAATGTCAATAAATGTCCCAAGTGGGTTGCGGTGCACAATCCTGCTACCTCGCATGCACCTTCATTCCTCCATAAACGGCTACTGTCTCAAGCGATCACGCCAACTGGCGTCACAGCGGGGCTGCATTGACGCAGCGGGGCTCCTCCCGCGGCCTAGGCATAGCCGCTTCTATCCAAACAAAAGGTTGCCCACAGAGGAAGGGCCCACACAGGTAAGTTTGGCACCAATTCTTTAATGGAGGTTGCAATGCGGGAACACAGAAAATGCCACGCTGAAAGTACACAGTCCAGCCCGACGCGTTTCGTGCTTCATAGCCCTTCCTCATGGGCTAGGGGCTTCACGATAAAGGCAGGCAACGGCCATTTTCCAGCACCTGTTTATCCTCAACATCCCGCCTCAGTGGGCGTGGCCGACAGCGTGGCCTGTTGGTTGTTGTAGTGCTTTCTTATTTCTCAAGTGAGTCGCTGTGCCATTTCTTTACTATAAAATGTCAATAAATGTCCCAAGTGGGTTGCGGTGCACAATCCTTCTACCTCGCATGCACCTTCATTCCTCCATAAACGGCTCCTGTCTCAAGCGATCACGCCAACTGGCGTCACAGCGGGGCTGCATTGACGCAGCGGGGCTCCTCCCGCGGCCTAGGCATAGACGCTTCTATCCAAACAAAAGGTTGCCCACAGAGTAAGGGCCCACACAGGTAAGTTTGGCACCAATTCTTTAATGGAGGTTGCAATGCGGGAACACAGAAAATGCCACGCTGAAAGTACACAGTCCAGCCCGACGCGTTTCGTGCTTCATAGCACTTCCTCATGAGCTAGGGGCTTCACGATAAAGGCAGGCAACGGCCATTTTCCAGCACCTGTTTGTCCTCAACATCCCGCCTCAGTGGGCGTGGCCGACAGCGTGGCCTGTTGGTTGTTGTAGTGCTTTCTTATTTCTCAAGTGAGTCGCCGTGCCATTTCTTTACTATAAAATGTCAATAAATGTCCCAAGTGGGTTGCGGTGCACAATCCTGCTACCTCGCATGCACCTTCATTCCTCCATAAACGGCTCCTGTCTCAAGCGATCACGCCAACTGGCGTCACAGCGGGCTGCATTGACGCAGCGGGGCTCCTCCCGCGGCCTAGGCATAGCCGCTTCTATCCAAACAAAAGGTTGCCCACAGAGGAAGGGCCCACACAGGTAAGTTTGGCACCAATTCTTTAATGGAGGTTGCAATGCGGGAACACAGAAAATGCCACGCTGAAAGTACACAGTCCAGCCCGACGCGTTTCGTGCTTCATAGTACTTCCTCATGGGCTAGGGGCTTCATGATAAAGGCAGGCAACGGCCATTTTCCAGCACCTGTTTATCCTCAACATCCCGCCTCAGTGGGCGTGGCCGACAGCGTGGCCTGTTGGTTGTTGTAGTGCTTTCTTATTTCTCAAGTGAGTCGCCGTGCCATTTCTTTACTATAAAATGTCAATAAATGTCCCAAGTGGGTTGCGGTGCACAATCCTGCTACCTCGCATGCACCTTCATTCCTCCATAAACGGCTCCTGTCTCACGCGATCACGCCAACTGGCGTCACAGCGGGGCTGCATTGACGCAGCGGGGCTCCTCCCGCGGCCTAGGCATAGCCGCTTCTATCCAAACAAAAGGTTGCCCACAGAGGAAGGGCCCACACAGGTAAGTTTGGCACCAATTCTTTAATGGAGCTTGCAATGCGGGAACACAGAAAATGCCACGCTGAAAGTACACAGTCCAGCCCGACGCGTTTCGTGCTTCATAGCACTTCCTCATGGGCTAGGGGCTTCACGATAAAGGCAGGCAACGGCCATTTTCCAGCACCTGTTTATCCTCAACATCCCGCCTCAGTGGGCGTGGCCGACAGCGTGGCCTGTTGTTTGTTGTAGTGCTTTCTTATTTCACAAGTGAGTCGCCGTGCCATTTCTTTACTATAAAAGGTCAATAAATGTCCCAAGTGGGTTGCGGTGCACAATCCTGCTACCTCGCATGCACCTTCATTCCTCCATAAACGGCTCCTGTCTCAAGCGATCACGCCAACTGGCGTCACAGCGGGGCTGCATTGACGCAGCGGGGCTCCTCCCGCGGCCTAGGCATAGCCGCTTCTATCCAAACAAAAGGTTGCCCACAGAGGAAGGGCCCACACAGGTAAGTTTGGCACCAATTCTTTAATGGAGGTTGCAAGGCGGGAACACAGAAAATGCCACGCTGAAAGTACACAGTCAAGCCCGACGCGTTTCGTGCTTCATAGCACTTCCTCATGGGCTAGGGGCTTCACGATAAAGGCAGGCAACGGCCATTTTCCAGCACCTGTTTATCTTCAACATCCCGCCTCAGTGGGCATGGCCGACAGCGTGGCCTGTTGGTTGTTGTAGTGCTTTCTTATTTCTCAAGTGAGTCGCCGTGCCATTTCTTTACTATAAAATGTCAATAAATGTCCCAAATGGGTTGCGGTGCACAATCCTGCTACCTCGCATGCACCTTCATTCCTCCATAAACGGCTCCAGTCTCAAACGATCACGCCAACTGGCGTCAGAGCGGGGCTGCATTGACGCAGCGGGGCTCCTCCCGCGGCCTAGGCATAGCAGCTTCTATCCAAATAAAAGGTTGCCCACAGAGGAAGGGCCCACACAGGTAAGTTTGGCACCAATTCTTTAATGGAGGTTGCAATGCGGGAACACAGAAAATGCCTTGCTGAAAGTACACAGTCCAGCCCGACGCGTTTTGTGCTTCATAGCACTTCCTCATGGGCTAGGGTCTTCACGATATAGGCAGGCAACGGCCATTTTCCAGCACCTGTTTATCCTCAACATCCCGCCTCAGTGGGCGTGTCCAACAGCGTGGCCTGTTGGTTGTTGTAGTGCTTTCTTATTTCTCAAGTGAGTCGCCGTGCCATTTCTTTACTATAAAATGTCAATAAATGTCCCAAGTGGGTTGCGGTGCACAATCCTGCTACCTCGCATGCACCTTCATTCCTCCATAAACGGCTCCTGTCTCAAGCGATCACGCCAACTGGCGTCACAGCGGGGCTGCATTGACGCAGCGGGGCTCCTCCCGCGGCCTAGGCATAGCCGCTTCTATCCAAACAAAAGGTTGCCCACAGAGGAAGGGACCACACAGGTAAGTTTGGCACCAATTCTTTAATGGAGGTTGCAATGCGGGAACACAGAAAATGCCACGCTGAAAGTACACAGTCCAGCCCGACGCGTTTCGTGCTTCATAGCACTTCCTCATGGGCTAGGGGCTTCACGATAAAGGCAGGCAACGGCCATTTTCCAGCACCTGTTTATCCTCAACATCCCACCTCAGTGGGCGTGGCCGACAGCGTGGCCTGTTGGTTGTTGTAGTGCTTTCTTATTTCTCAAGTGAGTCGCCGTGCCATTTCTGTACTATAAAATGTCACTAAATGTCCCAAGTGGGTTGCGGTGCACAATCCTGCTACCTCGCATGCACCTTCATTCCTCCATAAACGGCTCCTGTCTCAAGCGATCAAGCCAACTGGCATCACAGCGGGGCTGCATTGACGCAGCGGGGCTCCTCCCGCGGCCTAGGCATAGCCGCTTCTATCCAAACAAAAGGTTGCCCACAGAGGAAGGGCCCACACAGGTAAGTTTGGCACCAATTCTTTAATGGAGGTTGCAATGCGGGAACACAGAAAATGCCACGCTGAAAGTACACAGTCCAGCCCGACGCGTTTCGTGCTTCATAGCACTTCCTCATGGGCTAGGGGCTTCACGATAAAGGCAGCAACGGCCATTTTCCAGCACCTGTTTATCCTCAACATCCCGCCTCAGTGGGCGTGGCCGACAGCGTGGCCTGTTGGTTGTTGTAGTGCTTTCTTATTTCTCAAGTGAGTCGCCGTGCCATTTCTTTACTATAAAATGTCAATAAATGTCCCAAGTGGGTTGCGGTGCACAATCCTGCTACCTCGCATGCACCTTCATTCCTCCATAAACGGCTCCTGTCTCAAGCGATCACGCCAACTGGCGTCACAGCGGGGCTGCACGGGATTTTAGCGGTCAGCCCGGCCGCGAGAATAGCCCGCCGCCGGAGGCGGATCTGCGACGCCTGGATTGCCAGGTGCCGATTCAGAAATGTAAGGCTGAGGCTGGAGGAGTGTGAAAGACAACGCATTCGTCATTCAGTGTTGCATCGACCCACTGGGGTGTTATTATTGACAATATTGGGACAGACAACAGCACCAATTTGGATTGATCAACATGCAGAGCACTACAAAGACCAGAATTCATAGCGCCTGAAAAAGGCAGGTAACACGCCCACTGGGGCGGGACCGTTAATAAAAGTAAATGGGTGCTCTTCACAGCTGTTGTTGTGTTCTTAGTCTTCAGGCTCGTGACCAAGAACTTTTGTTCGAAACGCGTTGAGCCGCTTTATTTTGATGGACATGTGAAAGCGCCTGCGTTGCCATCCTCAGCTTTAAAAGAGACAACCTTCTTTGTGGCTATTCTCACAGGGGCAACTCTTGGTTTTGGATTTTAGCGGTCAGCCCGGCCACGAGAATAGCCCGCCGCCGGAGGCGGATCTGCGATGCCTGGATTGCCAGGTGCCGATTCAGAAATGTAAGGCTCAGGCTGGAGGAGTGTGAAAGACAACGCATTCGTCATTCAGTGTTGCATCGACCCACTGGGGTGTTATTATTGACAATATTGGGACAGACAACAGCACCAATTTGGATTGATCAACATGCAGAGCACTACAAAGACCAGAATTCATAGCACCTGAACAAGGCAGGTAACACGCCCACTGGGGCGGGACCGTTAATAAAAGTAAATGGGTGCTCTTCACAGCTGTTGTTGTATTCTTAATCTTCAGGCTCGTGACCAAGAACTTTTGTTCGAAACGCGTTGAGCCGCTTTAATTTGATGGACATGTGAAAGCGCCTGCGTTGCCATCCTCAGCTTTAAAAGAGACAACCTTCTTTGTGGCTATTCTCACAGGGGCAACTCTTGGTTTTGGATTTTAGCTGTCAGCCCGGCCGCGAGAATAGCCCACCGCCGGAGGCGGATCTGCGACGCCTGGATTGCCAGGTGCTGATTCAGAAATGTAAGGCTCAGGCTGGAGGAGTGTGAAAGACAACGCATTCGTCATTCAGTGTTGCATCGACCCACTGGGGTGTTATTATTGACAATATTGGGACAGACAACAGCACCAATTTGGATTGATCAACATGCAGAGCACTACAAAGACCAGAATTCATAGCGCCTGAACAAGGCAGGTAACACGCCCACTGGGGCGGGACCGTTAATAAAAGTAAATGGGTGCTCTTCACAGCTGTTGTTGTGTTCTTAGTCTTCAGGCTCGTGACCAAGAACTTTTGTTCGAAACGAGTTGAGCCGCTTTAATTTGATGGACATGTGAAAGCGCCTGCTTTGCCATCCTCAGCTTTAAAAGAGACAACCTTCTTTGTGGCTATTCTCACAGGGGCAACTCTTGGTTTTGGATTTTAGCGGTCAGCCCGGCCGCGAGAATAGCCCGCCGCCAGAGGCGGATCTGCGACGCATGGATTGCCAGGTGCTGATTCAGAAATGTAAGGCTCAGGCTGGAGGAGTGTGAAAGACAACGCATTCGTCATTCAGTGTTGCATCGACCCACTGGGGTGTTATTATTGACAATATTGGGACAGACAACAGCACCAATTTGGATTGATCAACATGCAGAGCACTACAAAGACCAGAATTCATAGCGCCTGAACAAGGCAGGTAACACGCCCACTGGGGCGGGACCGTTAATAAAAGTAAATGGGTGCTCTTCACAGCTGTTGTTGTGTTCTTAGTCTTCAGGCTCGTGACCAAGAACTTTTGATCGAAACGCATTGAGCCGCTTTAATTTGATGGACATGTGAAAGCGCCTGCGTTGCCATCCTCAGCTTTAAAAGAGACAACCTTCTTTGTGGCTATTCTCACAGGGGCAACTCTTGGTTTTGGATTTTAGCGGTCAGCCCGGCCGCGAGAATAGCCCGCCGCCGGAGGCGGATCTGCGACGCCTGGATTGCCAGGTGCCGATTCAGAAATGTAAGGCTCAGGCTGGAGGAGTGTGAAAGACAACGCATTCGTCATTCAGTGTTGCATCGACCCACTGGGGTGTTATCATTGACAATATTGGGACAGACAACAGCACCAATTTGGATTGATCAACATGCAGAGCACTACAAAGACCAGAATTCATAGCGCCTGAACAAGGCAGGTAAAACGCCCACTGGGGCGGGACCGTTAATAAAAGTAAATGGGTGCTCTTCACAGCTGTTGTTGTGTTCTTAGTCTTCAGGCTCGTGACCAAGAACTTTTGTTCGAAACGCGTTGAGCCGCTTTAATTTGATGGACATGTGAAAGCGCCTGCGTTGCCATCCTCAGCTTTAAAAGAGACAACCTTCTTTGTGGCTATTCTCACTGGGGCAACTCTTGGTTTTGGATTTTAGCGGTCAGCCCGGCCGCGAGAATAGCCCGCCGCCGGAGGCGGATCTGCGACGCCTGGATTGCCAGGTGCCGATTCAGAAATGTAAGGCTCAGGCTGGAGGAGTGTGAAAGACAACGCATTCGTCATTCAGTGTTGCATCGACCCACTGGGGTGTTATTATTGACAATATTGGGACAGACAACAGCACCAATTTGGATTGATCAACATGCAGAGCACTACAAAGACCAGAATTCATAGCGCCTGAACAAGGCAGGTAACACGCCCACTGGGGCGGGACCGTTAATAAAAGTAAATGGGTGCTCTTCACAGCTGTTGTTGTGTTCTTAGTCTTCAGGCTCGTGACCAAGAACTTTTGTTCGAAACGCGTTGAGCCGCTTTAACCGCTTAACTGCTTAGAACGTTCCGCGCCAGTGCGGAACGTTCTATTAAGCGGGCGGGGCCGCGTCGGGCAACGGACGTGCGCAGCACTACCGAGGTAGTGCTCGCGACGGCCGTTGGCCGACAGAAGCATCGAAGGGGTTAATTTGATGGACATGTGAAAGCGCCTGCGTTGCCATCCTCAGCTTTAAAAGAGACAACCTTCTTTGTGGCTATTCTCACAGGGGCAACTCTTGGTTTTGGATTTTAGCGGTCAGCCCGGCCGCGAGAATAGCCCGCCGCCGGAGGCGGATCTGCGACGCCTGGATTGCCAGGTGCCAATTCAGAAATGTAAGGCTCAGGCTGGAGGAGTGTGAAAGACAACGCATTCGTCATTCAGTGTTGCATCGACCCACTGGGGTGTTATTATTGACAATATTGGGACAGACAACAGCACCAATTTGGATTGATCAACATGCAGAGCACTACAAAGACCAGAATTCATAGCGCCTGAACAAGGCAGGTAACACGCCCACTGGGGCGGGACCGTTAATAAAAGTAAATGGGTGCTCTTCACAGCTGTTGTTGTGTTCTTAGTCTTCAGGCTCGTGACCAAGAACTTTTGTTCGAAACGCGTTGAGCCGCTTTAATTTGATGGACACGTGAAAGCGCCTGCGTTGCCATCCTCAGCTTTAAAAGAGACAACCTTCTTTGTGGCTATTCTCACAGGGGCAACTCTTGGTTTTGGATATATATATATATATATATATTGCTTCCGCCAGTCTCTGCAAAGAAGGGGGGCTCCGACCCTGACAGGGTGGTCTCAACAACACAGGCGCAGTCACTCCTGCAATACCATCTTCTGGAAAAACAAAAAGTCGAGTCCTGAATGCGAGGGAAATGCTGCTTTTTATTGGTGACACATGGCAGCCCACTCTTAACCAGACGCGTTTCGGCGATTTGATTCGCCTTAATCATTGGTGAGCAAAATCGATGATGGACTGCACCGAACTGTTCTCCTATTCCTTCATTACTACATTTCCCACAATGCAATATAATTTGTCAGGTAAGTTCGATGGTTCATAACCATTGTAATCATCTTTTGCAGTTTAAATACTGTGGCAGTCCCAATACATTCTCCTTATTGGCATTCGTTCTTATGTGTTGCCATGATGAAAAATATACAAGTTTAAAGACAGCGTCTCTCGCATTCCACCCAAGGACTCAAATACTCCTCTAGCGTCCCTTACTCACCTCCAACTGCAATCCTAGTATCAGGCAAATCCTTCTAAATTGTTTTGGAGCAAGCGGGTCATCCCCCCATATAGGATGCTTCAGCCAGTCTCTGCAAAGAAGGGGGTCTCCGACCCTGACAGGGTGGTCTCAACAACACAGGCGCAGAGTCACTCCTGCAATACCATCTACTGGAAAAACAAAAAGTCGAGTCCTGAATGCGAGGGAAATGCTGCTTTTTATTGGTGACACATGGCAGCCCACTCTTAACCAGACGCATTTCGGCGATTTGATTCACCTTAATCATTGGTGAGCAAAATCGATGATGGACTGTACCGAACTGTTCTCCTATTCCTTCGTTACTACATTTCCCACAATGCAATATAATTTGTCAGGTAAGTTCGATAGTTAATAACCATTGTAATCATCTTTTTAATGCAGGCACCCTTGCACTATGGTGCAGACAATGAGCAGGAATGCGCCATATCTCGGTAAATATGGTGCATTCCTGCTCTCTTCATTTGACACTGTGCAGAATGTTGATAACTCTGGGCAGAAGTTCTTTTACAGCTTACTCGAGAGGACCTCTAGTAACTCCTTGAGGAATTGCAGCTCTGTGAAAGAATTTTGAAGATTTTGCATCTGACTCAAGAGGGTTCTTTGTAACAACGTGAGTAACTGCAGGTTTATATATATATATGAGATTGAGATTGAGAAAGGCTGCTGTGACAGCCGGAACGCGTCTTTTCAGTTGCGGGGTCGAGGGAGACCAGCGGAAATAAAAGAAGCCTTATTCCAACAGTCTTGAGTGCGTGCCTTCTTCCGATGTGGAGCAGGATTGTATTTGGATATATATATATATATATATATATATATATATATATATATATATTCACTGAAAAAAACATAGGTTTCAGGGGCGTTATAGTTAGTTGGACATTTCACTCGTACAAAACCATAGAAATTCCCCCGTTATAGTTAGTTCAGCTAACTATAACTCGCGCGCCCGCAATGCACTGCTGATGACGTCACATATTACATCACTCATGACATGGTCAGTGACATCACTCATGACATCACTGATGACATTTCAAATGACATCACTAATGACATCACTGATGACATCATCCTTGTGATAGAGTGGCAGACCTCCTCTCACCCTAATATAACCTTTGATACACACACTCAAAAATACAAACTAACATTTTCAAAACAATGGACATACCAATACCAGTTACAACACACCTATTCAGTAATTCCAAGATCTACACACACATCCACTCATTCACCAACAGTCCCTATACAGTCACTCATACATGTACTCACTCATCATATGTACTCATACACCTATACATCCTGATACACACCGCCACTCATCCATAGAGTTACTCACACACATAGTCACACATGCAAACAAAGTATCAAACATCCATTTACTTGCATATACAGTTATACACACACTACCACACTTACTTCTACAGAAACTTACACATACTTACTCTCTTAAACAATCACTTATAGAAACACCTACTTATTTGTACAGGAACTCTTCCAATCTCTCACTCTCACATATACTCACTTATACACACCAATACTCACATATACTAGTTTAAAACATATGTAGTTACTCATAAAGACACTATTGAGACAGTCATTCACTCACTAACACACCCATACACATACTCATCCACCTATACAGTCCTGCACACATGCTGTCTTCAACACATACAAACAGTGAGTCACTCATTCATGCATCTATGCACTAAGTAATACCCCCACCGAACCATACAGACACTCAGACACTCATACTGATACTCAAAAAACCAACTAATAACCCATATAGACACTCATGTAGCTACTCACCAACCCATGCAGCCACTTATACACAAAGTGAGAGACTGATAC
Source organism: Calotriton arnoldi (assembly GCA_963921515.1). Taxonomy (NCBI): domain Eukaryota; kingdom Metazoa; phylum Chordata; class Amphibia; order Caudata; family Salamandridae; genus Calotriton; species Calotriton arnoldi. Next base: position 18,170 of record CAWUFW010017789.1, read on the forward strand.
AGATATTTTCATATTTAAACATTACTCACTAACCCATGTATTCACTAAGATACACTTAGTCAGTTATACAATCAATCTTACAAAAAAAATCATCCATTTAGACACTTATATACCCATTTATTCTTCCATCGACCTTGAGATATACATATATAAAACATATTTAATTTTCAGAAAAACACACATTCACTGGATGATGTCATCAGTGATGTCATCAGTGATGTCATTTGAGATGTCATGAGTGATGTCATGAGTGATGTCACTGACCATGTCATGAGTGATGTAATATGTGATGTCATCAGCAGTGCATTGCGGGCGCGCGAGTTATAGTTAGCTGAACTAACTATAACGGGGGAATTTCTATGGTTTTGTACGAGTGAAATGTCCAACTAACTATAACGCCCCTGAAACCTATGGTTTTTTCAGTGAATTTCTAAGGTTTTTTAAATGCTAATTTCTAACTATAACGTGCCTGAAACCTATGGTTTTTTCAGTGAATTTCTAAGGTTTTTTAAATGCTAATTTCTAACTATAACGTGCCTGAAACCTATGGTTTTTTCAGTGAATATATATATATTTATTATACTATGTATACATGTGAAAATGTCTCGGTCCCCTGTTTGCCTCGGTGGCACGGAAAAAATGGGTGGAACTGACGTCAGCACGCCGACGAGGTCCTCTTATGGCTCCGATGACGTCATACGGTGTCGCGAGCGGAGCCGTGCTATTATGATGTCCTCGTTGACGTGGGAGAACTAGGAAAGAATTTCCGTGGAATGCTGGTGCAGGGGATAGTCACCTAAGTGTTTAGGCTAGTCCTTTGGGAGCAACTGTTTATGTTGCCACTCCAGAAACCGAAACCAGTGATCCGAGGGCAGAGGCCCTGCAGATGGCACACTAGGTGGGGTGCCCAGTCGTGTGCACCGGCGGGGCAGCGAAGTGACAAGCACCACAACCCACAAAAAAGGTAACGAGGGCACTGAATAACACAGGATCTTCTCTTTGTATCTGGCAGGAACAACGAAGTTAAAATGCCCTAGTACCAAAATGTAGAATTAGTGCTACAACGGTCTTCAAGAGGACCTGCGATGCCGCTTCTGCCTCCCGTATCCTGGAGGCGGCACATGGGTCACGCGGTACGGTCATACTGCGGTGGGACGCACACTCGTTGACCTCTCATGGCACTGCTCCACACTTCAGGGAGGACGCTTTCCATTAGCTATGTTTTCTGATGACATGTCGCGCCGGCCCCGTCCAACAACAGAACTCCTTTAGATCCAAACAGACTCTTCCACTCTCTCACCGGAAGTGAAACCAGGCCACGCGGACACTTTCACAATACAACAGCCGGGAATGCACTTTTCGGTAAAAAAACACATTCCTTCCTCCTAATTAATCAAATAAACGTCTCACTGAAGAACAAGGGCCAGCTTCGATCGGTAAACAGCCGTTAGAACGACTTTTTACTTTGCGATACCATTACAACGCATGCATTACCACGCATGCGTTGTACATCACGAAGTCATTACTACGCATTTTTTAGAACGCATGGTCATTTACCACGCATGCCTTTACAACAAATTTTGTTGTAAAGGTATGTATGGTAAATGACCATGCGTTCTAAAAAACATGTAGACGATCCATGACGTTGTAAGGAAACAGAGGCTGTTCCGTTTCCTCACAACGACGTGCACCGCCCCTCAGAGACGACGTGAAGCAGGAACCACGAGGAGTGAGAGGTAAGGGGGATTGGGCATGGGGTGGGGGTTTCTTTTCTAGGGTTTAGGGTAGTGCAGTGGTGTTTGGGTGGTGTAGGGGGTAATGCTGGGGGTAGTGTTTTAGGGTTTAGGGTAGTGCAGTGGTGTTTGGGTAGTGTAGGGGGTCGTGCTGGGGGTAGTGTTTTAGGGTTTAGGATAGTGCAGTAGTGTAGGGGTTCGTGCTGGGGGTAGTGTTTTAGGGTTTAGGGTAGTGCAATGGTGTATGGGTAGTGTACGGGGTCGTGCTGGGGTAGTGTTTTAGGGTTTAGGGTAGTGCAGTGGTGTTTGAGTAGTGTAGGGGGTCATGCTGGTGGTAGTGTTTTAGGGTTTAGGGTAGTGCAGTGGTGTTTGTGTAGTGTAGGGGGTCATGCTGGGGGTAGTGTTTTATGGTTTAGGGTAGTGCAGTGGTGTTTGGGTAGTGTAGGGGGTTGTGCTGGGGGTGGGTTTAGGGTAGTGCAGTGGTGTTTGGGTAGTGTAGGGAGTCATGCTGGGGGTAGTGTTTTAGGGTTTAGGGTAGTGCAGTGGTGTTTGTGTAGTGTAGGGGGTTGTGCTGGGGGTAGTGTTTTAGGGTTTATGTTAGTGCAGTGGTGTTTGGGTAGTGTAGGGGGTAGTGCTGGGGTAGTGTTTTAGGGTTTAGGGTAGTGCAGTGGTGTTTGTGTAGTGTAGGGGTAGTGTTTTAGGGTTTGGGTAGAGCAGTGGTGTTTGGGTAGTGTAGGGGTTCATGCTGGGGGTAGTGTTTTAGGGTTTAGGGTATGGCAGTGGTGTTTGGGTAGTGTAGGGGGTTGTGCTGGGGGTCGATTTAGGGTTTAGGGTAGTGCAGTGGTGTTTGTGTTGTGAGGGGGTCGTGCTGGGGATAGTGTTTTAGGGTTTAGAGTAATGCAGTGGTGTTTGTATAGTGTAGGGGGGTTTAGGGTAGTGCAGTGGTGTTTGTGTAGTGTAGGGGGTCATGCAGGGGGTAGTGTTTTAGGGTTTAGGGTAGTGCAGTGGTGTTTGTGTAGTGTAGGGGGTAGTGTGTTAGGGTTTAGGGTAGTGCAGTGGTGTTTGTGTAGTGTAGGGGGTCATGCTGTGTGTAGTGCTTTAGGGTTTAGGGTAGTGCAGTTGTGTTTGTGTAGTGTAGGGGTCGTGTTTTAGGGTATAGGGTAGTGCAGTGGTGTTTGGGTAGTGTAGGGGGTCATGCTGGAGTTAGTGTTTTAGGGTTTAGGGTAGTGCAGTGGTGTTTGGGTAGTGTAGGGGGTTGTGCTGGGGGTAGTGTTTTAGGGCAGTGGTGTTTGTGTAGTGTGGGAGGTCATGCTGGGGGTAGATTTAGGGTTTAGTGTAGTGCAGTGGTGTTTGGGTAGTGTAGGGAGTCGTGCTGGGGGTAGTGTTTTAGGGTTTAGGGTAGTCCAGTGGTGTTTGTGTAGTGTAGGGAGTCGTGCTGGGGGTAGTGTTTTAGGGTTTAGGGTAGTGCAGTGGTGTTTGGGTAGTGTAGGGGGTCATGCTGGGGGTAGTGTTTTAGGGTTTAGGGTAGTGCAGTGGTGTTTGTGTAGTGTAGGGGGTCGTGCTGGGGGTAGTGTTTTAGGGTTTAGGGTAGTGCAGTGGTGTTTGGGTAGTGTAAGGGGTAGTGCTGGGGTAGTGTTTTGGGTTTACAGTAGTGCAGTGGTGTTTGTGTAGTGTAGGGGGTCGTGCTGGGGTAGTGTTTTATGGTTTAGGGTAGTGCAGTGGTGTTTGTGTAGTGTAGGGGGTAGTGTTTTAGGGTTTAGGGTAGTGCAGTGGTGTTTGTGTACTGTAGGGGGACGTGCTGGGTTCTAGTGTTTTAGGGTTTAGGGTAGTGCAGTGGTGTTTGTGTAGTGTAGGGGGTCGTGTTTTAGGGTTTAGGGTAGTGCAGTTGTGTTTAGGTAGTGAAGGGGGTCGTGCTGGGGGTAGTGTTTTAGGGTTTATGTTAGTGCAGTGGTGTTTGTGTAGTGTAGGGGGTCATGCTGGGGGTAGATTTAAGGTGTAGGGTAGTGCAGTGGTGTTTGTGTAGTGTAGGGGGTCGTGCTGGGGGTAGTGTTTTAGGGTTTAAGGCAGTGCAGTGGTGTTTGTGTAGTGAAGGGGTCGTGCTGGGGGTAGTGTTTTAGGGTTTAGGGTAGTGCAGTGGTGTTTGTGTAGTGTAGGGGGTCATGCTGGGGGTAGATTTAGGGTTTAGGGTAGTGCAGTGGTGTTTGGGTAGTGCAGGGAGTCGTGCTGGTGGTAGTGTTTTAGGGTTTAGGGTAGTGCAGTTATGTTTGGGTAGTGTAGGGTGTCGTGCTGGGGATAGTGTTTTAGGGTTTAGGGTAGTGCAGTGGTGTTTGGGTAGTGGAGGTGGTAGTGTTTTAGGGTTTAGGGTAGTGCGCCCAACCAGCCACAATATCCGTGGACAAAGGGGATCCTGACTCTTTGGACACGCTCCGTCAATTGAATAATTTGGGTCAAGGGCCCTACCACGTCCAAGACCTATCAATTCCTTTCTTGGGATCCCTCATATACTTGGAGAAAAAGGTACATAGTTTCTCATCAATTTCAGGCATGTGTGCCACCTTCCCCTTCAGTGAGGGCCTGGGGCATTCTCCCCTCATCCTATTCCTGACCTCCCTTTCAAGGGGTTGATGGATTTTCCCCACCACATACTCTGCCACCTTGGCGTCAGGTGTCCACTCCGCTGACCTAGGATGGTAAATTTGGGTAGGCTCGAACATGTCCGAGTGGACCCTGTCCCCAACCGGGGACTGAGAGGAGTGGGACTCTGGACGCCAGGGACGCCCCGAGTCCTTATCCTCATCGGAGGAGAAATCGTCCTCCGATACACCCGCTCCCTCTAAGGGAAACCCGCCGTCGGGGTCTACAATAGTGGTGACAGTGTCGCAATTTTCTCCGGGCCCCTCCTCCTCCCGGCAGGGTGCATGTTTTAGCGTTCGCGCACTCTTGAGGAAGGTCTCCGTAAGTTTATCAAATCCTTCCAAGTGCCCCGCGTTATGCTTAACGGCCCTTTTATTCCCCATCTGGGAGCTACTGGGACCCGCCACCACCAGATCTGGGTCACTGAACACCCCAGGGATGCTTTTCGCAAGCTTATCAACCTGATCCCTAAGAGGAGCCAGCGCCCTAGAAATAGCCAGAGAGAGGGCTTGGTCCACTGCTGGAGGGAGAAGTTGGGGGCCATTCCTCCTCCACTTCCTGGTAGGAGGAGTAAAAATGGTCTTCTGGAGAAGACATGATAGCAGAGGGTGTGAGCACAGAACAAATGCCCTTAAAATCCTTAAGGCAGCCCCCTCGCCGGTGCTCCAACAGCTGGGCTTTCCCCGAAGCTGTTATAAGAATAGACTGAGGCGCAATACCAATTACCACCACCAGGTGGCGCTGGTCACTAACGTGGCCGTGTGGGGAAATCACCGCGTAGCGGTGTCAAAATTAGGCGAGGGTTGGTCGGGAATCAAGCGGACACTAAAAGAGTGACCGGATTCCCAAACGCGCGTAAAGACCAGCGGGAGCGCTCGACGGAGCTGCCTCGCTCGGACCAGGCGCGCCTGACAGGATCTCACAGCGCGCAGAGCACACAGCGGGAGAAACTGCGAGGGGGAGAACGCGCTCGGGCAAGAGCCTGCTGCGCAGGGAATATGAAACAATACCAAGGCAATAATGCTAATAACGTGCACAAGAAACCGCTATACAAGCAGTAACAACGTCAGATTAAGCCAAGAATGTAAGGAATGCATTTAACTGACGAGCAGTGAAGAAAGAGGAAGCGGAAGGGACGTCACGATATTATATACGATGGACTGTGATATGATTGGACTATAGTTGCCTTGGAGACTACCCCCTAATGGTTCATGGGTTGTGTAGTCTTTTGTTTAATGATTGTTGTGTTACGTTTTCTTTGAACTGCTATGCAAATAAAGTGAGGAAAGATATGCATAATCCTCGCCTCCGTCCTGCCATAGAATTCATTCAACTTTATTTGATCTGATTTAGAAACATAGATCATAAAAGTGTACATAAAAACAGTAAATCCTCTTTCCTAATACAATACAGTGAGAATTAATTAAAACCAGTAGGTAAAAACGGGTGTTACAAAGCCCGGTTCAGAGCAACTTCAGGTTAACAGAATCGTAAAGGTCAATGTTTCGCAAGATCAATCTCATGTACTTCGTGCAAAATACGCAATAAGGGGTCCAAGTAAGATGTAACGCTCCAATACCTGACCAGTTTGCACTATATAAAACTGCAGAAAAACTAAAAATAAAAAGTGTTTTGCACACTTCTGTCATTGGGCTATATGTGGGCTACATCTGGGTGATATTTGTGCTACATTTGGGCTCTTTTTTCTCTGGTGGCCATCTTGGGAGACTTATTTGTTATGAAGTTTCCTAATTTCGTCATTTACTGCAGTCTCCTCAGTAGGAAATGCTTTCAGTTTTTTACTTTGATTCCATCAAGAAGGCATTCAGATGTGTCACACATTTGCCATAAATTCAGAATGTTAGCACTCTAGTTGTTCATTAGATCACTGTAGTAAAGCTACTGCTCACCAGGGAGTTAACTGGAAGTCTACTGCTGGTATTGAAAGTGATTGTTTCAGTCTGCATGTCAGAATTTTCTAATGAAATAGAAGAGGATTTGAGATCTCACTTAAAACATGCCCTAAATTTTCTTTCTGCAGCACTAGCCATAATTTCTATGGCAAAATGAACCCCCTCATTTTGTTCCTTTTTAAATTAAATGTTTTAAGTGTTACCAGTTTATTCCAATCAAGATGGCTTCAGGTGTGCCATACTTTTGTCATAAGTAAGGCTGTTAGCACTCTAGTTGTTCTTTAGAACACTCTGGGAAGCTGCAGTAGAACACAAAGGCATCAACTGACAGGCTGCTCCTGTTGAAATATAACAGGAAGATATTTGAGATCACACTTGAAACATGTCCTAATTTTTATTTCTACAGCACTAACCATAATTTCTATGACAAAATGAACCCCATCATTTTGTTCCTTTTTAAATTAAATGTTTTAAGTGTTACCAGTTTATTCCAATCAAGATGGCTTCAGGTGTGCCATACTTTTGTCATAAGTAAGGCTGTTAGCACTCTAGTTGTTCTTTAGAACACTCTGGGAAGCTGCAGTAGAACACAAAGGAATCAACTGACAGTCTCTGCCCTTGTTAGATGTACATGTTTTACTGAGCATGTCAGACTTCATTCTCACATGACTGAGAAAGATAATGTGAATTTACAGAAAATATGCTCTCATTTTAGCTTCTGGAGCACCTTCCAAACTGTATGGGACAAGCATGTGAAAATAGTTTTCTCTCAAACATGATTCATGATATCCCAGCAGAAGGTTTTTCACAGGGTAAAATCACCTTAGAACACACCACAATTCCTGAAATTAGTATGGTACCATCAACAAATGAATTCTAATGTAGCTAAAGTCTGTTATCACCCTTTATAGTTCTCCTTTTGGTAACCCTCAAAATCTTCGATTCACTACAATGCATTTCAATGGGGTACTATCATTTATATTGGTCCCAAGATGGCTGCCAGCAATTCCAGGATGAAGTGCTGACAGCCAATCAGATCTCACGATGACATGTGTGGTTAGGCTCCGCCCAGATATATATGTGTTTTTACTTTTGATTTTCTCAGGAACTACTGAAAGGATTTACACCATTTCACAAAAAAGGGTTCTTTCTGAACCAAGAACTACCTCTTTGCCAAATTTGGTGTAATTCCGTACAGCAGTTCGGGCTGTAGCCGTGTCTAAAGTTTCCTATGGGAAATTGATTTTTTGACTCTTATTTTTTTAATTTCTCCGCAACTACTGAACGGATTTACACCATTTAAAAAAAGGTCGCTTTCTGAACCAAGCGCTACCTTTTTGCCAAATTTGGTGTAATTCCATTCAGCAGTTCGGGCTGTAGCCGTGTCTAAAATTTCCTATGGGAATTAACATGGAGAAAACACGTTTTGGGACCCCCCTTTTTTCTCGGCCCGCGCTTGCCGAATCACCCCGAAACTTTCAGGATAGGAGCGGACTGGAGCGCCCCACGAGTTTTGAGAATTTCGCGAAGATTCGTCAACCGGTGCCAAAGTTATTGGAAATAGAATGTTGTGAATTTCCTATGGAAAATAGGTCCTAACTATAACTATCTACTGGCGACCGCCAGTAGATAATATATATATATATATATATATATATATATATATATATATATATATATATATATATATAGATAAAACCTACTCCGCCACTGCTTGCCAGGATCGGCGGAAGGACAGGAGCACGGACCACAATTTGGTGTAAAGTTATTCTCTTTATTTCTCCAAATCACACAGCAGCCATTACGCGTTTCAGCCCCGAAGGGCCTTGATCACAAGTATATATATATATATCCTACTGGCAATCACCAGTAGGTTGTTATATTTTAGACTATGCGTCCATAGGAAAAGCATTTTTTGACTACTTGCCTTTATCTTTGGTGCCGTTTGATGAATCTTTACAAACGTTTCCCCAAAAAGTATGCCAGTGATCCTTGTTGCGCATGGAAAGTTTTGGGGTGATCCGTCAAGTGGGGGCAGAAAAGGGGGGGGCAAAAAAGTGTGTTTCCCATGTTCATTTCCGTAGGAGATTTGAACACGACTACCGCCCGAACTGCTGGATGGAATTACACCGAATTTGGCAGGAAGATAGATTTGGTTATGCAGATCATGCTTTCAGCTATTTGGTGTAAATCTGCTCAGTAGTTGTTGAGAAATTAAAGGTTCTCCAAATTTGTTTATCTGCGATCGTGGCTAATTTGTGACGATTTTGTGATTAATCGCGAATGCGCAAGCCAACAGGAATGCCGTGATTGGCTGGCCGCACCCTGATCAGAGAGTTGCAGCTGCCATTTTACCTCATTGAAACAGTTCCCGGGGCTCAAACCAAATGGCAGAAAGTGGCATAAGGGGTCAGGTTGGATGTGCCCTGACTCCATGAGAGGAATATATGGGTATTTGAGGAACCCTTTATGAGCATAATATGTTGAAAAATTGTTTTTTATCCACTTGGGAAATTTGTCAATTTGCCGCTACGATCGGTGCTGCCCCGTGTAACATCGAGATGAATTTGCCAATATACGTCACTGAAAAAATAAGAAAACTATATGTCTATGCACCCATCCTGAGTCTCAGATACTCACACCCCCACTCACAGACCTACTCTGAGACTGACCCTCCCACTGACAGATGCACTGAGAGATTCGTGCACCCACTCACAGACCCTCTCAGACACTCACACTCTGACTCATAGATCCACTCAGAAACTCCTACTCCTACTCACAGACCCAATTAAAGACTCATGCATCCACTCACAGACCCACTCAGACACTCACGCACCCACTCAGAGACCCACTGAGAGATTCATGCACCCACTCACAGACCCTCTCTGACACTCAGACACCCACACACAGACCCATTCAGATACTAACGCATTCACTCAGACACACTCATGCACTCACACACAGACCCACTCATATTCTCATGCACTCACTCACAGACCCATATAGACACTCACACACTCACTCACAGACCCATTGATATTCTGATGCACTCACTCACAGACCAACTCAGACATTCATGCACCCACTTACAGACTCACTCAGAGACTTATGCACCCACACTTAGACCCAGACAGACACTTACGCATCAACTCTCAGACCCACTCAGACACTCATGAACTCACACACAGACCCATTCATATACTCATGCATCCACTTACAGTTCCACTCAGAGACTCATATGCCCACTCACAGACCCACTCAGATACCCACTCAAAGACCGTCTCACAGACTGATGCATTCACTCACAGACCCACTCAGACAATCATGCATTCACTCACAGACTCACTCATATTCTCATGCACTCACTCACAGAGCCACTCAGAGACTAATGCACCCAGTCACAGACCTATTCAGTGGCTCGTTCACCCAGTGACAGACCCAGTCAGAGAATCATGCACCCACTCACAGACCTACTCATATTCTCATGAACTCTCAGACCTATTCAGAGACTCATTCACCCACTGAAAGACCCACTCAAAAGCTCATGCATCCACTTACAGATCCACTCAGAGACTCATGTGCTCACTCACAGACCTACCCAGACACTTATGCTCCCACTCACACACCCACTCAAACACTCATGCACTTACTCACAGGCCCACTCAAATTCTCATGCACCCACTCATAGACCCACTCAGAGACTCATGCTCCCACTTACAGAGCTACTCAGAGACTAATGCACCCAGTCACAGACCTATTCAGTGGCTCGTTCACCCAGTGACAGACCCAGTCAGAGAATCATGCACCCACTCACAGACCTACTCATATTCTCATGCACCTACTCACAGACCCACTCAGATACTTGTGTTCCCACTCACAGAGCCACTCAGAGACTAATTCACTCAGTCACCAACCTACTCAGAGACTCATTCACCAATTGACAGAACTACTTAGAGACTCAAGCATCCACTCACAGATCTACTCATACACTCACACACCCACTCACATACCTTTTCTGTGACTGATGCTCTCACTGAAAGATGCACTCAGACACTCATGCACCCTTTCACAAACCCACTCAAATACTCCCACACCGACTTACAGAGCCACTCAGAGACTCATACTCCTACTCACAGACCCAAGCAGAGACTCATGCATCCATCACTGACCCAGTTAGACAGTCACTCACCCACTCAGAGACCCACTCAGAGACTCGTGTGCATTCACAGACCCACTCAGACACCCACTCACAGACCCACTCAGAGACTGACTCATTCACTCACAGACCCACTTAGACACTCATGCACTCTCTCAGAGACCCACTCATATTCTCATGCGCTCACTAACAGACCCATACAGACACTCACACAGGCACTCACAGACATATAGATCTTCTGATGTACTCACTCACAGACCCACTTAGACACTCATACACCCACTCACAGACTCACTCAGAGACTTATGCACCCAGTCCTAAACCCTCTCAGACACTTAAGTGTCGACTCTCAGACCCGCTCGGAAATTTATGCACCCACTCACAGACCCACTCATATTCTCATGAACTCTCAGACCTATTCAGAGACTCATTCACCCACTGAAAGACCCACTCAAAAGCTCATGCATCCACTTACAGATCCACTCAGAGACTCATGTGCTCACTCACAGACCTACCCAGACACTTATGCTCCCACTCACACACCCACTCAAACACTCATGCACTTACTCACAGGCCCACTCAAATTCTCATGCACCCACTCATAGACCCACTCAGAGACTCATGCTCCCACTCACAGAGCTACTCAGAGACTAATGCACCCAGTCACAGACCTACTCAAAGACTCATTCACCCACTGACAGACCCACTCAGAGACTCATGCATCCACTCACAGATCCACTCATACACTCACACACCAACTCACAGACCTACTCTGAGACTGACACTCCCACTGACAGATGCACTCAGACTCTCATAAACCCACTCACAGACTGACTCAGAAACTGATGCACCCACTCACAGACCCACTCAGACACTCATGCACCCACTGCTAGAATCACTCAGAGACTCATACACCCACTCACACAGTCAGTCACTCACACACACTCTCATAGACCCAGTTAAATTCTCACAGAGCTTCTGAGACAGTTATGCACCCACTGACAGACCCACTCAAACTCTCATACACACACTCACAGACATACTCAGGGACTCAAACATATTTTCATAGTTATTTATATAGTGATGTTTATGAAGTGATGTATTTAGTGTGATGCTCAGAATCAATTATATAGTTCTGAATTTTTTATGTGCTGGTGGCTATTGAATGTCTGATTTTGATTTGCGATTTTGTGACGTATTTGTCAATATTGTGACTTTGTTGCAAATATTACAAAACATTTTTTTAAAGATATTTATAAAGAAAATGAACAAAATTTTGAGCAAAAGGGTGGCTTTGAGAAGAGCCTTTGTGTTCATTGCGTGTGTAAGACAGCTACACATAAGACTGGATGCAGAGTTTCAGGTTGCTGAGAAACACCCTGTTGCCTTCGTCTGTGAAGTGAACATCAACATTTCTATAGATTCCATGCATGTCAAAACGCAGGTTGTTATTGTAGATAGAGACCATATTATGGTCTCTGAGGAACGCAGATACAGTTTTATTAACATGTTTCCTGGCTTTGTCAATCTGTGGACAGAGTTGATTATGCCACTTCCATTTCTGCCTTTGGCATATGTTGGAGCTCACCAATACCGTGTGAGGGAAAAGTGTCATTAATTGTGCAATGGTATCCTTTATTAGGATTTCCAGCCCTACCCCAAGCAGTGTGCCTAGGTCATTGCCACCACAGTGCACAATCATGAGGTCAAGGGGTTGGGAACCAAACCAAAGGCATCAATTCATGGAACTTCAACTCTCTCTGGCCAATCCAAGTAATGTCCACTTAAGCCAAACCCAAGTCCCTGTCAATACCACTTTTTCTAGCAGCCTCTCTAGCCCAAAACACATAGCTGTGGCCCACATTCCACACTCTAACCAAGTGAAGCAGCAGTAGTAGGAAGGAGAAGGCTGGAGCTGAATGAGACAGTTTGGAAAATAAAAGGCAGTTAAAATAGAGGCGTGCTCCTGATTTTTTGGAAAAAATATAATTAATTTGATGCTGTGAATATGGAAGTGAATAAAATTAGGTAGTGTAGGAAAGTAGGATCTGCTTCTTATGGTTACCCCCACTTTTTGCTGATGTCTCACTGTTTTTGGACTAGTCTGACTGGGATCCTGCTATCCAGGACCCCAGTCTATCTGCTTTCTCCCTTAAATTGCTATGTATGTACTTTAGGTATACTCCAGATTGGATACTGGTGTACCCTTTTAAGTCCCTAGTATATGGTACACCATGTACCCAGGGCATAGGTACCCCAGAGGCCTCCCATGGCCTGAAGCATGTATTATGCCACCGATGAGAGGCCATTCAAAATGACACAACAGGTCTGCTACAGCAGCCTGTGTAAGCTGGTGCTTGCACCACTTACTTAGATATAGGTTCACTATATCTATCTAAATCACTACACTTAAAAACCTATCAGTCACCCCTATGGCAGGCCTTATCAATCCTGAAGGCAGGGTGCTGGGTTTTAAGTGAGAGGGTGACCTTGCATGAGCAGAGCCCCTCTGCAGCCTTCGGAGACCATTCTCCGGGGTTGTCATTGATGCAGCCAGACATATAGGTTAAATTGCATTATAACCTCGCGGTAAATGCTAACTTTAAAAAGGCTGCTTAGAAACATGTCGTGTTTGGTGTCAAACACCTTGGAATCATACCTCCATGCCAGTAACTGGTGTGGGGGGTATGATTCCACCCTTCTGAAACCACTACTGTGGGTCACCGGTCTACCTGGTACCAGCTTTCTCGACCTGGGCAGCACAAAATGGACGCTGCCAGCCACAGACACGATTCTGCTCTCCTTCTGCTGAGCCAAGCTCGAGCAGAGGAAGGCATGACAATAGGCATCCTGTCACAGGGAGGTGTGACCACCTCCCAGACATGGTTTAGTGTATTGGGGCTGGGTGGGTGCACTCTGAGAGTGCCAGAAAGTCTGCACTGGGGGCACATTTGGTGTCCCTGTGCGTAGTCTAGCTCAAACCAGTTCTGGGAGCCATTGGCTCCTGCTCTGGCGTGAAACTGGACAGAGGACAAGGGTGTAGCCACCCCTCTGTCCTGCCCCTCCCCTAGGAGGGTCCCCAGAATCTTTCCAACCCTTTCCTGTTGGTATAAAGTGGAATACCTGGCTAAAGGACTTTAGATTTTACCTGGACAAGATTCTGCTAAGAAGAAACCAAGTCCTTCGACTGCCTGCACAACGATTGCACGACTGAAGAATCTCCCTTGGAGTAAAGGAGTTACTCCCCTGCAGTAGCAGGCACCTAAGCATATCTGACTGGCTTGCTTCTCCAGAGCTCCTGCGGACTCTGAAGATTTCAGCAACACAGGAGGTAGGTTCACAAAGGTCCCTGAGGTTGAACTGACCTCTTAGAGATTCTTAGACCAGTATCCCTCGTGGGGACCGTGCAACCTGAACCCCTGTGCACCGCATACATTTGCAAGAGCATATGCTTGTTGGCAATCCCTGAGCTTGTGCTTTGGACTCCGTGTAGTCCTGACCCCGAGCAGAATTTGCACCGAAGATATCCGGCCTCCACTCACCGAGTGCTCTGTGGGCTGGTGCTTTGTAAATTCGCTCGAGGCCTCCTCGCGATCCCTGGCGAGGGTCACCTTGTTTGTTCTTGGGCTTCCCTGGTTGCTCCAGACGTGCCCTGATTCCCCATTACTTGGAGAGTCCCCTGGACCTTGCTGGTCCACACTGTAACCTGTTTGTCTTTCCTGCGTGGGTTGCATTTGCCAAGGCTTGTTGGTGCTCCAGCTGGACACCGACCCCTCAGCACTTGACATCCTTCATGGGACAGCTCACCTCCAGTTCCTGGTCATCCTCGACGTCTCCTGGTCCTCGTGGCTGCAGAGTCAAGCGTCCCTTCTTCGCACCGGAAGCACCCGACATCGGTGGGCATTCGTCTACCGAGCCCTTAGTCACCTGAAGTGACCCAGACTCTGTCCCCTCTGCTTTCAGGTTCCTCTCACCTAGAATCCAGGCTTGGATTCCACCGGACACTCTTCGCCTTCCTGGCAGCGTACTTCTTCGCAACTCTCCATTGAAAACGACGAAGGTTTCCGACAACACTTGACCCCTATGCACCCGGCTCCTCTGGGATAGGTAACACAGGTACCTCGGTACTCACTGGTGGGTTGGCCTTAGAACCTCCTATGTTCCAAAAGGTTTGCTCAAAGTCCTCGAAGAAGTGTCCTTAAACTGTAACTTTACAACCGCGACTTTCCCATAGAGTTGCACGGAGCACGCGGTCGTGTTTCCTCACTGCACCCGTCCTCCGTGGGCGCCCTGTGTCACTGCCTTGGGTGGTTCCTTTGGGTCCCAGCGATTCTACGTGCTCTAGGCACTGTGTCTAGTCAAGTCATGATTGTTATACCATTTTTTTTGTATATGGTTCGGTCTCCCCCTTGGAGCCCGCTGTGTATTGTGCTACTTACGAATGTTCTATTGATTCAGTATTGTGTGCTTTGTGTTCTAATCTCGTGTAGAGATTAGTAGAGAGTGTTATATTAATAAATAAATATTTTTATATAACTACTGTGTGGTTCTCCTTTCATTTGGTCATTCAGGAGGTGATATTCTGGTAAAACAAGCTGCTTTACATTCCTTCAAGATTAAGCCTGAAGGCTGCTCTCCACAGCTACCACTAGGATAGGTTTCTAAAGGTTATCTTTGACCTCATACATCATAAGGGTCGTGTGGACTGGTACAGGGTGCCCACTTTAATTAGTGGACAGCATATACCAGGCCACCTTCTCACAGGTAGTGTCTTGAAAGCTTTTTTTCTTTTCTCCCTCATATCACCAAAGAGTGTCTGCAAAGCAAAGAGAACCGCATCATCTAGCTATCCGCCCAGCGGTTGCTGCACTCGCCCTGGTCCAATTCCACCTGGACCCTCACCTTTGCTAGTGAATCGGTGTCATCATAGGGACCGATAGACAACACCCAAGGAGCGAGACCAAATTAGAAAGTTAGACCATATGGACAATTCAGGACTCTTTGCTATTCCCTGGTCAAGGCAGCAGATCCTGACTGCGGCCCTGACCCAGTCTTTCGCTATCGGAGGCAAGGGGTCCTTCCATTTCAAACAGATTTCCCTCCTGGCAATAAGAATCGAATAAAAGAGCACCCTTCTGTGGGGCCGCCTCAACAGCAAAGTTAGTGCTCCATCATCTCCTAGGAGGATAAGTGTTGCATTTAATTTAATCTCCCGATCGAAAATGCCTTTTACTGCTAGTTCTATATTGTCCCAAAAGTCTCTCAGACGCGGGCAGTCAACAAAGATGTGAACATCATTGGCTCCTATACAGCCACACTTCACACACTTAGATGGAGGTTGAGGGGCAAACTTGGATATTTTATGTGGAGTCCAATAAAGGTGATTAATGGTGAAAAAGTGGTTCCGCTTCAAAGTAGCAGGTTTTACAGTTGTATACAAAGTCTTCAATGAACTGTCCCAAACTGACTCGGTGACCTCCCTTGGGAGGATTTCACTCCACACATCATAAGGGGGTGGTAGCTTCCCCTCCTCTTGCCCTAAGAATCCCTCATACCACCTTGCCACCTCTTTATTCTTAGGCCTGATGTCCTGGAGAGACAACTCTAATTCATAGTCACCCCCAATCTCCTTTTTTGATGCCACAAACCAGGAGGATAGTTGGATAAACTTAAATC
Organism: Calotriton arnoldi; assembly: GCA_963921515.1. Taxonomy (NCBI): domain Eukaryota; kingdom Metazoa; phylum Chordata; class Amphibia; order Caudata; family Salamandridae; genus Calotriton; species Calotriton arnoldi. The sequence continues at coordinate 34,282 of CAWUFW010017789.1, forward strand.
TAGATAATTAATTCCTGGTTTTTGCACTTAATACTTCCCAGGGGTGCACTCCTTCCGGTGATACCAAGTCAGACCAAGTTACAACTGCCACCCTTCTGAGTGGAAGACTCAAAGCATCCTTTAAACATTCTTGGGTTCTGGGGGAGTCCCAAACTGGAGCAAAATCTGAATAATATCCAATGCCCCACCTCCTCCTAACCCTATACCAAATATCCAAGGCCGATCTCAATACCTTTAGCCGAACCTTCTTAAAAAACCTAGGAGCACCAAATTTGTAGAGGAAGCCCTCCACACTCCAAAGCCTTACCATCTTCCCCAAAAGTTTCCCCCAAGTGGAGCCATCTGTTTTTGCCAGTAGCATTCGAATATTTTTTAATTGAATGGCAACACAATACCAGTTAAAGTCAGGTAAAGCCAGCCCCCCTTTATTCAACTTACGGTTGAGTTTTTTCCAAGATAGCCTAGCTCCTTTATGGGCCCAAATAAAACTCGCCACCTTCCCCTGAATTGTATCAATACCCTGTTTGGGAAACCAAAGGGGAATGGCATTAAAAAGATAGGTTAGTTTGGGAAGAACAACCATTTTAATGAAGTTAACCCATCCATAGATTGTCAATAGGAAATTCTTCCATCTACTTAATAGACATTCAATTTCTTTAGAGACCCTTGACAAATTAAGATGTGGAATTTTATCTATGTCGCTTACTACTGTGATACCCAGATATCTAAACTTGGAGCTTACTTCCCCTTCCAGTCCGTAATGTTCCAACACATAACCTCCGTTTTGGCAATGTTAACTAAATAGCCAGAAACAGAGCCGAATTCCACCAATAGTTGTACTACTCTCGGAATCGAGGTCAAGGGATCAGCCGTATATAATAATAAGTCATCGGCGTAAAATGCAACTTTACAGCTATAGGACGAGGAGCTAAATGGAACAACTAAGGCATCAAATCTCAGCTGTTGAGTAAGAGGCTCTATGTAAATATCGAAAAGGAGAGGAGATAAAGGGCAGCCCTGCCGTGTCCCTCTTAGTATGTTAAAACTAGGGGATAATGTACAGTTAAAAAAGATCCTGGCCGAAGCTCCCGTGTAGATCGCCTTAAGTGTGTTAATAAATTTAGGGCCAAATCCCATCGAACTCAAAACCTCCCAAAGAAAGACCCAGCATACTCGGTCGAATACCTTAGCGGCATCTAACGCTACTACAGCTAAAGGAGCAGATCGTTCAATGGCAAGATCTATCGTATCAATTAACTGCTGGGTCTGTTCTTGTATATATCTCTTAGGAATGAAGCCCTTCTGATCAAGGTGGATGAGCTGAGGGACAATTTATCCAATCTCCCAGCTAAAATACTCATAAAGATCTTATAATCCACATTCAGCAGAGAGATTGGCCGATAAGAATCCGCCCTAGTGGGGTCCTTAAAGGGTTTCAAAATAAGGACTAAAGAAGCCTCTTTCCAAGATTTAGGAACCTGACCGCCATACCTGTAGATAGAATTGAACAGGGCTTCCAGGAATGATATCAGTTCCTCAATTAGAAGGCTATACACTTCATTTGGTAACGTGTCGGTACCTGCAGCTTTACTCTTCCTACCCTTACTTATACTCAAACGAATCTCCTCCTTGTTAATTGGAGCATCAAGAGCCTTACTGCTTGCATCTATTAAATTGGGGAGCTGCAGCTTCCTCAACCAGGACTTGATACACTCCGGATCAGGATAGATTTCTTCCCTGTATAAGCTAGAGAAGAGAGACACTAAACAGGCCTGTATTTCTTCCTGCTTCCCTGAGGTATCCCCCCTATCATTCACAACCAACTTTTCAATATGATTCCTAGATCTGTCTGTCCGGGCCTTCCAGGTCAGCAATGCACCAACTTTCTCCCCATATTCAAAGATCTGTAAGGACTTCACATTCCACTGAGCTCTACATTTTTGATCCAGATAGACCCTATATTCTAACCTTGCGTCCTCAAGTTGCTTCCACAACCTTGCCTGGACATCAGGGGGCCACATTCTAGCTTGGAGCATGCTCCCCTCTAGTAAGCCTACTTTATCCTCCAAGGCCTTTAAACTTAAACGTTCTGCCTTTTTTTGAGCAGAAGACTGACTCTGCAGTTCTCCTTTGAGAAAGGCCTTAAACGTGTCCCATACAATGTCTAAGGGGGCCGATCCAAGGTTGTCCTGAAAGAACAGCACGCATGCTTGCTTTAGTGCCCCGCCCACCTCAGGTTCAGAAAGAATGGTTTTCCTTAAAGTCCATCTAGGTCTCGGAGGTCTACAATACCCACCCAAGGAGAGGATCATTGCCGCAAGATCCGAGATGTGACCTGGTAGAATATTTATAGATGTTATTTTTTCGGGAATAGACACTAGACCTGTCAGAAAAAAGATAGTCCAATCTAGAGAAGTGGCCATGTTTTTTACTATGAAAAGTAAAACCCTGCCTAGTATACATCTTATATCTCCAGACATCCAACAGGCCCAATTCCAGCAGAATATTTTTAAGTGTCCGACGGACCCGAGGAGTGTTATCATATCGGCCTCTGTTAGATTTGTCCTGTACTGGGTCCAACAGAACATTCAAATCTCCCCCATTATAATAGGGGTGTAACCTCCATTAAATTCCATTCCAATTTAGATAGATGGGAAGGATCATCAATGTTGGGGCCATAAAAGACAACACAGACTAACTCTACCCCTCCACAATCCAAAGTGGCAATCAGCCACCTCCCAGATTTATTGGACTTAAAGCCCTTAATAGCACAGCCTGGTCCTTTCTTGATTAGGATCGCGAACCCCCCTACAATGCGCAGACTGTTCTGTACCAAAAAGTGGTCTATCCAACGACACTTTGAGAATACAGTGTTTCCTTCTAGGGTGTCTAAATGAGTCTCCTGAATCAGACAGATATGAGCACTGCTCTCTTCCAGATATTTCATTGCCAGCCTCTGCCTACGTTTACACCTAAGCCCTTTAACATTCCAGGTTAAAAAATGTAACTCATTAGTCCCCCACATCTAAACCAATCAAGGGCAAAAATTACTGCGGCCTGACTTAATGATATAATTACGAAAGCTAAGATGATAGAGAGAGAAAAAGATTTTTTCTATTTTTTTCCACTGCGCCCCACCACGTGCCTCCCCTTTGACCATCCATTCACCCCCAGTGCCCATCCCACCCACCCTTGGGAACCCTCCCTGCTGACATAGGCGTAAAGCCTAGCGGTCTCCATAGTCGGCAATAAGTAACTAGATCTATGATTGGTTGCGAATAAAAAAAAAGTGTAATGCAGACTTGGATATTCTTTTTATTCTGTACAGTAAACCGCACCTGCTGCAACTCATTTTGTAACTAGTATGGTCCTTCTAGAATGTGATGGGAACTTTTGACCAACTGGTTCTAGTGGGTTGCTATTGAGTCTGTGCTAACAGTGTATTGGGGGTAAGGTGTTAAAGAGAGAGTTGTCTGTTTTAAGAAATTAGTGTTGTTTAGACTCACTGTTGTGTAACAAGGAGTACATTTCCTAGTGAGGGCTTGCTAATAAAGTATACTGTACTCATAAAGTCATAAAACTAGCAAGCTAAATATGCTTTTGGACTCCCTTTTTTTTGCAAATTCATTGCGACGACCGCAAATAAGTCGCAAATATGCACAAATACCCTACCATATCGGGCTTCTTTATAAAAGTGCATAAAAGGGTTAACACATACTAACCATTCAGAAGTGGAGTTACAAAATTAAATAATTAAAGATATGTTTTATTTGCTGCCTTCCGCACTATTAGAGAGTGCAAAGTTGAAAAGGTTGCCATTAATGGTTGCTTTGTATGAGATTTGGTGTGCCATTCTTATGCTTAGTTTTCTAATTTCCTGAGAGTATTGAATCTATCTAATAAGAGCAAAAAAAACGATTTCACCAATGAACTCCATTTTCAGGTATGTGAAGTACATTTTATTTTGAGGAAAAAAATGATTGAAAAGGTATATGTGTATGTGAGGTTGATAAAAGTGAGTATGAAATGTAGAAAGGTTTTGAAACTTTATCAGATGATGTATAAGTGGCAGTGTGAGTGATTTTATATATTTATCAATGGGTGAGTTAGACACTTTCTAAGTGTGTGAGTATTGAACAGTTTACGTGAGATGGAGAGTAGCTCAGTGAAAAGTTAGTTCACAATGTGTTGCCCAGGAATTGAATATTACATATATGTTGTTTTACTGCATGCTGTAATTGTTAGAAACAAAACTGGCTGCTAAGGGTTAAGCTTATACTTAACAATGAATTTGAAGGTCTGCAAGGTTTTAGATATCTATACATGAAGTGCTGCTCTCAAAGAATATTTTCTTGGAACTCCTATTTATTCCATTTTAAAAGAGGACTACAAGTCTCAGAATGCAAAGAAAGAAACATGCACTGTAGGTGTACATAACATGTAAACCTGTGAAATTTGACAGCTGTGTATTATTTGCCCTTTAGGATAGGTATTGATACATTTTAGAACAGGTTTATATGTTCCTTGATGGTAAAACATGCCCTGTATACTAATACTGAGTTACATGTGTAGTATGAGAGTGCTAGGCACTGTTAAAAGAGTGTTTGAACATGAGCCAGGCCTACTAGTGCAGACTGTGTCTGTGCACTCTCACTGCTAGGTTTACATGGCATGTAAAAGCTGTTTGGCAAGTATTTTATGTACGTTTAAGTACACATAACTTACTTGTCAGATACACTGTAACCATACCATAAAAGACGGTGCTGTGTGCTTATAAGATTGAGAGATGTCCTTTAGAGTTTTAGTAACTTACTCATGTAATTGCAGACCCCTATGACAAGTACTACATAGAGTATACCACCCATAATGCAACCGACATATATGCTTCCAAAGCATTGAGCCTCTTTTTCTTCCCAGTCACAGAGTGACTTATCCATTCACTCACATACTCAGAAACGTCTTATGTAAGCACCAGTATGAAGGGAGTTTTACAGACACCTACACACTCCTCTAGTACCTAACACATGCACTTAGGTATTTGTCAGGCCACTAACATACACATTTAGAGAGCTATTGAGGTACTAAAACAGACAGTCACATACTGGCACATTTACTTGAACATCTTATTTCACTGCTATAGCTGGACTCCTACACTCACTCAGATATATAAGCAAGTAGTGACACAACCTCATCATCCATCCAGACAAATAGTCATTTAAACATGGGTCAGGCCTAGTAGTGCCAGACCCTATCTGTGCACTCTCACTGCCAGTTTCACTTACCATGTAAAAGCTATTTGGCAATTCTTATATCCATGTTTTAGTAAACATAACTCTACTCTAAGATATTCTGTAGGTATGCCATAAAGCATGCTGCTTTGTGCTTAAAAGATTGAAAGGTGTCCTTTTGCATTTTAGAAAGTTACTCATGTACTTGAGGACCCCTATGCTAAGCACTAAATAGAGGATACATCCATAATGCAACTGACATACATGTTTCCAAAGCTCCAGTCTCTTTCTCACCCCATCAGAGATTAAGCGGGACTTATACATTTACTCCCATACTCAGAAACTGATTATGTATGTATGCACCAGTATCAAAAGCAGTTGCAGACATACCTACATACCCCTCTATTCCCTAAAACACACACTGAGGTATTTGTTCTGCCATTTACATACACATTTAGAGAGCCATTGAGATACTAAAACAGACAGTCACATACCGGCACATTTACTTAACTAAAGCTTAACTAAAGCTAAGCTAGACTCTTACACTCACTCAGATATGTAAGCAAGTAGTGACACAACCTCACTATCCATCAACACAAATAATACTTTAAATATGGGTCAGGTTAGCAGTGCAGGCCCTGTCTGTGCAGTCTCACTGCTAGCTTCACTTAGCATATAAAAGCCATACGTCAAGTCTTACAGTCACGTTTTAGTACACATAAGTGTCTTCTGAAATATGCTGTAGGTATGCCGTAAAGCATGGTGCTTTGTGCTTAAAAGACGGAGAGATGTCCTTTTGAGATTTAGTAACTTACTCATGCACTTGCAGACCCCTATGTCAAGCTCTACATAGAGTATACCATCCATAGTGCAACTGACATACATGTTTCCAAAACTTAGAGCCTCTTTCTCACCCACTCACAGAGTGACAAAAGGACTTATACATTCACTCACATATTCAGAAACTGCTTATGTATGCACCAGTATCAAAGGCAGTTGCAGAGACACCTACATACCCGTCTATTTTCTAATACAGGCAGTGAGTTATTCTTCAGGTCACTTACATATACATTTAGAGAGCCACTGAGGTACTAAAACAGACAGTCACATACCGGCACATTTACTTAAACATCCCATGACACTGCACTCACTGAGATAAGTAGGCAAGTAGTGACACAACCTCATCATCCATCCAGACAAATAGTCGTTCAAACATGAGTCAGGCTTACTAGTGCAGACCATGTCTCTGCACTGTTACTGCCAGCTTCACTTGGCATGTAAAAGGAGTTTGTCAAGTCTTAAATCCACGTTTTAGTGCACATAACTCACCTCTGAGATATGCTGTAGGTTTGCCATAACGCATGGTGCTTTGAACTTAAAAGATTCAGATGTTTTTTTACTTTTAGTAAGTTACTCATGCACTTGCAGACCCCTATACCAAGTACTACATAGAGTATATCACTCATAATGCAACTGAAATACATGTTTCCAAAGCATAGAGCCTCTCTCTCACCCAGTCACAGAGTGACAGAGGAACTTACACATGCACTCACATACTCAGCAACTGCTTATGTATGCAGCAGTATCAAAGGCAGTTGCAGAGCCACCAACATACCCTCTATTCTCTTACACAGACACTGAGGTATTCCTCAGGGCACTTACATTCACATTTAGAGAAACATACAGTTACTAAAACAGACAGTCATATACCAACACAGTTACTTAAACATCTCATGGCACTGCTAGAGGTGGATTGCTACACTCACTCACATATGTAGCCAAGGGCTGACAGAACCTAGTCAATCTTCCAGACAAGTAGTCCTTAAAATATGGACAGATACTCAGGAACTGAGTAATGGATATGGTAATATACCCAGTGGCAGAGTAATGTATACAGTGCCACATAGAAAGACACAGAGACATAAACATGAAAAGTAATAGAGTAATGTTGCCTACATTATAGTATGAGAACCATTTACATTGGCAGTTAACTTCTTAAAATGTGTAATGTGATTGTACATAATAAAAAGGTAAATGTACTTGTTTTTTTCCTTTCCAGATATTAATTCTTAGTTAACTACAGTTTCAATGCCATAAAAAAAAGTGAGAGAAGAAAGAAACAGAGGCAAGGATACTATCTAGTCACAACTGAGAAACAAAACGGACAAAATGCAGAAAGAATGATCAAAGAGAAAAGAGCTGCTGGCAAGAGAACAAAGACATTTCTTAAAATAATTTGTGGACACTTAAAAAATTAGCAAAATCAAGTAAATAAAAAACAAAGTTTGAGATCAATTAAGAAATGAGACAAAGTTCTGAATATCCAAAGTAAACAAACATACAAAAATGCACAGAGTTTGGGCAGAAGCAGTTTAAGGAAATTAGAGTTAGAATGTTACGTGGTAGAATAATTCAGTATCTAATAACAAATATGAAGAAGTATAAAAGAAGGAGAGAAGCAGTAAGGCAAAAGGAATGTGTTGAGGTTGTAGTCGATAAGGCATTTGCTCTCAAAATGAAGCTATTTATTCTGATTCTAAACAAAATGAAGACACTGCATAAAATAGTGTTGTGTATGAGGAGAAAAGGATAAAAGAAAAGGCTTGTGACTAGAACTAACTTTAGCAAAGTTTTCAGTGGTGAATTGATACATACTTCTAGTACCAGGCCTTTCTTTAATGAAGAAAGCTTCTTCCAAGAGAACACAGTGCATGCAGTTGATCAATCTGGATGATTTTATAAGATGAAAGACAGTTCTCCTATTCCAAAAGAGGTGATGGTACCTTGAAATGTAGAGGAAGTTAAAGCTAAAGAGGTACAGGTAAGGCATAGACAGGCCCCTGTATATAAATGGAACTGTAGCAGTGTTTGTAGTGTTCGGAATAAATCACTTGTTATACTGAGTGCTTTCTTACATCGTTTTTTCTGCAAAAGTCTAAAACTGAAAATTGGTATTTTGCAAGGATTAGATCTATGCAAAGTAAGAAAGTTTACTAATTTATAGGGACATTCACTAGCGTGTCTATCGAAGAAAGTGTGCAGAAGCACCTTTCATCATTTCAGAATGTTAGCTGTACACCACTCTGAAATGTGAAAACTAGTCAGGAGACATTACTATGTTAAAACTCCTGCCCTATGTTTAGGAGCAATGAATAGAGTTTTTTTGCATGGTACAGTAACAGAGGTACAAAAAGCTTGTGGTGATGTCCAGTTTCATTTCTTTGGTCCTGAAGAGGAGTGTAGGGAAAATGAAGACTTGGGGGTCGATTCCGATTCGGGCCGGAAATTTCTCCGACCGAGCCGGACCCGGAGAGATTTCCGACCGAATCGGACCCGTGCAGTCCGACCGAACGAGTCCGATGCGTCCGTATGTTATCGGACACGAGTCGGTCGGACTCCCATTGAACTCAATGGGAGCCGGTCGTACAACGCGTACGCGGGCTCCCATTGCCTCAATGGGTGCGAGGCGGACAAGGGCGCCCCTACAGCGAGTACGCCGCGAGCGCTCGCGGCGTACACGCACAGGTAGGGGGACCCATGGGTCCCCCCTGTGTGCGCCTCGCACGGTGCACGCGTACAGGGGGTCCGACACGGACCCCAAAGTACGGCTCCGACAGCGAGTTCGAGTCGGACGGCGCGAGTCGGTCGGAGCGGTCGAGGTGCGCATCGTGCTCACCCGGCCGGAAACGTCTCCATTGCGCGGTGCGAGTCGGGTCCGACCGAGTCGGTCGGAGCGGTACGATCCGGGTACGAGTCGGTCGGAGCGGTCGGGTCGCCCGGACGAGTCGGTCGGCGAGTCGCATCGTACTCGCTCGGCCGGACCCGCGTACGGTTCGGTCGGGAAACAGGCTTTCGCATGGCTTTTTTCCCGACCGAATGGTATTGGGTGCGCCTCCGACCGAGATCGGAATCGGCCCCAAAGTATCTGCAGATGTAGCGGAACAGGACACAGGTATTACTGTTGATAAATTTGAAGAAGAGATTAGAAAGTTTAGCATAGTGTGTTCAGAGAAACCGAACTGTGTTTGTATATGTTTTCGATGTACTCACTCCAAATGTCAATCTCGTTATGTTACGGTGTCTTCAAATACTAAAGAAGTCAATAGAGATAAGTGGCGAGAATTTGTGCCTTATTTATTTGTAGAAGAACGCTTTTATTGTTCCACATGACAAATTATATGTAACTACTGGTAATCCAATAAGTTGGAGGACATTAAAAGGCCAGCTAGAGCAGTCTATAACAAGTTAGACTTACTTCCAATCCCTCAAGAACTACAAGATTTAAATCTTTATGAATCAATTCTAATGCAGTGTATACATCCATTACAAGCTATAGTCCAGTAGACAAAGACAGGGAAGTTACCCTAAACTGAGCTCCAGAAAGGTCTTAAAGGTAGAGATGTGTACTTTCCATTAGAGTTCAAGCAGAATATTGAAACTGTAGGGGTACAGAGAGATTTTGAAGAAGCACTTATTATTCTAGGCAATGGTGTCCCTACCAAGAGTAAACAAATATGGCAGGAGTTAGTGGGTGTTAGTAATGTAAAGAAAGCAACATTATATCTGATACAAAATAATATTTAATATAAAAATGTAAATGCACTTCAAGATATAACACATATGGAGGCTGACACATTGCCATCAAGGGGTCAGATTGAACGGGTGGATCGATCCTGATCAGAAGAAATTTATGAACACTAGAGTATCCATCCTCTGCATTCTAAAGAGATTATTGGTGATGATTATTGATCTGCTTTAAATGAAAGAAACAAGAGGAGCTCACTTGAGTGTATGGTAGAAAAGTTTAGAAGCTCAATGTTTTCTGCATCTCTTTACCACCGAAGTGGGTGGTAGGTATGATTACCGGCCTATACAGATACCAGCAGCTGAGTACAAATCAACTAGACTATACTCAGAGGATCCTAGATCTCGCCAGTGTATTCCCTATATATTTCACCTTTTGTTTGAGAGTGACCTGTCAGGCCTATCTTATGCAGTAATCCACATTCTTAGGACAGGAGTGAATCTGCAAAATATCACAGCAAGGGAATTTGTTGACAAAGTTCAAGGAAAAGAAGAAAACCTGGAATACAACGTGATTAATTTGATGGAGTGCCAACGTGGCACCAATGAATATTGGTATTGTCATCGAAGTGAGCTGAAATGCATGTTGAGAAACCTAGGAGCACCTACTTGGTTTCTACTGAGTATGCATGAGATGACCTGCTTCAATTCTTGCGAGAAGCAAACTCAAACATAAAAGACATCAATCTGAAGACACCAGGAGAACTTTGCTAGCTGGATCCTGTAAACGTTTGCAGATATTTTAACCGCAGGCTTCAAGCGATAATGGCTTTCATCTGCAACAAAACTAATCCTCCTCTTGGCCAAGTAACTGATTCATTTTGACGCAAGAGTACCAAGCTGGATGTGCTCCACATATTCACATGCTGTTATGGGTAAAAGATGCCCCACAATTTGGGACACTGATGACTCTGTCTTGTATTTCATACAACAGTATGGGACATGCGGCATCCCAAAAGACAGTGGTGACAAGGCCTTGAGACAACAAGTTCTACGGTTTCAAACTCATAAATGTGGTAAGTACTGTTATCGAAAATGCAGATGGAAAGGGAAATTTTACACAAGATGTCGTTTGGGTTCCCATAACCTGTCATCTCAGAAAGTAGAGTCAACAGCTTTTTGTGTGCAGTTAGACATACCCTGACTCGGAAGTCATGAGAAAATACATACAACCTGGGAAGAACAGACGCTTCAAAGTATATCAATGACTACAATCCTGTTATTCTGAAGACGTGGAATGCAAATATGAATCTACAATTTGTTGTATCGCTGTTGCTCGCTATGTCACTTCATATATAACAAAATCTCAGAAGACAGAAATGAAAGAGATGTGGGAGATATCTGCAGAAGAGTGTCTAACAAAAACATTGGACAGTTTCAGTTTAAAAATGCTTTCCCACAGAGAAATAGGATCCAATGAATGCTCGGACAGGTTGAGCATCTAGTTTTGTTCTCCAAGTCAAGAGGAATTGCGTGGGTAAGCCTAGGTCTTGCAATCAGTCGAAATAGAGTATTAAAGTCTTTCCAAGAAATATAATTCCTTGCAGAATTTGATCCCAAAAGTAGAGACATTCTGAAAACTAACATGCTGGATACATACTACCCAAGAAGGAGTCCTCATCTTCAAAACATGTCTCTCTATGAAGTACTTCAGCACTATACGTATAGCAGTAATATAACTGAAAACAGAGAAGAAGGAAGATATGCAGCTCTTGGATGTGTCGACTGTTTGGTGAGACACAACAAAGGGAATCTAGTTAACCACCGAAAGCTTATTTGCCAAACCCCAGAGAAAAGAGTTTTTCTGCTTGGCACTTTTACAGTTGTTCAAGCCATGGCGTGCTTAGTCAGATTTACTTGGACACTATGACTGTTACGAAGACTCTTTCAATGCTGTAAAAGACAGCATTGAGTGTTCAGTATTTCCAACCTACTTGCAAATGTTGAAAGATGAGATTGAACAGTAAGAAACCATCGCTACTGACATAGCCAAGGAGCGTTCACAAAGCAGCCAAAGTTCTGCACCAGCAAGATCCTCCTAGAGAACCAATTATTCAAAATGAAGCAGCTATAGCTATGAATGAGGTGGAGACTGCAATGCAGCAAGCAAGAGAGGAAACTGTAGATTTTGAACACTTTAGTAGAACAATTGAGCAATGGACAAAAAGAAATTTACAATGAAGTTAAAGATAAAATAGAGCATGGATTTCTCCACGAGAAGAAACAATGTGAATGTTCTTCATATAAACCAATGTTACTATACATTAATGGTCAAGCTGGCACTGGAAAAAGCTTCCTAATTAAAGTTCTCACCGGTTATCTACAGAAGACTACAGAATCAAATTTGTCATGTGTGGCAACAGCACCAACAGGATTTGCTGCACATAACATTAAAGGTATTAATTTACATTGCCTACTAATGCCAGCTGTTGCACATGAAATTTAACTACAATACCAGAAATTATCTAGTGAAGCTTGCCATGAGGTATCAAGAGTGCTGAAGGAACTGAAGCTTTTAATCATTGATGAGGTGAGCATTGTATCCAACTTAATGTTTGCTTTCATACACTTCAATCCAGCAGATTTCAAGAAAAACTACGATGTGCTCTTTGGAGGAAAGCATATAATTGTGTTTGGTGACCTACTGCAACTTACCCCCGTAAAAGGGCAAAACACTTGTGCATAATGAAACGAGAAATTCTCTGGGGAGTAGTGGCAGTGTGATTGTTTGGTTAAACTTCGAATACAAGGAACTAGTGAAAAATATGCGTCAAGCATCTGATGTGGATTATGCAGATATACTGGATGACATAAGAATAGGAGTTCCAACAAAAGAAGAGACACATGCTTTAGAAACTTGTCTTATCAAGAGACTATTTCCATCTAATATTACAACAGCCGAACTAATGTACAATTTCATTGAAGAACAGAAATCTATAGTTTGTTTAATGCCCACACTTCAAGAGTGCTCCAACTTTAATGAATAATTACTACAACTGGAGAAAGAAGATATTTTGGAAATTATCTATTGATAAAATGGAACATCAGAGAGCACAATGCTACTCACAGATAAACTACAAACAAAATTGAATGCTTTGGAGAAGTCTGTATTCAAAACTGCAGGATTAGAAAAGCGTTTATGCATGAGCAAAAATTGTTGAGTAATTTTGTGTCGTAATTTAAATGTTGAGGAAGGGTTAGCAAATGGTGGAATGGGTAAAGTAATTGATTTTATTAATTTCCCAAATAGAGATGAGGTTGGATATTTGGCCATAAAATTTTATCAGATTAATGGTCTGAACCATATTGGCCGTTGTGATGTATGTTTTTTGCTAGCGAAAGACTTATATGTGTGGCACAAACAGTTCCCAATCTGTATAGCGTATGCTGTAACTGCCCATAAATCACAAGGTTTAAGTGTAGATGCAGCTTTTGTTAATATCGGAAGGACTGTATTTAAAGAAGGAATGCCATATGTAGCATTATTGTGAGTTAGAACATTGTCCAGTTTGATTTTGATTGATTTTGATGAAAAGAAAGTTAGTGCTGATGCAAGCTGTGTAAGAGAGTACGATCGGTTAAAATGTGTATACGCTCCTCATTTAGGCCAATACCCTGTTTATGAGAAATGGATAATCTATCCAAAATGGAAAATTACAAAAGAGTGTACAGATGCTGCAGAAAAGAAAGGACACAAGGACAATCTAGAAGATGTTAAGAAGAGAAAACTGGAAAATTATGGAGCTATTGTAGGTTACCAGTTGGAAAACAGTTCAGGAGTCACCTGCTATGCATATGTTGTTCTCAATTTAGTGTTTTATTTACCACATATAGTCAACCAAATTCAACAAAAACCAGATAAGAGATTGTGTTCTGCACTGTATCATTTGCTCCAACATTTACTGACTGACAGAACTGTGATACATTCTGCTTCAGGTATTTGAGATCTTTTAGATATTTATAGTGGATCAGTAATGTTTACTCTCAACAGTCAACAAGATGCAAAATAATTTATTATGGTCACGTTTGGAGTTTAGAAGAAGAAGATGTCAACATTGATGATTTATTCGGACTGAGTTACAAATTGAACCATGACTGTGAAGATTGTGATTATTCATCTACCACTCAAATAAATTCTGAGCATTTTCTCTATTTAACATTACCAGATTTCAAAACTGTGCCTTTAGACAAATTGTTGAAAAGGGCTAACCAAAATATGACCTGCCCAAACTGCAGATCAGATGTTATCTCTACGTTATTCCTAACAAGAACTGGAAAATGCCTGCAAGTAATGTTACAGCAATGCAGAGCAGATGATTCCAAATTGGAAATTCAAATTGCAAACTTCAAAGCTAGACAAATATCAATTTTGTGAAGAATTATTTTCTACTTCAGCTATCTTTCTTTACGAAGGAATTAATACACCCTGTGGACACTACACTGTTTATTTAAAGAGGGAAACTGGATGGACGGAATGTAATAACATCAACCTAAAATTCAAAACAAAACTTCCTTTCAAACTATCAAACTCCGATCTAAGGAGGAATTCTGGATTGAAAAAATGGTGTACGGTGTTTCTTCTACATGATTCATCAGTGTTTTAGACATATTGGGGGTAATGTCTTTAAAAAATTCTTCAAAATTCTGGATAAAAAAATGGTGTACGGTGTTTCTTCTACATGATTCATCAGTGTTTTAGACATTTTGGGGGTAATGTCTTTAAAAAGTTCTTCAAAATTCAAGAGTTCTTACATTTTTCAGAAAGGAGTTAATACCACATCTAAATTCTACACTCCCTAAGTAAAGTCTGAAACTGGATGGTCATAATCCAATTACAGCAGCCTTAATTTGAAATCAAAAACTGACTTACAAACTAAGAAATTGTACCATTTTCTTTCTCCAACCAAGCTTCTAAGCACTAATTGTGGAAAAAACCTTCTGTATGGGAATTTGTCTATATGGCTTATCAGCATTTTAAACATCATTTGGTCTACCAGGGGTGATGTTTTCAAAAGGGTCTCCAAAATTGAAAAGTGCTTTATATTTATTTGTAATAATGTACCAGATATAATATATTAAGAAATCTTTTTAACATAGGTTTGTTTATATTACTGTAGTAACTCCAAAAAAAGCAATTGATTAATGAATTGTAGGGAATGCCATGCAAAGTATCACTTATTTATAGTGATGTACTGTGCATCTTTGGGGGCTTTTTTTTACAATCCATTGATTGTTTTCCCCCACTGTTTCAGGATGATACTTCATACAAACCACCATTTATGGTGAAGAAGTATGAAAGGTGAGAACAGTAAAAAAGGGAAAACATATCCTCTCGCTCACTCATACAGCCACTCACACACTTGCTCACTCATACAGCCACTCATACAGACACTCACCCATATAGCCATTCACACAACCATTCACTCACCCATAAAGCCACTCACACAACCACTCACTCTCCCATATGGCCAGTCATACACACACTCACTCGCACATATACCCACTGACATACCCACTCCCTCACCCATACAGATACTCATACAACCTCTCACTCACTTATACAAGCACTCATACACTCACTCACACACCCACTCATATACCTACTCACTCACCTATACAGTTACTCACAGACCCTCTCATGCACTCATAAAGCCACTCACACATGCACTCACTCACCCATACAGCCACTGACACACCAACTCCCTCACCCATACAGCTACTTCTGTACCCTTTCCCTTACTCATACAACCACTCACTCACACACCCACTCAATTAACTACTCATATAGCCGCTCACTCAGCCATACAGCCACTCACACTAACCCTCACTCACAGATACAGCTACTCACTCAACCATACAGCTACTCACACAACCACTCACTCTCCCATATGGCCAGTCACACTAGCACTCACTCACTCAGCTGCTCACATACCCTCTCACTCACTAATATATCCACTCACACACCCTCTCACTCACCTATACAGTTACTCATACACCCTTTCCTCTCACTCATACTGTCACTCACACATGCACTCATTAATACAGCCACTGATACAACAACTCCCTCACCAATACAGTCACTCACATACCCTCTCACTCACTCATACAGCCACTCACATATCTACTCACTCACTCATACATCTACTCACACAGTCACTCACTCACCCTTACAGCCACTCACACTAGCACTCAGTCACCCATATAGCTACTCACAACCCTCTCACTCATCTATTCAGCCACTCATACTATCAGTCACTCACACATACAGTCACTCACAGTAGCACTTACTTACCCATACAGCTACTCACACTAGCACTAACTCACCCATACAGCCACTCACATAACCATTCACTCACCCATACAACCGCTCATACTAGCACTCATACACTCAGGCACTCACTCACCCATGCATCCACTCACACAACCATTTACTCACCCATAAAGCCACTCATACAGCCAGTCACACTGGCACTCACTCACACATATAGCTACTCACACAGGCACTAACTCACCTGTACAGCCACTCATGTTCCCTCTCACTCAATCATATAAGCACTCACACACTCACTCACTACCTATGCAGTTACTCATTCACCCTGTCACTCACCCATACAGCCACTTACACATGCACTGACTCACCAATACACCCACTCACACAGCCACTCACTTACCCATAGAGCATACTTTATCTTTTTTAACTGTAAAAGGCAGTTCTGACAAGAACCTTTTTTTTCTTCTTTTTTGTGGAACTGTGTTTTTTTTTAACAAAATGGCAACTGGGGGAGAAAAAATTACAACAAGCAACACCAAAAGAGTGTAAAAGCTGGGGAAAATAAACAAAATAAAAAGAAGGTTGCTTTGCAGCTTCAAGGATGGCATCAACAGAGTGTTCACCAGCTGTGATTGTAGTGCTGCAGTAAAGGCAATATGCACCAACACGCTTTAACTCAGGTGCAATTTGGAGACAATGCCTCTCTACTCCGCTAGGCACTCTCTCCCCAGAGACAGATGGTGCAATCGAAGATGTAGAAGGCCCCTCTCCATCTCTCTCCTTCCATGCCCTCTTCAAGCTGTTGCAATGGTACATTTTCAAATGGTACAACATAGAAGTTGTACCATAGGAATATTTTCTGCTGGTTCCTCTTGAGAGGGTCTTGTTGCACAAACTGCATTTTATGAATTTTGCGACAGTCTTCGACTCGCCAGATAGAATCGTAAGAAATTCCCAAGCAATACTTTGCCTTTTCATTGCAGGCCCCTCATCTCCAGAGTCTTGTTGTTCTACCTCCTGCTCCTGCTCCTCTGGCTGCTGTGACACCTCCTCCTGCTCACTACCCCCTGTCACCATCTAGTTAAAACAATAATTACAGTATGTGTATATATGTAGTTTACACTTTTTAAAATACAAGCCGTCTTCGTGACTTTTCTGTGAAACCAGAACATACGTATCGCAATAATTTGCGATGAATTTGTGATGAATAAAAAAATTTGAAAAAAAACACAGTTATTAATCCACTGCAACAAATGACAAGGAGTGACAGAGAAATACATCAATGAGTGGTCAATTATACAGGTGTAGTGTATAATATGTAGTAGATATTTGCACAATGAAAAAATAGTAAGTAATTTCCCATTACAAAGTAATGCAAATGAGTAAACAATTTCCTGAAATCAGTCCACTCTTCTAAAAACAGGCATTTGCAATGCAATCGGTCTCGCCTTTGGGACCTTATATGTATTTAGCTATGCAGCTCATTAGCCTGGGTGCTGAAAGATAAAGCACGGCGTTGAGGGGGATAGAAGGCGTGGAGTAGCTAAGACACCCTTGAAAGAAACACAATCAACAGGAGGAAGAAGACGATGGAAAGAGAGGTTGGAAAATAGGCTGTGGAATCTAGAAATATTGGCTTTGCACGCCAACCTCTTTTATCATTTACAGCATCATCAGTATGATCCTGGATCTATAGAAACATTTGCATTGTGATTGCCAGCATGGCCCACTGAAAATCCTCTTTTTAACCCATTAAGTTTTGTGGGAGGTAATTTTATCAGGCATGGCATGGTGCTCCTTCTTTTATACAAGTATTTGTATTGTTTGTAAAGCTATCTGTGATGTATTGGCAGTAATTTTTTATGAGATAGTTCTGCCTTGTACGAGAAGTATAGCTAGGCGGGCAATTGCATATAGGTTTGCATTGCGTTGCATTTAGCTTTGCTATTGCAGTTTACAACCTCTGGTGCGGCCCGAAGCACAGTAATGATCTTGTCTGGAACACCAGGTCTGGCTGTACATTATTTGTAGTGTATGTTCTTGTGTGTCTTGAGTATCATTCCAGAAGTGTCATGTATATCATGAAGATGGTCCTTAAGTCTTGGCACACCGCCTCATCATGACAGTGATGCCGAAAAGTGTGATAATGATAGAGTAACTCAGAATAATTACCCCCAAGTAGAACTCTGGATTATGGATTGTAGAGAGCGCACATGTCGCTACCACAAGGGAGAGTTATTGATTCTTTAGGGGTGGCATGGACATGGGGCCATCTGGTGGAGTTTGCTCTCAGGTCGGGCGCTCGGTGTGTAGTATGTCGTGATCCTGTAACAACAAAGTCTTTTAGGTGTTTCAGAATTCGAGATGGTCTGGAAAGGGGGTGAATTCCAGACCTTCCTGGTCTGTACTGAAAACAGATCTCCACCAAGGCTTCAATTTCTAAATTCGGCTAAAATCAGTAGATGTTCTGAATCTGGGGTTGCTTCTGTGATGGCATGTACAGAGCCTGGATTGCAGAAAAGCTGGCCTTCTATCATCAACAGCCTGGTGTGCAGTGCATAGTGCCTTGAAGAGGATACATGTGAGCACTGGCACACAGTGGAGGGCTCGGTCTCTGAAACCTTACAATCCTTCCGCATCTTCTAGACTGCATCTTCCCATGCGTGAAGATTAGCGTCTGAAACTTAAAGGAAATGCTATAGAGTCTCAAATATGTTGCTGATTTGAATCATTATACCTTACTTAAATAAATACACCTGTGTAGACGCTGAAGAAGTGATCACTGTAAAGGAGTAAAAGCTATATGTGTGTTACAAACATTGCACATTCCCATATAACCACTATTTGGTCCAATCTCTAGGGTCACACGAACCTGTGCTTTAAATGAGCAGGTACTGAGTGCATGCACTTTTTAGTCTGAAAGGGAGAGTTTACATTTACTAGGAGAGTACCTGCACCTCTCAGCACTCTCGCATAGTGAGTACTGACACTATTAAACTTCTGTTTCAAACACTCACTTGAACCCACAGTTCAGGTTAAAAGACATTAAATAATTAAGCAGCAGACGAGCACACTTGATGTGCTGTCTGGCCTGCTGCTACTTTCAAACATTCAGATGCGCGACTTTCTAGTTTGACTCGTGTTTGTTTTGCCCGTGGTTCCGGGGAAACACGACACCCACCGCACCGGATCTCTTTAGTGCAGTGAGGAGGATTAAATACCCCGTAATTAATGCCTCTGCCGCTTCCTCCGTCACTCGCAGGCTTTCCGTGCGTATCACAGTTGCCTGCTTATCACCTCGGTTGCGTTACATTTTTCCGCGTCCGGGCGTGTTTTGATTTGCCCGGTGAGAGGGAGCTTCGCCCGTGCACTGGTGTGCGCCAGAAGAGCCGAGTAGCCGGAAGCCTTCGGCGCGAGGAGCTGGGCTTGGACACGGGCACCTGACGGACCATGCAGGTGCTGATGTTTTTAAACTGCGCCAGCGTCGGTGAGTATCCGTGCAGGCTGTGGGGGTGTGCGGAAGAAGCACTCCTCTGTGTGGGGGCACTCACTGAGAGCGCGGGCACGTGCGCCTCCGCGTTCAAGCAAATCTGTGCACAAAGTGAAGAGGATTTAAAATAGATGTCCATTAATAGTCTGTGGTAACTGGACGCCGTTCCACATCCTCTTGCGAGACCTCCGTGGTTGGTTGGGGTTTGTTTGAGCTGCGCCTTGCACTTGAGATTTTGTTTAATGTTGTGTTATGTTACCCACAATTGTATAGCTCTGTATTGCTATTGGTGTAGCCTCTCGGCGCTGTCGCATCTTTACATGGACTCCGTGCAAACCTTGTGCCCGAACCAGCATGCTGAATATCTTCATTTCAGTTTAGTAATGAGCTCGATCTTTGTAAGCTTGTCACACTTGTCGAGAGAAAATTAAAAAAGCATTTGCAATGCAATAGGACTCGCATTTACGCGAGACCTATTGCGTTGGAAACAGGAGTGCAGGCGGGCGAGAAGGCACGAACGGGAGTGCAGGGGGGGTCGGGGGCCGAGAAGTCACGGACTGCGGGAGGGGGTGGGGGAAGCACGGGAAGAAAATAGTGTTCGAAGTAAAGGGGCCAGTAGCCATGGAAGGATACAAATTACGACATGGCCGTCATGAGGAAGGACTAACAAGCCTAAAACCAATTGGAAGGCAGCATTTAGGACCTAAGCCAATGAAAAAGATGGGTGGAGAGTGGGCGGAGCTTCCACGGAGCTTCCACGCCATACTGAATACTGCATGCCTCGCAAAGCGAGCAGTGCATGCGCACTGCCGCTATAGGCTCGACCTAAAAATGAGATTTTATTCAGATCCTCATGTTCATTTTACATAAACTAAATCTCTACATGAAACATTTACAAATATAAACATAGCACGCGCCCCAGATAAAACTCCACTTGAGAAAAATGAAAAACAAATCTATATTCTTAGGCTGGGCGAACAGAAACCAAAAATGTTCCCTCTAAAAATAAATGTTCATTAAATATCTGAAATCCTTACACGTGTTCATGCATCATAAATACATTGGAATAAAATCTGAAAAAAATTAGAAAAACCTTAGAAATCCACTGAAAAAAACAAAGGTTACAAGGACGACATAGGTAGGAATTCAAATTTAAAAAACTTTAGAAATTCACTGAAAAAAACCAAAGGTTACAGGGACGTTATAGTTAGGATATAGAATTTTTTTTAATGTAGAAATACACTGAGAAAACAAAGGTTACAGGGACGTTATAGTTAGACTCACATTCCACTCATACAAAGCATAGAAATTCAGCAGTTATAGTTACCTGAGCTAACTATAACTTATGCCTCTGCAATGCACTGCTTATGGCCTCACATATTACATCACTCGTGACATGCTCGTATCTTTATGGCATTATCCAAAAAAAAGTGCCCAGGAGATTCTAACTGTGCATGCAAAGTTTCCAGATGATCCGTCAAGCGGGGGCCTAGAAAAAGGGTATGGTAAAAAAGGGTGTTTCCCATGTTAATTCTCATAGAGTTTTTAGACATGGCTACCGCCCAAACCGCTGGATGGAATAACACCAAATTTGGCAGAAAGGTAGATTTTGTTCTAGAGATCACGCTTTTGGTTATTTGGTGCACATCCGTTCAGCAGTTTTGGAGATAATAAAGGAAAACCAAATTTGTATATCTGGGCAGAGCCTAAGCACAGATCTCATGGTGGGATCTTATTGGCCTCCAACACTTCAACCAGGAAGTGTTGGCAGCCAACATGGAACAAATATACATGATAGCACCCCATTGAAATGCATTGTAGTGAATGGAAGGTTTTGATGGTCACAAAAAAGGAGAACGTATCAAAGGTGATAACAGATAATAATTAATATATAAATCATTTGTTGATGGTACTATACAAATTTTAGTAATTGTGGTGTGTTCTAAGGTAATTTTACCCTCTGGAAATGCCTTCTGCTGTGATTTCATAAATAATATTTGAGAGAAAAATGTTTTCCCAGGATTTTCCCATAAAGGTTATGGAAAATGCTCCAGAAGCTAAAATGAGAGCATATTTTTTGTAAATTCACACAAGCTTCCTCAGCCATATGAAAATGAAGTCTGATCTTCTCAGTAAATCATGAACTTCCAACAGCCTGTCAGTTGATTTACTTGTGTTCTACTGCAGCCCCCGAGTGTGCTAAAGATCAATTAGAGCACTAACCGTGTTACTTACGACAAAAGTATGGCACACTTGAAGCCATGTTGATTGAATCAAACTGATAAAACTTAAAACATTTAATTTAGAAAGGAACAAAATGAGGGGGTTCAGTTTGTCATAGAAATTATGGTTAATGCTGTAGAAAGAAAAATTAGGACACATTTTGAGTGAGTTCTCAAATATCTCCCTCTTCTATTTCATTAAAACATTCTGACATGCACATTGAAACATACACTTTCAACACCAGCAACAGACTTTCAGTTAACTCCCTGGTGATCAGCAGCTTTACGACAGTGTTCTAATGAGCAACTAGAGTGCTAACATTCTGAATTTATGCCAAAACTGTGGCACATCTAAATGCCATCTTGATGGAATCGAAGTAGAAAACTGAAAGTATTTTCTACTAAAGATACTGCAGTAAATGAGGAAATTAGGGAGCTTCAAAACAAGTATGTCTCCCAAGATGGCCACCAGAGAAAAAAGAGCCCAAATATAGCACAAATATCACCCAAATGTAGCCTACGTATAGCCCAATGACAAAAGTGTGCAAAACACTTACTTTTTTGTTGTTGTTTTTTTGCAGTTTTATACAGCACCGACTCGACCCGAAGGTATAGGAGTGCTTTACATGAGCATCAGTTACATTACACACGGACACATTAATTTTGGTTTTAGGCATAGGAAGAGTAAATTATTTGCCCAGAATCACATGATGTCAAGCTGACACCAAAACTGGAACCTGGTTCCCCAATTGCAATGTCTGCAGCTCTGGCCATAACTCCACATCCTCTTCCTTAAGTGCAACATATAATCAAGTGATCAACTGGATAAAAAATACATAAAGATAGCAAATTATTTAAAAGTGCTTTGTCACTGTTTGAGAACTCAGAAAATATGTCCTCATTTTAGTTGTTTAGAGTACTAGCCATCATTTCTATGGGAATAAAACCCTCTCATGGAGGAGGGTGCAGAGGCAACAAGTTGACCATGCTGTGCAGGCGGGAGGCGCAGTGGCAGCACAATGGACCATGGAGGGCAGGGGAAAGGGGGGCAGGTGTAACAAAACAGCCATGCAGTACAGGCAAGCGAGGCTGTGGCAATATGAAAGACCATTGAGTGCAGAAGGAAGAGGCAGCGGCAATGCAACCATACATGCCAACAGACCAGATTCAGGCAGGAGACGTCTGATGTTTTAAAGCCCAAAAGGGCTTTATTTTATCTGTCTCCTGCCTAAAATCTCCTCTTTTTCACTGTAAGTCAATGAGGAAAATCAATTACCAAGGTTTTATTTCTCAAAAATCTCCCTCTCACCAAGTTCAAAATATTGGCAAATAAGGTACATTGGATCACAGAGGGCAAGAGGAATGGAGTAGGGACATGGGCTCGGAAAAGAGAGGGCAGGAGGGAGATGGGCAAGGACACCAAACTGACCTTACCGGGCATGTATCAGGGGTTGCACCAACACAATACACCAGAAAGGGCAAGCAGGGCGACAGTGCAGCACAACGGACTATGGAAAGCAAAAGGGAGGGTACAGGGCCATGCACATGGACATGCAACACACTAACCCAAGGGAACTCCTAGGGGGGAACTAGAGGCGTGGGGCACTAGGAGCGAGCTGGCCTCCAACTTAATATGAATCCACAACAGAAGCTGCTCCTAAGGTTTTGACCGAAAACTCCCTTAAATCCAAAGTGAATATGCTGGCATCTCACAAAAAGTGAAGGACTGTCCTCACACACCACCAGGTGTCATGCTTCATCATCGGCAGTCCTCGCTCTCTAGAAACTAGGGGGCATATTAGCAAGACCGGCGATAAAATTATCGCCGTTTTAGCGGCAGGAAACTGCCGCTAAAGCGGCGATAATGGGCTTGCTAATATGCGTTATAGAATTCCAATAGAAGCCCAGGTTAGATGTCCTGCACATCTAACATGGGCTTCTATTGGAATTCTATAACGCATATTATCAAGCCCATTATCGCCGTTTTAGCGGCAGTTTCCTGCCGCTAAAGCGGCGATAATTTTATCGCCGGTCTTGCTAATATGCCCCGATGTTTGGTAGAGAGCGGGCCTTCACCTGAAGACAGGGACACTTCTAAAGATAAGTATATTTACCGAATTACATTTAATCAGAAAGGTAACTATATGGTGTTAAAAATGCAAGGACGGTGAAACTGGGGGAATATTATTGCCCCCTCACCGTAATGGTTACTTTGTGCACATGGACAACAGAGAGCAGAGGGAAATGAGGCAAGGGCAGCAAACTGACCACACCAGACAGGAGGGACAGTTGCAACATAATGGCCATTAAGGGCAGGAGGGAGGGGGCAGGGGTACGACAGTGGACCAAACAAGGCAGGAGGGAGGGGATAGGAGTCTGCACAGGGAAAACAGAACGCTGGAACAAGGGGGCAGGGCAGGAGCAGCAAGCTGACCATGGAGAGCAGGCAGGAGGAGCACTGGAAGCACACCATGCCATGAAGGGCAACAGTGATACTATTATGGAATACACACAGACAATGGAGGAAGGTGGGACAGGATCAGAGGTAGCTAGCTGACCACTCAAGGTAGGTGGGAGGGGCTGTGGCAGCACAGAAGACATGCATAGCAAGCGGGAGGGTTTAGTGGCAGCACAACAGCCATGGTGGGCAGTAGGGAGGGGGCAGGGACCTGCAGAAAGAACCATGGAGGACAGAAGAGAGGGGTAGGGGCTGGACGCAGACAAAAGAGGGCATGAGAAGGGGCTTCACAACAGACCATGCAGGGCAGACAAAAGGAGCAGCTGCAGTACAACAGAGCATGAAGGGCAGAAGGGAGTGGCAGCAAAATGGACCATGGAGGACAGGAGGGAGGGGATAGAGGCATGGAACTTGGACAGGTAGGGTGGAGGTGGCAGGGACGTGCAGCAGCCATCTGACCATGCTAGGCAGGTGGAAGGGGCAGTGGCAGCTCAACAGAACACTCAGAGTTTATAGGAGGGTGGAAGGTGCATTGAATATGGTGGGCAGAAAGGAGGGAGCAGGGCCATGCACACAGACAATGGAGGGCAAGGGGAAGGAGAGTAGGGGCAGCAAGTGAAGCACAGAGGCTAAGCAGGAGGGCAATGATGGGACATAGAATTGGGGAACAAAGGGCACAAGGAGTGGACAGGGACATTAAGCTAAATGGAAAGCAATGGCAGCACATCTGACAATGCATGGCAGGAGGGAGGGGGCTGGTGAATGGACTCAGACAACAGAGGGTAGGGAGGAGGTGAATGAAGCAACAAGCTACCTGTTTAGAGCAGGCGGGAAGGGCAGTGGCAGAACAACAGCCACACATGGCTGTAATGAGGAAGCAGGGTCATGGACTGGGACAATGGATGGCAAGCTTGGGTGGGGGCAGCACAAGGCCAGGCCCTGCGTTCAACCCCCCCTGTACATTGCGATAGGCATCTTACTTAACGTTAATAAAAAAACCTTAGAAATTCGCTGAAAAAAAACAAAGGTTACAGGGATGTTACATTTAGGAAAAAGAATTAAAAAACTTTAGAAATTCACTGAAAAAAACAAAGGTTACAGTGACATCATAGTTAGGCTCAGATTTCACTTGTACCGATCCATTGAAATTCAGCAGTTATAGTTACCTGAGCTAACTATAACTTATGTCCTCGAAATGCACTGCTTATGATCTCACATATTACATCACTCATTACATGGTCACTGATGACATTACTGATGTCCCCCCTGCCTATTTTGTAAATTTAGCCATGGGGGTTGGTGGGCATAGTAAAGCCCTAGGAGAGGGATCAAGCACACTGGGTGCCCTGGGTGGGGCCAGGGCACCGAGGTAGATGTGGCCTGGCCCCAGGGGATGAGGTCCCAGAGCCAAAATTGACCCGGATAGGGTGGTTCCCCTCTCAGTATTTTTGTAATAGGCCCCGGGGAGGTGGTGGTCCCTGGTGCCCAGGATATACACGTGGCCCCCCTGTTTATTTTGTAAAATTGGCCCCATAGAGGTGGTCTGCGTGGCCCCCCTCTATTTATAAAATGATGCCCCAAGGAGTTGGTGGTCCCCGGGGCTCCAAAGTGCCCTAGAAGGGGCCCCGTGTGTACCCCTCCTTTTTTAGCATGCACCCACTCACAGGCCCATTCATACAATCATGCACCCACTCACAGACCCACTCATACACTCACACACCCACTCACAGCCTAACTCACACACTCAAGCACCCACTCACAGACCCAGTCACCCAGTCACAGACTCATGTACCCACTGACAGACCCAGTCAGACACTCATGCACCCACTCACAAATCTATGCCCTCAAGCTTCCACTCACACACATATTCATACAATCATGTGCCCACTCGCAGACCCACTGAGAGACTCACACACACACTAACAGACCTATTCAGAGACGCACATGCCCACTCACAGACCCGCTTAGACACTCAAGCACCCACTGACAGATCCACTCAGAGACTCGCACACCCATTCACACATCCACTCATGCACCCACTGACAGACCCACTCAGACACTCATGCACCCATTCACAGATCCATTCAAGCACTCATGCATCTATCACAGACCCACTGAGAGACTCACACACTCACAAACCCACTCGGAGACTCACACACCCACTCACAAACACTCATGCATCCACTTACAGACACACTCAGAGACGCACGCACCCACTCACAGACCCACTCAGTCACTCATGCACCCACTCACAGATCCACACAGGCACTCACACAGCCACTCACAGAACCATGTACACAACCATACAATCACTCACACAATCACAAAATGACTCATACACCCACTCTGAGACCCATACAGCCACTTACACATCCATTTACCTACCTATACAGCCACTCACACACCCACTCTCAAAAGTTACAGGTAACAGTTAGGAAATAAAATGTAACAAACTGATGACATCATTCATAGAAC
Organism: Calotriton arnoldi; assembly: GCA_963921515.1. Classification (NCBI taxonomy): domain Eukaryota; kingdom Metazoa; phylum Chordata; class Amphibia; order Caudata; family Salamandridae; genus Calotriton; species Calotriton arnoldi. Next base: position 61,010 of record CAWUFW010017789.1, read on the forward strand.
CACTTACACATCCACTCACACCCCATAAAAGCTCTCATACACCCACTCCCACACAACCCCTCACATCATCAACACAGCCCCTCATACACTCAGTTGCACTCCCATGCAGCCTCTCATACACCCACTCATATGTCCACACAATCACTCACATACCAATTCACAGACCCATACAACTGCTCACACACTCACTTACCCATCTATACAGCCACTCAAGCACACATACTCACCCAGTCATACACCCATATAGCCTATCACACATGCAGTCACTCACCCATACAGGTACTCACAGATACACTCACTCACCCATAAAGCCACTGACTCACTCATCCATAGAGGCACTCACACACACATAAAACCACTCACACACCCACTTACAAACCCTTATAAATACTCACACATCCACTCACATATACTCACACACTCACTCATACACCCACACAACCACTCACACATCCACACCCATACAACCACCCACACACCAACTCACCCACACAACCAGTCACACACCCACTCACACACCACTCACACATCCATACACTCACTCACACAACCACTCATATACCCACACAGCTAGTCAGAACCCCACTCACTCACCCATACAGCCACTCATGCACCCACTCACACACCCATACAGTCACTCACACACTGATACAGATATTCACACAGCCAGTCAGATCACATATGTTAGAAATGGTATCACTCATTACTAGTACACCAGTATACTTTTGTAGTAGCTTTCTATATTTGTTTAATACTCCTAAACTCTTAGACAAAACTTACACTCACTTGATGATGTGATCAGTGATGTCATTTGAGATGTCAACAGTAATGTTATCAGTGAGGTCACTGACCATGTCATGAGTGATGTAATATGTGCAGTCATTAGCAGCACATTGCAGGGCGTAAGTTATAGTTAGGTCAGGTGATTATAACTGCTGAATTTCTATGGTTTTGAATGAGTGAATTCTGAGCCTAACTATAACATCCCTGTAACCTTTGTTTTTTTCAGTGAATATATATATATGTACACTCACACAAATGTAGGCATTTATATATATAGATATAGATGTATAGAGATAGATAGAAAGATAGATAGATAGATAGATAGACAGACAGACAGACCGACAGACAGACAGACAGACAGACAGACAGACAGACAGACAGACAGACAGACAGATAGATAGATAGATAGATAGATAGATAGATAGATAGATAGATAGATAGATAGATAGAGATATGCACACACAAATGTATACATATATATATATATATATATATATATATATATATATATATATATATATATATATATATATATCGCACAGCAAAAGGATCTTAAGGAGAAAGAATCCAGGCGAGCCCACTCGGTCGATCACAGCAGTTTATTTTCTATGACAGACAAGGACGACGCGTTTCGACCACGTATATATATATATATTATCTACTGGCAGTCGCCAGTAGATAGTTATAGTTAGGACCTATTTTCCATAGGAAATCCGCGACATTCTATTTGAAACAACTCTTGCGTCGGTTGACGAATCTTCGCGACATTTTCAAACTTTATGGCCCGCTCCGGTCCGCTCCTATCCTGAAAGTCTCGGGGTGATTCGTCAAGCGGGGGCCGAGAAAAAGGGGGTCCCAAACGTGTTTTCCCCATTCATTTTCCCATAGGAAACTTTAGCCACGGCTACAGCCCGAACTGCTGAACGGAATTACACCAAATTTGGCAAAGAGGTAGTTCTTGGTTCAGAAAGAACCCTTTTGTTAAATGGTGTAAATCCGTTCAGTAGTTGCTGAGAAAATCAAAAGTAAAATCACATATATATCTATGGCCGCTTAGGGTCCGCGTACCCTCCCGATCACGAGCTGCATGCTAATTGGCTGTCAACACTCCAAGCCAGGAAGTGTTGGCAGCCATTTTGTCCCTCGGTAGAACCGAGGCAGAGAAACAAGTGCGCAAAACGCACAAAGGGGGCAGGGTAGAAACACCCTGACCCCCTAGGTCTGCTCAGGGGGTCCCACAAGGACCCCCTGGGCAGAAAAAAGCATTTTTTTTTAAATCGGCAAGATGCGCTTAGGGTGCGCGGATCCCGCCGATAAAAAAAAAAATCACAAGTGCGCAAACGCACAAAGGGGACAGGGTAGAAACACCCTGACCCCCTAGGTCTCCTCAGGGGGTCCCACGAGGACCCCCTGGGCAGAAAAAAGCATTTAAAAAAAAAAAAAAAATCAGCGGGATGCGAATCCCACCGTAAAAAAAAAAAATCGAAGCGCGGTCTCCCGCGCTTCAATGTTATTTTGCCCCCGGGTGGCCCAAGTCCCGGGGGCATGCGGGAGGTGGGTTTATAGTCAATGGGGGGCCTCTAAGGCCCCAAGCCCGAGGACCGCCACCCCCGGGGCTTTCTAATAAAAATGTTGCGGGAGGGCACTCGGCCCTCCCGCAGCCCCGAGGACCACCACCTCCCGGGGCTTCTTTTTAAAAAAAAATTTCCTGTGTGGGGGCTCGAGCCCCCACACGCCCCGAGGACCGCCACCTCCCCGGGGCACTAATAATGTAAATGCGGGGGTCCGTAACGGACCCCGAGCCCTAGGGATCACCACCTCCCGGGGCTTTAAAGACATGGGAGGGGGCCGTGCGGCCCCCTCCTGGAGCCATTGATGGCCCTGGGGACCGCCACCCCCAGGGCCGGCTCCTGCAGTGTCCCGGGGTGCCTACCCCCGGGACACTGTAGTTTGCAATGGCAGGACGGGAGCCTCGCGGCTCCCGTCCTGCCATTACAAACTGCTTGCTTCATTGAAGGGAGAGCAGGGAAACCTGCTCTCGCTTCAATGAAGCAAAGCAGACTGCTTTCCACATGGGGAGCTGCACGTCAGCAGCTCCCCATGTGGAAAAGCAATGCCGGGACCGTGGGAGGATTGGGGACCCCCCCACGGTCCCCAATGGAGATGGCCAGCCCCGGGGGATGGGGTCCCCGGGGCAAGTAGTGGCCCGGGAGGGGGTCCACGCGGCCCCCCTCCCCAAAAAAAAATGTTTTTTAAAAAAAATAGAAAAATAAAGGCCTGCCCCGGGGGATGGGGTCCCCGGGGCAAAAGGAGGCCTGAGGAGGGGGGCCAAAAAAGGAAAAAGGAAGGGGGGCCACACAGCCCCCTTCGAGGAAAAAAACACACACAAAAAAAAACGATCGTGCCGCAGGCTCCGCCCCCTTCCTTTACCACTCTGCAAATGCGCCCCCTGGCGTGTTTGCAGAGGAGAACGAATTCCCCTTGAATACTGGGGGTCCCTGGAGGCCAACTAGCCCACCAGGAACCTCCAGTATGCGCCAGGGGCTGCGTTGCAGAGAGGTGTACAGAGGTCACGCCCCCTTTACACCTCTCTGCAACGCAGCTCTGTGGCGCTTACTGGAGGTACCTGGTGGGATAGTTGGACCCCAGGGACCTCAGGATTCAAGGGGACTTAATCCCCAACTTAAAACGCGCCACGGGGCGCGTTTGCACAGTGGTGAAGGGAGGGGCGGGGCTTCAGGTGACATGTGTGCAAACAGGCCCCATGGCGCGTTTTAAGATGGGGAATTAAATCCCCTTCAATCCTGAGGGTCCCTGGGGGCCAACTAGCCCACCAGGTACCTCCAGTAAGCGCCATGGAGCTGCGTTGCAGAGTGTTGTAAAAAGGGGCGTGGCCTCTGAACACCTCTCTGCAACGCAGCTCTCTGGCGCATACTTGAGGTATCTGGTGGGCCAGTTGGCCCCTAGGGACCCTCGGGATTGAGGAGGAATTAATTCTCCAACTTAAAACGCGCCACAGGGCGTGTTTGCAGACATGTCACCTCAGGCCCCACCCCCTTCCTTCACTATTGTGCAAATATTCCTCTAAAATCAGCCGAACTACGAATTCCGATTTACTCACCTGTTATCAGGAGAGACCTCAGTGCTGCATCTTTGAGCCCAGTACTGATCCTGAAAAGTAGTTTTAACCGTACTTACCAGTAACTTGAATTTCCTTCCATAGGCTAACATTGACTGGTTTCACTTGGAAATTCTTCTAAGTGTGGAGTTTTGGAACTTTATAATATTCCTCTAAAATCAGCTGAACTACGAATTCCAATTTACTCACCTGTTATCAGGAGAGACCTCAGTGCTGCATCTTTCAGCCCAGTACAGATCCTGAAAAGTAATTCTAACCGTACTTACCAGCAACTTGAATTTCCTTCCATAGGCTAACATTGACTGGTTTCACTTGGAAATTCTTCTAAGTGTGGAGTTTTGGAACTTTATAATATTCCTCTAAAATCAGCCGAACTACGAATTCCGATTTGCTCACCTGTTATCAGGAGAGAACCCAGTGCTGCATCTTTTAGCCCAGCACTGACCCTGAAAAGTAATTCTAACCGTACTTACCAGTAACTTGAATTTCCTTCCATAGGCTAACATTGACTGGTTTCACTTGGAAATTCTTCTAAGTGTGGAGTTTTGGAACTTTATAATATTCCTCTAAAATCAGCCGAACTACGAATTCCGATTTACTCACCTGTCATCAGGAGAGAACCCAGTGCTGCATCTTTTAGCCCAGCACTGACCTTGAAAAGTAATTCTAACCGTACTTACCAGTAACTTGAATTTCCTTCCATAGGCTAACATTGACTGGTTTCACTTGGAAATTCTTCTAAGTGTGGAGTTTTGGAACTTTATAATATTCCTCTAAAATCAGCCGAACTACGAATTCCGATTTACTCACCTGTTATCAGGAGAGAACCCAGTGCTGCATCTTTTAGCCCAGTACTGATCCTGAAAAGTAATTTTAACCGTACTTACCAGGAACTTGAATTTCCTTCCATAGGCTAACATTGACTGGTTTCACTTGGAAATTCTTCTAAGTGTGGAGTTTTGGAACTTTATAATATTCCTCTAAAATCAGCCGAACTACGAATTCCGATTTACTCACCTGTTATCAGGAGAGAACCCAGTGCTGCATCTTTTAGCCCAGCACTGACCCTGAAAAGTAATTCTAACCGTACTTACCAGTAACTTGTATTTCCTTCCATAGGAATCCATTGTCTGGTTTTCAGCAGAAAAGTTTCAAAGTGTCAATTTTCACAAACTACAAATATTCCTTAAAAATCGCCTGTATGACTTAAACGCATTCTTTCAACTGTTTACAGGAGATGCACCAGTGCTGGATCCAGGATCCACCACTGAGTAAGAAAAAGTAACGATAACACTACTTACCTGCTAAGTGAATTTCCAGCCGTAGGATAACATTGGTGATTCTATGTGAAAATGTTTCTAAGTGCCAACTTTTAAAATACAATAATATTCCTTAAAAATCAGTACTGTAACCAAAAAGCTTTTACTCAACTGTTTACAGGAGATGTCCCAGGACTGAATCTAGGATCCAGTCCTGTGGTTAGAAAAGTAATCCATAAAGTAACTAATTGCATTTAACTTGAAATTCACATTGAGCTCAATGTTGCATTGTGTTTGAAATTGTGTTGCCTATTGCAACAACTGTAACTACTGTACTTAAAAGTCTATTGCCTATTTGCAAAGAATTTAAACTAAAGTAATTCATTCTGAGAAAGTATATTTTGTAATGTAATATATAATGTAATTACAATGTAATTTAAAAAATAAATAGTTTAAAAAAATGTAGAAAATCAGTATCAAAAAAATAAATATAACAATTAATACATTTAAAAATTGTCATTTACAAAACCTTGGAAATTCACTGAAAAAAACCATAGGTTTCAGACATGTTATAGTTAGGAATTAGCATTTAAAAAACCTTTGAAATTCACTGAAAAAACCATAGGTTTCAGGCACGTTATAGTTAGAAATTAGCATTTAAAAAACCTTTGAAATTCACTGAAAAAACCATAGGTTTCAGACACGTTATAGTTAGAAATTTGCATTTAAAAAACCTTTGAAATTCACTGAAAAAACCATAGGTTTTAGGGACAGTTATAGGTAGTTGGACATTTCACTCGTACAAAACCATAGAAATTCCCCGTTATAGTTAGTTCAGCTAACTATAACTCGCGCCCCGCAATGCACTGCTGATGACGTCACATATTACATCACTCATGACATGGTCAGTGACATCACTGATGACATCACTGATGACATCTCAAATGACATCACTGATGACATCACTGATGACATCATCCATGTGATTATTTCATGCATCTTCTCACACCCTAATATAACTTTTGATACACCCACTCTAAATTACAGACTGCCATTCGCAAAACCATACACACTCCAATACCAATAACTACATACCCACTCACTGATTCTTAGGTCTACACACACACACACACATCTACTCACTCACCCGTCCAGTCACTCATACTTACAGTCACTCAGTACAGGACTATCATATGCACTCATACACCTATATAAACACTCACACACCGCCACTCATCCATAGAGGTACTCACACACCTAGTCAGTCATGCAAAAAATTAATCACACACCCATTTACTCACCTATACAGTTATACACACACCAGCTCACTTACTCATACAAATACTAGCACATTCTTACGCTCTTATACAATAACTGATACAAGCACACACACATCCATACAGCCACTCTCACAATCACACACTCTCACTTATAGCCATTTCAAAAACTCTAACACACATATATACTGCCTTTTACATATGTAGTTACTCGCACATGTACCACTGAGATATACATTCACTCACTAACACACCCATACACACACTCACCCACCCAAGCAGTCCATCACAGATGCACTCTTGAAATCATGCACCCAGTGAATCACCCACTCACACATCTATGTACAGAGTAACACACACCCCACCCACACAAACACTCAGGCAGCCATACAGATACTCAGAGAACCAATCAATAACCCATATAGACACTCATGTAGCTATTCGCAAATCCATGCATCCACTTACACACCAACAAACAGACGGATACAGACATTCACACAGTTTAGTCACTAACCCATGCATTCAGTAAGATACGTTTAATCACTCACTTGTAGAGTCAGTCACTCACGTACTAAATCATCCATTCAGACACTTATACACCCACTCATTCTTCAATACGCCTTTCCCTATATATATTAAACATATTTAAACTTTACAGAAACACACAGTCACTGGATGATGTCATCAGTGATGTCATCAGTGATGTCATTTGAGATGTCATCAGTGATGTCATCAGTGATGTCACTGACCATGTCATGAGTGATGTAATATGTGACGTCATCAGCAGTGCATTGCGAGGCGCGAGTTATAGTTAGCTGAACTAACTATAACGGGGGAATTTCTATGGTTTTGTACGAGTGAAATGTCCAACTAACTATAACTGTCCCTAAAACCTATGGTTTTTTCAGTGAATTTCAAAGGTTTTTTAAATGCAAATTTCTAACTATAACGTGTCTGAAACCTATGGTTTTTTCAGTGAATATAAATATGCATATATAGATATATATGTATATACATATATATATACACACACATATATATGTATATATAGAGATAGATAGATAGATAGATAGATAGAGATAGATAGAAATAGATAGATAGATAGATAGAGATAGATAGATAGATAGATAGATAGATAGATAGATAGATAGATAGATAGATAGATAGATAGATAGATAGATAGATATACACACACTGGAAAAAACAAAGGTTACAGGTACTTTATAGTTAGGAAAGAGAATTTAAAAAACCTTAGAAATTGACTAAAAAACAAGGGTTACAGGGACGTTATAGTTAGGTTCAGAGTTTACATGAACAAAACCATCACAATTCAGCAGATATAGTTATACTTATCGCTAGAAACTTTAACTCATGTGCTAAGGTTACTATAACTCGCGCCCCCACCATGCACCATTTTCTCATCAATAATTTTACTGCAAAATGTGCAGTGATATTATTAATCATTTCATAGGAGATGTCATTAGTGATGTAATATGTGGGGTACTTAGAAGTGCATGGCGAGGGCGCGAGTTATAGTAACCTTAGCGCACAAGTTGATTGGTTTACATCTTGTATCTTTATCTACAAAATTTGCTTTTTCTGGGTTCTGTGACAGATTTTTCTCAGATCTTAGCCAACACTTTGCTTCCTTCCATGAAGGCAGACTCCATGATAGTCTGCTTACATGATTTATGCTTAAAAACCTTTCTCAGCCTTTCTTACTCAGCAGTTCCCATGTCAGACTTTCATCAGACTTTATAATTAGCCCTTTACTTTTGAACTGATCAGGTCATGTGCCCCCACTCACCCAGGCATCCACTAGTTAAATATCTTCTCACTTCAGAACTCCCATCTTGTTGGTGAATTTATTGCACAATGAATGCATTAGTGGACTCTGGCACAGGGACTAATGCTATCACGTCTACCACACTGGACTCAGTAATAGTGCCTGATCCAAACATGACCACCACACTGGGCACAGACTCTTTTAAAATCTTGCAGCAATCATGGTCTAATGCCTAGTAATACTCAGTCATACATGTTGTTCGGATTCTGAGTTACGAATTAAACTAAAAAGTTAACGTGTACCTTTTATATTCCATAGAGCCCCTCCTTTATTTTCTCCTGACATTAGTTCCTCAGTGGTTGTGGTGAAAACCTAAAATGCAACTACAGCCAATTTAAAAAGAGATAATTAGATGGACAGCACTAGAAAAGGAACATACATTATTTCTTTGCATCCCTGTTATGTGATGCACAAGTATGTTTACTTACAATCACAGTCAGTGGTACAGATGTGTATGAAAGTTAACTTTCTGCCATTACATGGTTTGTGCTGTTGAAGCTTTTAAAGCATACCATGACTGCGAGAAGTTGGCCTTGTATATGATGTCCACTAATTAAAGTAGCAAAACCAAAGGGGATGATGGACGGAGTGTTGAACATTGCAAGCACTCACCCCCAGTTAACTGATCTGGGTTTAATCCATCATCATTCTTTAGCTCACTCCGCCACCCCAGTTCAGACATGGCCATATGCAAATCAGTCTGACCTGTGCCTCATGGGAACAGTCCAGCCCGAACTACCAAGCCATGTCTTCCCTGGACCGGAAACAAGCATCCTGGGACCAGTTTCTGGCTTACAGCCGTCATCAGCCAGGCTATCTTGAATCCAGTGGCAAAGTGAGCAAGGGACCCACGTCTGGGCATACCCTGCCAACTTAGGGCGAACATAGCAAAACCAAAGGGGATGATGGACGGAGTGTTGAACATTGCAAGCACTCACCCCCAGTCAACTGATCTGGGTTTAATCCATCATCATTCTTTAGCTCACTCCGCCACCCCAGTTCAGACATGGCCATATGCAAATCAGTCTGACCCTGTGCCTCATGGGAACAGTCCAGCCCGAACTGCCAGGCCATGTCTTCCCTGGACCGGAAACAAGTATCCTGGGACCGGTTTCTGGCTTACAGCCGTCATCAGCCAGGCTATCTTGAATCCAGTGGCAAAGTGAGCAAGGGACCCACGTCTGGGCATACCCTGCCAACTTAGGGCGAACATAGCAAAACCAAAGGGGATGATGGACGGAGTGTTGAACATTGCAAGCACTCACCCCCAGGGTCAGACTGATTTGCATATGGCCATGTCTGAACTGGGGTGGCGGAGTGAGCTAAAGAATGATGATGGATTAAACCCAGATCGCTGAGGAAGCGTATTGCCGCTGCCGCTGTCGCTTCGCAACACAGAAGCGCCTCGCATCACCGGAGAAGAGGATCGACGTCGCATCAGACGCCGCCGCATCATCGGAGAAGTGTGTCGCCGCTGCAGCCGCTGTGTTCGCATCGCTGGAGAAGGGTGTCGCCGCTGCAGCTGTTGCATCGCATCGCCGAAGCGCCTCGCATCACCGGAGAAGAGGATCGACGTCGCATCAGACACTGCCGCATCACCGGGAAGCGTGTCGCAGGGCCTGTCGCGGCTCAGAAGAATCGTTGAGTCGCCGCACGGCCGTCGGGCGTGCACGCATCGTGTCGCATCAAGATGTAGACGCCATCTTTGTTTCATTGCACCGGATCTTCATCGCATCACGGCGTTGCTGGTCGCGTCGCATCGCCACGGAAGCGCAGTAAGAAACCGACGCATCACCTACCCACGCCGAGAAGAACCGACGCATCCCCTGCGCATCAGTAGGGACCCGACGCATCACCGTTCTTGCGTGTAAGGAACCGCCGCATCACCTTCCCTGCAACACTTTCGTTGTATAGCGTTACACATCCAAAGGTACATTGAACTCAAAGTGTCGCATTTACCATCTTAAGAGAACTGAGCTAATTCTACCATTTTTAAGTACAGTATTGTGGATTTTTGTCGTTTGTGGTCTTGTGTTAAATCTATATAAAAGATACTTATTTTTAATATACAACCTGTGTGGTGTCCATCTGTAGTGTTGTCACTGGATTACTGAATGTGTTCACAAATGCTTTACACACTGCCTCTGAGATAAGCCTGACTGCTCGTGCCAAACTACCAAGGGGGTGAGCAGGGGTTATTTTAGGAGTGTACCCCCTTACCCTGACTAGACGCAAGGGTCCCTATTTGGTCAAAGGTACCTACCTCTGCCAACTAGAGACCCCCAAATCTAACATTGGTGGTCAGTGGTGAGGATTCTGGACTTGCATTTGTGACTCATGTACAGTGATTGGTGAACACTACTAGTGAGTGCAGACCAAAACGCGACCACATACTTTTGGTAGATTGTTTTTCCTGGGATTTTCTATTTTTGCAAAGATCTGCCAAGTTTAACCTTAATGGATAAAGCAGCATCCATAGCATCTGTTGATTATGAGTGGGAAGAGGAGAAACTGGAATGCAACAATGTAAAACAACTCAAGCACTTCTGCAGGAAATTTAAAGTTGCAATGACCGGTCTCACCAAGAAGGATGAGTTCCAAAAGGCGCTGAGGGCCTGGGTCGAAGCAAGGAGTACCCCTGAGAATGAGGAGGGGGCTGAGAATGCAGATGAGCAGCTGGAGGGGCCGTTGGGTCCAGAGGGGAGGAGAGCAACTTCCCCCGCAGGTAGCAGTGTTTCTGCCAAAGGCCTGTCCCCAGAAGAGCTGGAGGACAGGGAGAGGAGTAGGATGCATGAGTTGGAGCTAGCCAAAATGAGTGGGCAGTTAGAAATTAAGAAATTGGCCCTGGAAGAAAAGAAGATGCAACTGGAGCATGAGAGAAGTTTGAGGGAGTTGGAATTGAAATCGAGGAGCTTAGAGATTACTCCCTCTGGTGGCAGCACACCATCCATGCCTGTAGAAGCAAGAGTGTATATCCCTAAAGAAGTGGTAAAAGAATTTTTCAAAAATGATGACATTGGGCAGTGGTTCAAGGCCTATGAGGTCTATGAGGTAGCCATGTCCTCCCACCGGGTCCCTGAGAAGGATTGGGGAGCGGGGTTGTGGGGACGGTTCCTTAGTGTTCATTGTTAGACTTGCCCTCTGAAGTCCATAATTCTTATAGCCACATGAAAGATGCATTGATGTCCAGGTATGGGTTGACTCCTGAACTGTATAGGCAGAGGTTCAGGAATTGCAAGAAGATAGAGGGCAGTACCTGGGTAGAATATGTCACTTTTTTCTGCAGAGCACTGGATGGTTGGGTAAAGGGTAGCAAAGTGAATGATTTTGAGACGCTCTTTGATTTAATTGCATGGGAGCACTTGTCAAGTAATTGTTTTCCAGAGCTACGCCAGCACCTGATTGATAGTAGGCTGACTAACCCTAGGAAGCTTGCTGAGGAGGCGGAACGCTGGGTGAGCACCCGGGTCCACAAGGGTCACGTGGGAGACTCCACCAAAGGTGGGCAGGGTCCCCAGCAGAAGAGTGGGGGGGACAAGGGTAAACAGAGGGAGTTCCAGAGAGGGCCCCAAAGTAATTCCCAAGGGAACCGAGGGAAAGGTTCCCAGCCTCCCCCTGAGAAGAAGCAAGGGGCCCCGACCGGTAAACCTGTTCAAAGAGGGCCCCTGACCTGTTTTAAGTGTGGCCTAGCTGGTCACGGTTCATGGGATCCCCAATGTCCCCAGTTTGGGAAGACAGCACCCACTGGTGCAGCACCCCGGCAGTTGGCTAGTGTAGCCCTGGGGGAGGAGATGGGTGCCCAAGGTGGGTGGGGTCCCGCAGAGATGTCCCTTGTCTCTTTAGGAGACTGTGAGGTGGTCCCCAGGACCCAACTGCCTGATAACACTAAGAAGTACAGGCAGTGGGTGACCATCAATGGCCATAGAGTGGAGGCTCTTAGAGACACAGGAGCCAGTGTGACAGCTGTCAAGTGTCACCTGGTGTCTCAAGAGCAGGTTGTCCCCAATGCATTTTACCCAGTTGTTGCCGCTGACAACACAGAGAGCCACTGCAAGGTGGCTCAGGTTCCCTTTGAGTGGGGGGGTCTCTGGTACTCTTCAAGTAGCTGTGAGGCCAGCCATGCCTGTTGACTGTTTGTTGGGGAACGATTTGGAGAGCTCACCTTGGGCGAAGGTGGAGCAAAGTGCTCATTTGGAGATGTTGGGTCTGCCTGACTGGGCGTGTGTGACCACACGGTCCATGGCAGCCAGTAAGGGTGCTCAAGAGGACCTGGAGCCTGAGAGGGAGGTCCAGGTACCTGCCTTAAAGAGAAGAGGCAGGGGGCGTGGGAAACAGGCCCCCGAAGTTCCCACGGTCCAGGAGGAGGTAGACCCTGAGGGGGATGCCCTGGAGCCTACAGGGGAACAGATAGCTGAACTGGGGGACCTGCCTGAGCTGACCCATTGGCAGCAGGAAGGAGGACCCTCCAGGGAGGAGTTCTGTGAGGAGCAGAACAAGTGACCTTCTCTTGTGGGTTTGCGGCAGCAGGCTGCAGACCAGGCAGCAGGTGATCAGTCCGGATCACATTGGATCTACTGGGAGAATGGTCTCCTGTATACTGAGCCTAAGGTTGCTGAGCCTGGGTCAGCCCGTGTGCTGGTGGTACCCCAGCACTTCAGAGCCTTCCTACTGGGGCTGGCTCATGATGTGCCGTTAGCAGGACATTTGGGGCAGGACAAGACCTTTGAGAGGCTTGTCACCCACTTTTATTGGCCCCAAATGCGCAGGAGTTCAGATACTCACTGCAGGACCTCTCAGACTTGCTAGGCAAGTGGAAAGAGTGGGAGGAAGCAGAAGGCTCCTCTCCAGCCATTCCCTGTGGTCACCACCCCCTTTGAACGGGTGGGTATTGACATTGTGGGGCCACTGGACCCCAAGACAGCCATGGGCAACAGGTTCATCCTGGTCTTGGTGGACCATGCCACCCGGTACCCGGAAGCCATACCTCTGAGGACAGTGACGGCCCCCGTGGTGGGACTGGCACTGATGGGAATTTTCTCCCGTGTGGGGTTCCCTAGAGAGGTGGTGTCTGACCGAGGTACAAACTTCATTTCCAAGTATATGAAGTCCCTGTGGCAGGAGTGTGGGGTAACTTATAAGTTCACCACTCCTTACCACCCCTAAGGAAATGGGTTGGTTGAGAGATTCAACCGGACCCTAAAAGGCATGATTATGGGTCTTGAGGAACCTATGAGGCGTAAGTGGGACATCCTCTTACCATGCCTGCTCTTTGCATACCGTGAGGTGCCACAGAAATCTCTAGGGTTCAGCCCCTTTGAGCTTCTCTATGGATACCCAGTGAGAGGACCTCTGAGTCTGGTCAAGGAAGGCTGGGAGCAATCTCCCAGGAAACCTCCCCAGGATGTATATAGCTACATGCCCTCCTTCAGGAACCAGACTAGGCGTTTCAGGCAACTCGCTGAGGCGAATCTGGAAGCCAGCCAGGAGGAGATGAAGCGGTGGTACGACCAGAATGCCACTCTGGTAGACCTTCAGCCTGGTCAGAAAGTGTGGGTCATGGCCCCAGTGGAGCCTTGTGCGCTCCAGGGTAAGTGGACCTGACCATTTGAGGTGGTGGAGCGCAAGAGTCCTGTTACCTACTTGGTGGACTTGCGGTCTCCCAGGAATCCCTTGCGGGTCCTGCAAGTCAACCGCCTGAAGCCCCACTTGGAGAGGTCCGAAGTGGGCATGCTCTTAGAGACAGATGGTGGAATGGAGGAGGAGACTGAGCCTCTTCCTGACCTCCTGTCGGCGACAGAGCGAGATGGGTCAGTGGATGGTGTGAACCTCTCTTCCACCCTGACCCCTGAGCAACAGAATGACTGTCACCAGTTGCTGGGGCAGTTTTCTGATCTGTTCTCCCTGATTCCCAGTGTCACTGATTGGTGCGTCCATGATGTGGACACTGGAGACAGTCCTCCTGTTAAGCACAAAACTTACAGGGTAACTGACAGGGTGAGAGCTTGCATCAAGGAGGAGGTCTCCAAGATGCTTGCGTTAGGGGTGATTGAGTCCTCTAACAGTCCTTGGGCCAGCCCAGTGGTCTTGGTCCCAAAGGCTGCCAGAACTCCGGTTTTGTGTGGACTACCGAGGGCTCAATTCAGTCACGAGGACTGACGCACACCCCATCCCCAGAGCTGATGAGCTCATCGATTGGTTAGGGGCTGCCCGGTACCTCAGCACGTTTGATCTAACTTCTGGGTACTGGCAGATCCCCTTGACTGATGGGGCAAGAGAGAGGTCAGCATTCTCCACACCAGATGGGCACTAACAGTTCCGGGTTATGCCCTTTGGGATGAAGAATGCCCCTGCCACCTTTCAGAGGTTGGTCAACCAGGTGTTGGCTGGACTGGAAGAGTTCAGTGCCGCCTACCTGGATGACATTGCAGTGTTCAGCGCCAGTTGGGAAGAACATCTGCACCACCTCTGGGAAGTGTTGATGGCGCTGCGCAGGCCTCACGATTAAGGCGAGCAAGTGCCAGATCGGGCAGGGTTCCGTGGTGTACTTGGGACACCAGGTTGGGAGCGGCCAGGTGGCGCCCCTACAGCCCAAAATTGAGACCATCCTGGCTTTGGAGCCCCCCAAGACCCAGACAGAGGTGAGAGCCTTTTTAGGACTCACTGGGTATTACAGGAGGTTTGTCAAGGGGTATGGCAGCATCGTTGCACCCTTGACAAAGCTGATTTCCAGGAAGCAGCCCAAGAAAGTGATTTGGACTGACACCTGTCAGAAAGCTTTTGAGGCCCTGAAAACTGCCATGTGCCCGGCGCCCGTGCTCCTGGCACCCAACTTCTCAAAAGAGTTTATCGTTCAAACAGACGCTTCAGAGCATGGTGTGGGGGCTGTTTTGTCACAGATAAATGAGGAGGGCCTAGATCAACCCGTAGCCTTCATCAGTAGGAGGTTACTTCCACGGGAACAGAGGTGGAGTGCGATTGAGCGTGAGGCATTTGCTGTGGTCTGGGCACTGAAGAAGTTGAGACCATACTTGTTTGGGACTTACTTCCGGGTTCAGACAGACCACAGGCCCCTCAGATGGTTGATGCAGATGAGGGGTGAGAATCCAAAGCTGTTGAGGTGGTCCATTTCCCTACAGGGGATGGACTTCACGGTGGAACACCGCCCTGGTACAGAACACGCCAATGCTGATGGTCTGTCCAGATTTTTCCGCCTTAGTGAAGAGAACTCCCAGGAGGTAGGGTAGTTCTCCCCACATTTCAGCTGGAGGGGACACGTGTTAGACCTGGCACTATTGGCGTGGGTCTCCCTTCCATTTTTCACTGTTGCCTCATGTGTTTTTGCTGGTTATAGATGCTTTGGGCACGGTGCCACTGCTATTCAGTGCCACAGTGCAAGTGCTCCCTATGGTAAATTGATGTATGGACTAGTGACCCCATGTTTGGCCTATTTGATTCACTGTCAGACCCTAGTACAGTGCACTGGTTGTGCCCAGGGCTTGTGACTCAAATGCTGCTGGTGGGCTTGCAGCACTGGTTGTGCCACCCACAGAAGCAGCCTGTAAAAGTGTGTCTCAGGTCTGCCATTGCAGAGCCTGTGTGCAGTCTGGTACTGCCATGCTGACTGGGCAAGTGCACCCACTTGCCAGGCCCTAAACCTTCCCTTTTCTGCATATTAGTCACCCCTACGGTAGGCCCAAGGGCAGGGTGCATTGTAAGTATAAGGTAGGACATGCCCTGGTGTGTGTGGCATGTCCTAATAGTGAATTACAGCCATTTTCGTTTTTAACTATTGCAAGGCTACCTGCTCCCCATAGGCCAGAATGGGCAGTTTGATTATTACATCTTATAATCCTAACTGACCCAGGGAACATGGTAGAAAAACGAATTTAGTATGCCTGAACTCAGAATGATAAAATACATCTTTTAGTGAAGTTGGTTTTAACATTCTGTGTTTGAAAATACCACTTTTAGAAAGTAGGTATTTTCTTGCCTAACTATCCAAGCCTGCCTCTGCTAGGTTGTGTATTCCATGTCTGGTTTGTGAGTGACAGGGGCTGGGGGATTCCAGGAGACAGGGTGAGTCAGCGCAGGGCTGAAAAGAGAGATCTGCATGTAGATGGGTGGGAGGAGTTGCACCTGGGACCTGAATAGGGCTGTGCCTTCCCTCCACAATGCTGGCTCCACCTCCTGTGGTGTGTCTGATGTCCCTGGCCTACACTGTGAAAGGAAAGAAGGAGTCTTGTCAAAAAAGTGCTCCAGGACTGACCAGAACTGGTTTGGACTAGGCAAAGGCCTCTCTGCCTTCAGAGAACAAAGGGAAAATGAGTATAAAAGAGGGGACCCAAACCCCAGAACTTTAGATCACTTTGGGAAACAAGAAGAACCTTTGCTGAGGAGAGGAACCAGAGAGAGAGACTGCAGGAGGAGACTATCCCTATGCTGAGTGCTGTTTGGGGGATTGGCCTGCAGTGGTTGCCTGACTGCCAAAGAAAGGAGAATGGACTTTGTGCTACTTTCAATCCAACTTGTAAAGGATCTCCAAGGGCTTGAGAGAGAGCTTGCCTCCTGCTGAAGTCTCAGGGACAACAGACTTCACCCACCAGCTCTCCAAGAGTTCTTTTGAAGTGCCTGCTGTTGTGTTGGGCCTTCTGAGGGACTGCGTGTCGCAAGGAGCTGGAAGCGTGACTCACGAAGAAGAAGCGTGTCGCCGCCGCAGCCGCTGTCGTCGCATCGCTGAGGAAGCGTATCGCCGCTGCCACTGTCGCTGTCGCTTCGCAACACAGAAGCGCCTCGCATCACCGGAGAAGAGGATCGACGTTGCATCAGACGCCGCCGCATCATCGGAGAAGCGTGTCGCCGCCACAGCCGCTGTTGTCGCATCGCTGGAGAAGGGTGTCGCCGCTGCAGCTGTCGCATCGCATCGCCGAAGCGCCTCGCATCACCGGAGAAGAGGATCGACGTCGCATCAGATGCCGCCGCATACCGGGAAGCGTGTCGCAGGGCCTGTCGCGGCTCAGAAGAATCGTTGAGTCGCCACACGCCCATCGGGCGTGCACGCATCGTGTCGCATCAAGAAGAAGACGCCATCTTTGTTTCATTGCACCGGATCTTCATCACATCACGGCGTTGCTGGTCGCATCGCCACGGAAGCGCAGTAAGAAACCGACGCATCACCTCCCCACGCCGAGAAGAACCGACGCATCCCCTACGCATCAGTAGGGACCCGACGCATCACCGTTCTTGCGTATAAGGAACCGACGCATCACCTTCCCTGCAACACTTTCGTTGTATAGCGTTACGTATCCAAAGGTACATTGAACTCAAGGTGTCGCATTTACCATCTTAAGAGAACTGAGGTAATTCTACCATTTTTAAGTACAGTATTGTGGATTTTTGTCGTTTGTGGTATTGTGTTAAATCTATATAAAAGATACTTATTTTTAATATACAACCTGTGTGGTATCCATCTGTAGTGTTGTCACTGGATTACTGTATGTGTTCACAAATGCTTTACACACTGCCTCTGAGATAAGCCTGTCTGCTCGTGCCAAGCTACCAAGGGGGTGAGCAGGGGTTATTTTAGGAGTGTACCCCCTTACCCTGACTAGACGCAAGGGTCCCTATTTGGTCAAAGGTACCTACCTCTGCCAACTAGAGACCCCCAAATCTAACAGTATTTGTTAAATGAAAGGAGACCACACAGTAGTTATAAGAATATATATTTATTATTATAACACCTTAAATACCTCACAGTATCTGCTACACGCAGATAAACACAAAGCACACAATACTGTAGCACTGAAACAATCGTAAGTAGCACTAATACACAGTGGGCTCCCGGGGAGACCAAACCATATACTAAAATAGTGGTATAAGAACCACGACTCGAGTCAAGATGGTGTCTAGAGGATGTAGAATCGCTGGGACCCCAAGGAACCACCCAAGGGGAGTAAGTAGGGACCCCACGGAGGACGGGTGCAGTGTGAGAACACGACCGCGTGCTACGTACAATTCAATGGGAGAGTCGTGGTTGCAATTTTAAAGTTTAAGGACCCTTCCCAGTGGATTACGAGGAAACCCTTTGGAACATAGAAGGTTGGAGACCCACCCCACCCGTAGATACCGAAGTACCAGAGTTACCTATCCCAGGGAAGCCAGGTGCATAGGGCTGAAGTGGCGTAGGAAACTGCTGTCATTCTCAATGGGAGTCTTCAAAGAAATGCCACTGCTGGAAAGAAGAAAAGTGTCCGGTGGAATTTACAGGTGGATTCTTGATGGAAGGAACCTGAAAGCAGAGGGGACAGAGTCTGGGTCACTCAGGAGTGACCAGGGGCTCGGTAGACGAATGCCCACCGATGTAGGGTGCTTCAGGTTTTCAGAAGGAGACCTTGACTCTACAGCTGCAGGGACCAGGAGATGTCGAGGACAACCAGGAGCCGGATACAAGCTGTCACACGAAGGATGTCGAGTGCTGAGGGGTCGGTGTCCGGCAGGAGCACCAACAAGCCTTCGCAGCAGCAACCCACGAAGAAGGTCAAAGAAGGTTACGGTCTGGACCAGTAAGGCCCAGGGGACTCACCACAGCAAGGGGCATCAGGGCAGGCCTGGAGCAACCAGGGGGGCCCATGGAAATCAAGATTGTCCCTCAAGTGGACCCACAGGCCGAAGGCACAGGAGTCGCGAGGGGACCTCTAGCAGTTTCACAAAGCCACAGCTTGCAGGGCACAGAGTGCAAGGAGGCCGGAGTCCTTTGTACAAAATGTGCATAGAGATTGGGGCTATCGACAGCCCAATGCACAAAGTTGGAGAACACCAACAAGCACATGCACTTGCAAAAGTACACGGTGCACAGGTGTTTGGGTTATGTGGTCCCCACAAGGGATACTGGCCTCAAACTCAGTGAGAGGGAAGCTCAACCACAAGGAACATAGGAACCCACCTCCTGTTTTGTTGGAGCCTTAAGAGTCCGCAGGAGCTCAGGATCAGCAGACCGGTCAGTTGTGTTACGGTGCCTACAAATGCTGGGGAGTGACTCCTTCACCCCAAGGGAGATACTTCAGTTGTCCTTGATGCTCCACAGGTCCTGCACGGAGCCTGTAAGGTGCACGGGAACAGACGATGCTTTGGACGGACAGGGAGACGAAGTCGGGCCCAGTCGAAGTCCAGCAAAGTCCAGAGTGTCCAGATGGTCGAAGGTCAGTGGTTTCGTGTTAAGAAACTTGTTCATGTCGAATCTAGGGTCCTACAGCCAGGTAAGCCCTTTTTTACCCACGGGAGAGGGTTGGACAGATTCAGGGGATCCTCCCAGGGGAGGGTCAGGACAGTGGGGAGGTTACTCCCATGTCCTTTGTCCAGTTTCGCGCCAGAGCAGGAGCCAACGGGTCCCAGAACTGGTTTGAGCTGGACTATGCACAGGGACACCAAATGTGCCCCTCGTGCAGACTTTCAGGTACTCTGGAAGTGCACCCACCCAGTTCCAATACACTAAATCCTATCTGGGAGGTGGTCACACCTCCCTGTGACAGGATGCCTATTGTGCTGCCTTCCTCTGCTCGAGCTTGGCTCAGCGGCAGGAGGGCATAAATGTGTCTCTGGTCGGCAGCAACCATTTTGTGCTGTCTGGGTCGAGAAGGCTGCTACCGGGAAGACCAGGGACCCCACGAAGCTTGCTTCTGAAGGGTGGAATCATACTCCCCACACCAGTTACCGGTTTGGAGGTATGATTCCAAGGTGTTTGATACCAAACACGACATGGTTTGTTGCAGCCATTTTCAAGATAGCATTTTACGCGAGCATATAATGCACCTCTACCTATATGTCTGGCTGCGTCACCGACAACCCAGGAGAATGGTCTCCGAAGGCTGCAGGGGTGCCCTGCTCATGCAGGGGCACCCTCTCACATAAAACCCAGCACCCTGCCTTCAGGATTGTTAAGGCCTGCTATAGGGGTGACTTATAGGTTTTAAGTGTAGTGACCTATAGATATAGTAAACCTATATCTAAAGTAAGTGGTGCATGCACCAGCTTACACAGGCTGCAATGGCAGGCCTGTAGTTCCATTTTGCATGGCCTCTCATGGGTGGCATAATACATGCTTCAGCCCATGGGAGGCCTCTGGGGTACCTATGCCCTGGGTACATGTGTACCATATACTAGGGACTGATAAGGGTACCCCAGTATCCAATCTGGAGTGTACCTAAGTACATGTCATAACATTTTAGGGAGAAAGCAGATAGACTGGGGTCCTGGTAGCAGGATCCCAGTCAGACTAGCCAAAAACCAGCAAAATACCAGGCAAAAAGTGGGGGTAACCATGCAGTCAAATCCTACCTTCCCACATACCCCCCCACCCCAAACGAAAGGAGATAAGGCTAATCTTGCCCAGTTGAGACTTTATTTCCTAAGTGGCCATATAAGGAAGGTCCTGCACTAGCATGGATACTCCCTGTCTTATGGACCACTAAGGAGTCCCTACCCTGAAGGGTTTTGGATGCTTTCCAAAATTTTGGATAACTACCTGTAGTTTGCTTTGGTAAAGAAATAGTCTGGTGGTGTGCCTGAGTAGGGAAGTGAGGCCCTAATAGGGTTGGTCTCAGCTTCCTCAGAGCACTGGTCACCATGGAGGCCTTTCTTTCCATGACTGAGTTATATCTGGCCCTAGGGGTCAACCTCTGGCTGCCTACAGCTGGCGGTTGAGTCCCTCTGTTTGGAACAATGGAGGGCCAGGGAAGGTTTGGGACAGCTTTGTCCCAGGTTTTCCTTTGCCCAACAGAGTCCATCTGGGGGATGCCACTACCTAAGGGTAAGAGGGATACCTCAGAATGTTGAGGAATATTCACCCGGCTAGTGCTACTATACTGGGTGTCCCTAGTCTTATGATGAGGGGGTTCCTCTGGACAGTGGGCCCCTAGGGGTCCACTGACATCCCTGACCTCTGCAGCCCTAGGCTGACTGAGGCTGGGTAGAGAGGGGCAGGATACCTGCTCCAGACTGGGCCCCTCCTTGGAAGGGCCCCCTGCCCTCAGTGGTTCTGCCAGGACAGGCCTGACTACCTCTGGGGCAGTTCCTTCACAAGGGGTAGGATCAGTTCCCTGAGGAAGCTGACCCTTACCTATAGTCTGGGGGGAAGAAGACTTTTCTCCATTCCCTGTGCTCTCTGGTGGAGCAGAGTGGACCATTCTTTCAGGCTCCACTACTCCAAACGTTTCCTGGGGTTGGACTGAGGCCCTAGGGGTCCCACCAACTCTCTCAGGGAGGCCTAACATCTGTAAATGAACCTTCAGTTCTACTTCAGCCCAGGCTGAAGTTTCTAAATCATTATCCAAGAGGCAATCTACAGGCAAGTTTGGGGACACTGCAACACTCTTTGGACTATTAGCCCCTCCCCAACTCAGATTGACTATAGCCATGGGATGATCTGTCCTCACACCATCAGTATTGGTCACCTGGTACTTGAACTCAGGTAAAGGCTGAGCTGGGGGCACTAAGGTTCCTGTCACCATGGTGACACTAGCTCCTGTGCCTCTATAGGCTACAGCTTTCTGACCATTGATCAGAGGCTCTTGTCTGTACTTGCCCAAGGAATTCGGACTGACAGTAAAAGTGGCAAACCCCATGCCACCATCACAGACTAAAGTGGCCTGTGTGGGGGACCTGGCTAGGCCAGGGTTCACCTCAGTTCCCCAAGAAAACCCAACTAAATTTTTGCATGCACTACCACCACCTGGGGGATTACTACCTGTAGTACCAGGAGGTATAGGAGTAGTGTTTTGAGGAATATTTTCCTTATTGCTGACCTTGGGGCAAATGGCATCATTTTTCCTGTGGCCTGGCTTCTTACAGACAAAGCAATAAGGTTTCTTGTCAGGGGAGGAAGGAGTTTGGGACCCACCCCCAGAAGAGGATTTTTGGGGCCCTTCAGAGGACATATCTTTTGATTTATCCCCACCTTTCTCCTGGGTCTTGGAAGAATCTTTCTTCTAGTCACCCCCCTGGTTCTTTTGTTTCACCCTGGTTCTGACCCATTTATCTGCCTTCTTGCCCAATTCTTGGGGAGAAGTCAGATCTGAGTCCACCAGGTACTGGTGCAAAAGCTGTTTTTGACAATTATTAAGGATCTGCTCCCTCATAATCAAATTGTACAATCCTAAATAGTCATGCACCTTGCTGCCAAGTATCCAACCTTCCAGTGCATTTGTAGCACAATCTACAAAGTCTACCCAGTCTTGAGTTTGTGCCTTCTGGGTGTCTCTGAACTTAATCCTCTACTGCTCAGTGGTTAAGCCAAACCCTTCAATGAGAGCACTCTTCAAGACTGAGTAATTATCAGCATCCTCTTCTCTAACAGTGGGGAGCTTATCTCGCCCTTTGTCAGCAAAGGAGAGCCACAAGATAGCTGCCCACTACTCTTGAGGGACCCTCTGAACTTTACAGGCTATCTATCCATTTATGGATGTCATCCCCACCATGGTAGGGAGGGACAATCTTGCTCAGGTTTCTATTGTCAAAAGAATGTTCCTTAACTCTAGGGACACTGTTGCTGCCACCACTGGACTCTAGTCCAAATCGTTTTCTAGCTCAATGGACTTCTAGGGACTCTTTATCCAGGGCCAATTGCTGTTGCCTGAGCCTAAGCTTAGCTTTCTCAAGTTCCAGTAACTGGTAGGCCCTGTCATAAGAGTGGTCCCTCTTGCTAGATACAGAGGTCCCTACAGACTGTCCTGAGTGATGTGACTCTGCAGAGGGAGATCTAGATCTCCTTGGTAAACTCTGCATTCTTCCAGGAGGGGTGAAGAGGGGGCCATCTTGGCCTTCTTCTTCATCTCCATGAAGATCTGAGTTGTCCAAATGGGAATCATCTTGTTCCTCCTGGCCAGGGTTTGAGTCAAATTCATAAAAGGTGTCACCTCCTGACCTGTCCTCATTCCCTGCCCCACCCACTTTCTCCTGTTCATCTGACCCAGGGATCTTCCTAAGGTCATCAAGCAGTAAGGCCTCTATGAGGCGTTGGGTGTTTGCAGTTCTCCCTGTCTTCAGCTTTCTAGAGGCACACGGGGCTTTCAATTCTTGGAATGAAAGCAAGCTCACTGTATCTAGAGGGCAGAGAGCCACTGGCATCTCCTTTAGAAGACATACTAAGTGTGGTGAGGTGTTGCACCTACCTAACCTAGTGGGAACTAAACTCTCTGAGGTTGGAGAAGGGGTGTGCTAGACCCTTGACTTACCCAACCCTAAGTTCAGTAGAACTTACTTATTCTCAGCTAGTGTTATATGTACCTAGTACTTAGTGGTTTTCAGTGAATCAATACAAAGATTTATCTGGTAAAACAATGCAGGCTTGAATCCCAACAGCGGCACAACAATGTGAGAAGTTGGCCTGGTATATGATGTCCACTAATTAAACTGGGCACCTTGCACCAGTCCAAACAACCCTTATGGTGATTTTAAGAGGTCAAAGATAACCTTAGAAAGCTATCCAAGTGGTAGCTGTGGAGAGCAGCCTTCAGGCTTAGTCTTGAAGGAATGTTAAGCAGCTTGTTTTTACCAGAATGCAATCTTATTGTATTGGTTAAATGAAAGGAGAACCACACAGTAGTTATAAGAATATATATTTATTATTATAACACCTTAAATACCTCACAGTATCTGCTACACGCAGATAAACACAAAGCACACAATACTGTAGCACAGAAACAATCGTAAGTAGCACTAATACACAGTGGGCTCCCGGAGGAGACCAAACCATATACTAAAATAGTGGTATAAGAACCACAACTCGAGTCAAGACGGTGTCTAGAGGATGTAGAATCGCTGGGACCCCAAGGAACCACCCAAGGGTAGTAAGTAGGGATCCCACGGAGGACGGGTGCAGTGTGAGAACACGACCGCGTGCTAAGTACAATTCAATGGGAGAGTTGCGGTTGCAATTTTAGAGTTTAAGGACCCTTCCCAGTGGATTACGAGGAAACCCTTTGGAACATAGAAGGTTGGAGAGCCACCCCACCCGTGGATACTGAAATTCCAGAGTTACCTATCCCAGGAAAGCCGGGTGCATAGGGTTGAAGTGGCGTCAGAAACTGCCGTTGTTCTCAATGGGAGTCTTCAAAGAAATGCCACTGCTGGAAAGAAGAAAAGTGTCCTCTGGAATCCGCAGGTGGGTTCTTGATGGAAGGAGCCTAAAAGCAGAGGGGACAGAGTCTGGGTCACTCAGGAGTGACCCAGGGCTCGGTACACGAATGCCCACCGATGTCGGGTGCTTCAGGTGTGAAGAAGGAGACCTTGACTCTACAGCTGCAGGGACCAGGAGATGTCGAGGACAACCAGGAGCCGCATACGAGCTGTCCCACGAAGGATGTCGAGTGCTGAGGGGTCTGTGTCCGGCGGAAGCACCAACAAGCCTTGGCAGCGGCAACCCACGAAGAAGGTCAAAGAAGGTTACGGTCTGGACCAGCAAGGCCCAGGGGACTCACCACAGCAAGGGGAGTCAGGGACTCACCACAGCAAGGGGAGTCAGGGCAGACCTGGAGCAACCAGGGGGGGTCAAAGAAAATCAATATTGTCCCTCAAGTGAACCCACAGGCCGAAGGCACAGGAGTCGCGAGGGGACCTCTAGCAGTTTCACGAAGCCACAGCTTGCGGGACACAGAGTGTGAGGAGGCCATAGTCCTTTGTACAAAATGTGCACAGAGGTTGGGGCTATTGACAGCCCAATGCACAAAGGTGGAGAACACCAACAAGCATATGCACTTGCAAAAGTACGCGGTGCACAGGGGTTCAGGTTATGCAGTCCCCACGAGGGATACTGGCCTCAACCTCAGTGAGAATGCAGCTCTACCTCAAGGAACATAGTAACCCACCTCCTGTGTTGCTGGAGCCTTTGCAGTCCGCAGGAGCTCAGGATCAGCAGACCGGTCAGTTGCATTATGGTGCCTGCAAATGCAGGGGAGTGACTCCTTCACCCCAAGGGAGATACTTCAGTTGTCCTTGATGCTCCACAGGTCCTGCATGGAGCCTGTATGGTGCACGGGCACAGACAATGCTTTGGACGGAGAGGGAGACGAAGTCGGGCCCAGTCGAAGTCCAGTGAAGTCCAGAGTGTCCAGACGGTCGAAGGTCAGTGGTTTCTTGTTCAGAATCTTGTCCACATCGAATCCAGGGTCCTACAGCCAGGTAAGCCCTTTTGTACCCACGGGAGAGGGTTGGACAGATTCAGGGGACCCTCCCAGGGGAGGGTCAGGACAGTGGGGAGGTTACTCCCATGTCCTTTGTCCAGTTTCACGCCAGAGCAGGAGCCAACGGCTCCCAGAACTGGTTTGAGCTTGACTATGCACAGAGACACCAAATGTGCCCCTCGTGCAGACTTTCAGGCACTTTGGAAGTGCACCCACCCAGTTCCAATACACTAAATCCTGTCTGGGAGGTGGTCACACCTCCCTGTGACAGGATGCCTATTGTGCTGCCTTCCTCTGCTCGAGCTTGGCTCAGCAGCAGGAGGGCAGAAATGTGTCTCTGGTCGGCAGCAACCATTTTGTGCTGTCCGGGTCGAGAAGGCTGGTACCGGGAAGACCAGGAACCCCACGAAGCTTGCTTCTGAAGGGTGGAATCATGCCTCCCACACCCGTTACCAGTGTAGAGGTATGATTTCAAGGTGTCTGATACCAAACACAACATGATTTGTCGCAGCCGTTTTCGAGATATCATTTTATGCGAGCATATAATGCACCTCTACCTATATGTCTAGCTGCGTCACCGAAAACCCGGGAGAATGGTCTCCGAAGGCTGCAGGGATGCCCTGCTCATGCAGGGGCACCCTCTCACGTAAAACCCAGTACCCTTCCTTCAGGATTGTTAAGGCCTGCTATAGGGGTGACTTATAGGTTTTAAGTGTAGTGACCTATAGATATAATAAAACTATATCTAAAGTAAGTGGTGCATGCACCAGCTTACACAGGCTGCAATGGCAGGCCTGTAGTTCCATTTTGCATGGCCTCTCATGGGTGGCATAATACATGCTTCAGCCCATGGGAGGCCTCTGGGGTACCTATGCCCTGGGTACATGTGTACCATATACAAGGGACTGATAAGGGTATCCCAGTATCCAATCTGTAGTGTATCTAAGTACATGTCATAACATTTTAGGGAGAAAGCAGATAGACTGGGGTCCTGATTAGCAGGATCCCAGTCAGACTAGCAAAACCAGCAAAATACTAGGCAAAAAGTGGGGGTAACCATGCAGTCAGATCCTATCTTCCTACAATGACAAATTAGATCACTGTTTTTAAAGAAACATGTATCAGGTCCCTCTACTGAATTGAGGGTCATTTAGAGGATGATGGATGTAGGACATATGACAAAAAATGACTGATTGCCCATCCACGAAACTTGTGGTTCCCCTGTCCCAATTAGAGATGAGAGAACCACTAGGTTTCCACATGTTGAACTTGATTCAGCTCTAATGCTGAAAACCTTTAACCTGGTGGTCCCTCCACTACTGGAGTACCACTGGATCTCAGCAGGGAAAAAATAATCAATAACCACAGCACCCAAAAACTTACTGTGCACCATGCCCATTAACTTTTTCTTTTTCGGAAACAAGCTGCCAATTTAAGGGTTTGTTTCTGAAAAAGAAAAAAGATTGCAAAAAAGGCAGAAGCTAAACATTCTGTTGTGCCTTCATTGTACCCATTGTGCTGGCAAATACACTGAAGACAGAGCACCACATCAGTCAGATGGAGAGATGCTGCCTGCTTAGTATACACTCGAAAATTGTGCAGAGGCAGCATCACCCATAACAGACTTCGGGCCTTAATTAGAGATTGGCAGATGGGATACTCTGTCACATATATGGCAGATTCCCCATCCGCCATTTTACAAGTGCATTATAGCCTATGGCACTTGTAATATGGCGGCCTGGATTTTCATCATGTTTCAACGAAGTATCTGATCCGCCAAACTCTTAATAAGGCCATATATTCTGCATCACTCTTGTTCATATAACAACTCATGGCACACCTATTCAAAGATTTCCTATAACACTTCACCTAATTAGATACAAAATTCATTGAGACCCCTCCTCCATCCCTTAACTACAATACCTCACATTTCTTGACTCATCTAGTTGTTCCCCCTCCCTTATCACCGCTGGCTTTTCTCCCAGTTATTATCATTATTATTAAAGGGTTGTCTGATAAGAATACGCTCACTCTCTAAGTCTCTTGGTGCTTTACAGACACTGTTGTAATGTTTTAAAGTAGCAAAAATAGAGATGAACAAAATGTAGTTATTGAAAGGTCAGAAGTTCAGATTTTTCAGAACTTCAGAATGGTAACAGCTGATCTAATATCTAATGGGATGTTGTTCCAGAGTTGGCCAGGTAGAAGGGTGAAGGCTCTGTCTGCTCATTTTTTAAATTTGACTTTAGGAACTGTTAGCAACAATGTGGAGGCTGGCCAGCGGTTTCTACTTACGATGTATTTGGTGAATTATTTTGGAGGGAACTAGGACCTCCTCCATGGTACCCTTGATAAACTATGCCCACTACCTTCATTGAAATAATTTCCTAACTGGGAGCCAGTGCAATTCCTTGAATGTTAGAAACAGTCAGGCAGCTGTGTTTTGGATATATTAAAGCCGTTTGAAATTGCATGCTGTCATACCAGCAAAGATGGCATTCCGGTAATCCAGTCTGGACTGGATAAAGACATTGATCACTTTAATCATCTGCATTTAGTTTAGAGAAAAGAAAGTTCTACAGACATCTTAGGTGGCAAATGCAGGACTTGCTGACTTGGGATACATCTGTTTTCAGCTAAAGATCTGAGTCGATTATCATTTTAAGGTTTTAAATTTTATGGACAGGGTGTGAGGCTAGTGTTGTAGATTATAGCCAACCTTTTGTATCCCAGGTGTTCAGATTGTTGTTTACTGCTAGCATTTCTGTTCTGGTTGGATTTCACATTCAATAATTCGAACACCTCCATGGTTGGACTTTTTGTCAGTGATATTTCTCTAAAGTTCTGTTTGAGTACCATCTGCATATATGTATGAACTAATATTGATTTTTTGTAATTGATTAGCTAATCCACTCACATATAAGTTAATAACTAAGGGGGAGAAGGGTATTCATGAGGGAATTCCATTTGATCTCACAAATACTTTGTCTAGATTCCTCTTGAGTGCTCCAGGTCCCTACCCTTGCCTTAATATTTGCCTCCAGAATGTTATGTTTGTTCCTTTTCATGTGAATTCCAGCTTCCACTGAAAATCATCCTCTTGGATGCACATTGCATAAACATGGTTCACTGGGACCGATCACCAAAAAATGTCTCCCGCACAGTGCACAATAGAACTACAAAGTTGATTTTCAGACACCACCCACTGAATGTTTCTTTACAGATGTCTTGTGTCTTGAGTCATGAAAATTGCCATTGAATGCTCCTCGAGTATTGGTGCAGTTAGAACCTTGAGTAGCCCTCCATGGCTCTTCTCAAGTTCAAGATGGTGCAGTCACAGACTGGATCAACTAGGATTGCAACTGTCCGTAAAGCATTAAAAGGCATGGAAACAGGGTGCCCAGAGCAGACACTGGCGGAGTATCTACTGCTGCGCAGCCAGTGACTCTGAAGGATCACCCCAGCCTCCCTTTTAAAGGAGAGCAGGAACTTCCCAAGGGGTAGTTGTCCCAGGATATTCACTGAGGTCTTCAATGCGACATTCCAAAGAGTGCACCTGTGGAGGCTTTTGCATGTACCACCTGCTGAGTTACGTATATTTATCACCTCCTTCGAAATTCATTTTGCATGCAGAGCACACATGTGGCAGAGACATTTGATTATTTGCTTATTTGCAGAAGACTACACCCACATGCAAACAAGAGCACTTTTGCCATGGCCTGAGCAACCGTTCCACCTACATTATTAGCGAACGAGACACTTGGTGGCTTATTACGAGTACGACGGTCCATAGGACCAGTGTACTCGCGCTAATAGTCCTACCACCGTGACAGTGCAGGCCTGCCCGCAGTATTACGAGTGTGGTGGTCGGACTTCCACAGGACCTCTGCGACTGCCAGCGATCCAGGACCCCGCGGCATTCGAGCAGCAGTCAGGAGCCACACACCTGGATTCAAGCTAGCCTGGCTGATGAAGGGTGATGTCCTGAAACCGGTCCCAGGATGCTTGTTTCCGGTCCAGGGAGGACCTGGCTTGGCAGTTCGGGCTGGACTGCTCCCACAAGGAACAGGGTCAAGACTGATTTGCATATGGCTGGGTCCAAACTGGGATGGTGCGGTGAACAAAAGAATGATGGATTTAACCCAGATCCTTGTGACTGGGGGTGAATGTTTGCATTGTCCAGCATTCCGTCCATCAATTTTTTCTTTTGCATTTGTCGCCCTAAGTGGGAAGGGTATGCCCAGACGTGGGTCCCATGCTCACTACACCACTGGATTCAAGCTAGCCTGGCTGATGAAGGGTGATGCCCTGAAACCGGTCCCAGGATGCTTGTTTCCGGTCCCGGGAGGACATGGCTTGGCAGTTCGGGCTGGACTGTTCCCACAAGGAACAGGGTCAAGACTGATTTGCATATGGCTGGGTCCAAACTGGGGTGGTGTGGTGAGCAAAAGAATGATGGATTTAACCCAGATCCTTGTGACTGGGGGTGAATGTTTGCATTGTCCAGCATTCCGTCCATCAATTGTTTCCTTTGCGGTGCCGCTGCAGCACCGCCAACCATATTCTGAGTTGGCTTTCTATCGCCCCTTTCATGGTGGTGAGCCCACCATGAAAAGGGTGGCGGAGAGGCAATTAAGGGGGCCCTAGCAGGGCCCCCTGCCACTCCTGGGCCTGGGGGTGCATGCGGGGGAGCACATATTGTGCCCCTCTGTCATTACACTCCCAGTTCCTGCAAGGTGTGGCATGCATGCCACACCATGCAGGAACGTGCAGTCAGTGCTCTCACGGCAGCGGTCTGCATGTTAGGCTCTCCTATGAGCCTAACAGACCGCCGCCATCAGACCGCCCCTGCACCCCGCGCCTGACCCGGATTACACTCATAATCCAGCGGGTGGGTGCACCACGGCTTTGGCAGTTCTCCAGCGGACAGCGCAGTGCCACCACCGCTGGAGGACAGCAAAGCTCGTAATAATGCTCTTAGAGGAAACAGGCCAAAATACCTGCTGTGTTACTAGGGCACTGTCAATAGTGCAACAATTTGCTTATGAAAAGATGCCAAAATCAGACCATATTCTGATGCTACATTTTGCTGTGTCACCTGGTAACTTTTTCACTCGAATTTAGGAACCCTGAACTATTCAAAAATAAAATGCGCTTTTGAATATTCCCATTTTTAGGTTGAGCGTAAGCGTACGACCTCTTGTATACTTTAGTATACATATATCTCTGTGGGCCAAATGCCATTCCTTGCTTCTCATTTGTTTGTTTCAATGTCCTTTAAAAATCCTTGCTTACTAATGGCCAGTCCTGCCTATTTGTCCCTCCTTTTTCCTCCAGGGAGCAGGGGCTTAGTACAATATCATTACGCTTTGTTCTGTTGATCTGCTCGTGGGGGGACTATTTTATTATGTTTTCAACCTCATGTTACACTGTGGCTGCTCAGACCCGTAGCTGCCAACATTTTGTTGCAGCATTAACCCTCTCAGTACCTTCCATGTGGCTGGAATTCTTTGTTTTCTTCCTGAAGACTGCTCCCAGGCTGGCTTGGAATGCAAGCAATTAATTATTGTGGTTTTAAGTCTAAGTCTGCCTCCTTTAATGTCCTCTAGAAACAGGCACAAAAGCACTGCAACGGCATGCCATCTAGCTACTGCAGCTCGAAATCATGTAAAAAAGTTAAACCACTACTTAAAAACAGCCTTTGTTTCAGTTCTATTAAATCAACGCTTCAAATGATACTTTAATATGCATGCTGCTTGTGTTCTTTCCGACCCTCCAGGACCTGTGCTTGGCTGCTGGCTGAGGGGTTGGAAGTCTCTGCTCTTGGTTTAGCGCTGAGGCCAAAATGTTTCTTTCTGGAAGAATGTTCCCTGTAAATGTGCATTTGAATGTAGTACATTAAATAAATGCAGAACAAGAACGCAGGGCCGGCACAAGGGCGGTGTGATCGCACTGCATACTGACTTTAGAGCAGAGGGGCTGTGTTTCCGAGTTTATTTGGCTTTTAAAAGCAGTCGCTGACACATTCCAGGCCTCAAGCAATTCCAGACAATAAAAGTGTCACGATAACTCCAGTGATTAATGTTCCTGCTGGAGAGATGATGTTGTCTAGTGGAAGAAGTTTTGACTCATTGCAAGGTAGCAGAGGGTTAATATGCCGGCTACAAAGAAAGTGTACCGTGCAGAACACAAAATGCATAAAATGTAAATAGGTCAGTGGGTTACTGCTTTTCTGTTACTTGCAGCTCATAAATTAAAATCCTAACCTAGAACAGTGAATTTATAACTGTCATCATAGAACTGCATGCACTACAAAGTATAGATTAGAGCAGATATTATTGTTGCAAAAAGGGTTCATCTGGGTAGAAATGGGTTCTTTTTATTTAAGAGAACCCCCAACTATGGTGTGCTGTTTTCAATGCTGAGTTTGTGCTTCTGGGGCCCAAGCACTCTTTAGCAATGCTGCCTACCAATATGCATGACTTGTGACTCCTACACCCTGAAGTCCTCTGTCTTATGTAACATTTCCTTTACGCTAATTTATACACATATTATTAATTGCCTCTGTGTAATTTGTGTATGATGCAAACTGCTATGACACCCTACACTGGTATGAGTGGTGCTTTATAACTAATTAAATGCATCTGAACATAAGTGGTTATGGAGCCTTAAGGAACACTGTTAAAGGGTGGTGGGGATGAAGGAATCCGCAACACTCAGCCTTACCTCAACATCACCTCAGCACCACCTCAGCATCAGCGCAGCACAACCTCCTCATCAGTGCACCACCACCAGTGCAGCACCAACTCAGCATCAGCGCAGTACCAGCTCAGCACCTGCTCAGCACCACCTTAACATCAGCACTGCACCATCTTAGCTTTAGCACAGCACTATCTCAGCATCAGTGCACCACCACCAACGCAGCCCCACCTCAGCCGCAACTCAGCACCAACGCAGCACCACTTCAGCATCAGCGCACCACCACCTCAGCATAGCACCAACTCAACACCACTTAGCACCACCTGAGCACCAGCTCAGCACCATCTCAGAACCAGTGCACCACCACCTCAGCATCACTCAGCACCACCACAGCATCACTCATCACCACCTCACCATCACTCAGCACAGCACCACCTCATCAGTGAGCCACCACCAGTGCAGCACCAACTCAGCATCAGTGCTGCACCACCTCAGCATCAGTGCATGCACCAGCGCATCACCATCTTCGCATTAGCACAGCACCACCTGAACACCACCACCTCAGCATCAGCACAGCCCCATCCCAGCATCAGCACAGCACTACCTCCTCATCAGTGCAGCACCACCTGAGCACCAGTGCAGCAGCACCACCTCAGCATGACTCAGGTCCACCTCAGCATGACTCAGCACCACCTCAGCACCAAAGCAGCCCCACCTCAGCAGCAACTCAGCACCAATACTGCACCATTTCAACATCAACACAGTATCACCTCAGCAAAGCACCAACTCAACATCTCTCATCACCACCTGAGCACCAGTGCAGCACCACTACTTTAGCATGAACCAGCACCTCTGCATCACTCAGCACCACCTCATTATCACCTCAGCATCACCTCCTCATCAGTTCACTACCAACTCAGCATCAGACCAGCACCACCTCGGCACCAAAGCAGCACAACATAAAAATCAGCACCATTTTCGCATCAGTGCACCACCACCAACTCAACACCACCTCAGCATCAGCAGAGCATCACCTCAACACAGCACCAACTCAACAGCACCTCAGCACCAGCGCAGCACCACCACCAAAGCATAACTCAGTGCCACAGCGTCACTCAGCACCACCTCCGCATCACTCAGCACCACCTCAGCATCACTCAGCACCACCTCAGTTACACTCAGTATCACCTCCACACCACTACCTCAGCATCACTCAGCACCACCTGAGTATCATCCAACATCACCTAAGCATCAAAGCTGCACCTCAGCCCCACTTCTGCATTACTTAGCACCACCTCAGTGTGCCCTCGAAATCTGGCATCTGTTGATTCACTCCTAGTGCCCGTCTGCTGCTCGTGTTGTAATTCATGTACTATTTCTCAATCTCCACCCTCCTATTGTTTATGTCCCTTCATTCATAACAACAAGAAAGCTATAATAAACAAGCATTACAACAGGCAGGAAAAGGTTGCTAGCATTGCAAGGACAAAAAAACTAGAAGAAATTTTTTGTTAATTCTTTTTTTAATAGTCATTTAATTGTACATAATGTCTTCTTTAACCCCTTCCCTGCGGATGACGGAACCACGCCGTCATGAGACGCGGGCGGCGTGAGCTCATGACGGCATGGTTCCGTCATGCTGCGGCCGCTCCGCCCACGCGGGACTGATTCCCTGCCTGTGCGGGCGAATTAGTGAGTGGGCGGGGTCGTGACGGAACCATGCCGTCATGAGCACAGCTCGCCCGTGACTCATGACGGCGTGGTTCCGTCACGAGCATGGCGGCGCCGCGCTCACCCCCCGCCCTTCCAGCGCCGCGGCCGAATTACCGCCGCGGCCAAGGGGTTAAACTCCGCTACATAACACTCCACAACACAAAATACCATTACACATACTTACACTCCATTACACACAGTCCCACTCCACATAATTCCAATACACTCAAAAACACATAATTACTATCCACATAATACAACTGCACATCATACCACTTAATTCCACTACACAAATCCACAACACACAGTTTCACACCACACAATACCACAACTAACAAGTCCAGTCCAACCCACATAATTGGCACACACCACATACATCCACTCCAATCCATAACACATAGGTAAGAGTAATTTACAATGCCAATAGCACCAACTCTTTCCTTTTTTTTAAACACACAGATCTGATGCTTAGCTTCTACCTATTTGTTCTTTTCCGTCACCAAAAACGCAAAGCTATACACTCAGTTCCATGCCACACAATTCAGCTCCCCATATTTCCAGTCCACACCACATAATTTAACACCAAATCACATAATACAACTCAACAACACAATTACACAACACACCACATACATCCAATCCACACCACACAATTCCACATTGTGCCGCAAAATTCAATAGCACAACACCTAATCAAACTGAACTATTTACCAAGCCACAACACACAATCCCACTCCACATAATGCCACTACACTGAAAGCCACATAATTGCTAACCATATATTTCCACAGCACACCATGCCACATAATGCCACTACACAAATCCACTACACACAATTCCTCACCAGACAATTCCACAAGTAACTAATCCAATCCAACCCATATAGTTCCTCTACACACCACATACATACAATCCATAACACATAAGAAAAATACATTGCTATTTACAATGCCAATAGCTCCAACTCAAACAAATGCAAGACCGGTTGCATTTCCAATGCTTGTTCTTATTCCTGTCAATGTTTTCTTCAGAGCTTGTCTTCTTAAAATCGTTCGCATAGTTCTTTTAAACTTTCATTCGCTGCAGCTTTATGCCAACGAGAATTTGCTTTGGGACTTGACGGGAGATTTAACCACTAAAAAGAGTGAATTTCAGTGTTTTTGTGTAAATGTTATTGAAATGGTAATTAAATAAAATGCTCATATTCATGTTAGAAAATCCTTTTGCCTTCAATCCAAACCTGTTAATACAATACTTTAGTTGTACTGACAAAGCTAAGCAAAAATATGTCCTAGTTTTGCCACCTTTTGTAACTGCAAACATCTCCTTACCCTCAGACTCCCTCCCAGCTTCAGCAGATAATTCAACACTCTAAAATGAACACATTAACATTTAAGGGGCATGTTATAGCTGAACTACAGCTGACTGGGAGACAGCAGCTAACTAGAGAGGACCCTTATCTTATCATTCGATTTGTACACACTGCATTAAACAGACATATTGCTTTTCGACTCCAGGCAATTAAAACAAAACGATCCTTGGATTTAAGGCTGACTTTTTGAATATGATATATGTTTTTTTACTCCTGCTAATGGAATTTGTCCACACCAACAACATTTATTTTTTAATATACCGCACTCTTACTTTACAACTCTAGTTATGTTTCACAAGATTGTATGGTGGATCAATTACAATAAATGTGGTAATTGCAGAGATGCAATCAACCTAGCCCTGCACCCATGCCACTTTTCTGGTACTGGCTAAATTGTGTATTTTGAGTGTTTGCCACTGTAAGTATTAGTTTTTGTCACATTTGTTTCAGTTCTTCCATAAGACACTTTCTGTTTTACCAAGGCATGAATTGTAATTCCGCCATACAGCTCTTTTTACAACAGTGAAGGAGAAAGTGAACGTGTGAGTGAATGGGACCATTAAATGAGTGTACACCACAATCCCACTTTTCTTGAAAAAATAATTTGTAACACAAAAGCATAACAATTAGGTGCTGTGATCGATCAGGCTTTAGTGAACTTGAAAAAACAGCAACTGATTTGGAACGTTTTCCTCAGATTTAGATTGAGGGCATAAACAACTGTTATTTGACCAGCCTTTTCTGCTGAAAGATACTAAACCGAATGACCTTTTGGGGCTTTTCTCTTCATCTGCCTCTCTAATACACCTATTGTTCGAGTGTTTATGACAGACCGCATGTGTGCATTGTACACGTAAAGCTGGATTGTAATGTAATGTAAAGCGCGCTGTTACTCCAAGGAGTGTCCTGGCGCTCTGCACCTCCAGTGAGATGTAGCTGAGAGAAGCAACATTAATCTTGCTTAAAAAAACAAGTTTTCATTTCTTCCGGAACTGGGGGGTAGATGAAATGCACCCTAACTCCAAAGGAAGTTGAGAGACGCGCTTGGTGCAACAACAAGAAAACAAAAAACTTGAGGTTCATGGGATGTTTTTACACGGGTAACATAGGAAGTGGACCTTATTAACTCTTTTCCTTCCCAATAGGTGGATACTCGGGTACAAGGTTTGTGTACCGGTGATAGTACCTCCTTATTTACTCAACATGGCTCATTAATTGCAATAACTACCTTTGCTGTATTTGCATATTAGAATGTTCAGAATATATTATATTCCCCACGTACTTGTGTATGTTTTGCGGTAATTTTGAAACTTGCATATATGTGTTTTTGCCATGCTTAATTTGTTCCTGCATACATTCAAAATCAATTTTTGTCAGATAATATTTTGCATTTATTGGCTTGGCTGTGATTACTTACATACCTGCTTGCTTATTTTGGCCATTATTTTTATTGATGCTGCTTTTGCGCTGTCACCCACTCTTTACATACTTTTGTACTCTTAATCCTAAATTATTCACAATGTTGCTGGTGATGGAGTCATTGCTCATTTGTTATCTTGCTTGATTAATTGCATTGCTTATTTTTATCTACATTTGCAAATGGTAATATTTTGATCGTGAGGAATGTAATAAGTTAGCAACACTTTTTTGTTAATCTGAATTTTAAATGTACATTTATGTGTGTTTGTGCTGGTTTTGCTGCCTACTTGAGTTGGGTGTGATTCATGTGTTACATACTTTTTTATAGTGCTGAGATTTGGGTTTATTGCGTGTATTTGTCTGGTGCTGAGCAAGTTAC
Source organism: Calotriton arnoldi (assembly GCA_963921515.1). Lineage (NCBI taxonomy): Eukaryota > Metazoa > Chordata > Amphibia > Caudata > Salamandridae > Calotriton > Calotriton arnoldi. Next base: position 98,067 of record CAWUFW010017789.1, read on the forward strand.
TGAGCTCAAACCTTACTAATGGTACATCTTTTGAATTTTGAAATTTTCTGGTGATGGGCAATTAGTGTGCTCAAATCGTTTTTACATTTACTTTTACTAGTGCTAGAATTGCTGGTTGCTTGCATCCTAAACTATTGTTTTGCTGAAACTATACTTGAATTGACTGGTGGTGAGCGTGATTTTTAAGCTCATACTACGTATTGGGAGCATGTTGCGTTCTCAACTTTGTATGTGTCTTCCGGTGGTGGACATATTTGCTACGTTCAAAACACATTTATGGGGCACTTTCGCTCCATTCTTTTGCATTTACTATTGTCAGGTGGTGGACTTAATTTCTACGTCCAAACCTTTTCTGTGAGGTGGTGGGTTCTTCTGTGGATGGATTCCCAAACCACTTTTATGGGGCATCTTCGCTCCACTTTTGCATTTACTATTGTCTGGTGGTGGACATTTGATGTTCTCAAATTTCTTCTGAGTGGTGATGGGTACTTGTGATTCTGATACTCAAACCATAGTAAGTGAGCACCTTCGCTCCGTGTTTGCTTTTATTGTTGTGCACAATGCATTTTGTTGTTCCGGGTGTTGGGATGCTTCTTAGGGCTCAAACCCTCTTGCTTTTACATGTATTGTGTTGCTTTCTTTATTGCACACATATCTCTACTGTTGAAAGGGGGTGTGTGTGTGTTTTGTGTTTTTCAACCTGTTTTTCCTTTCTCTTTACTTATTTGTTCTCACTTCCATACCTCTTGCTTCCTTATTTGTCGTTGTCTCCGTTAGGGAGGGAGGTGTGTGGTATCCTGCTCTTTTCTCTGTCTAGTCCTTTCTCTGTGTTCTGTACTCTGCTGCTCAGCCAGTGTAAGTGATGTCATAGAATGTTCCCTGTGTGTATGTTTGAGTGGAATTGTCAGTTGCTGTATGTGGGCTGAGCAGCAGGGATGCTGCTTCCGGTGGGGCTGATTTTCCTGATACTACTTTCAATACTACTACAACCTCTTTATCCTCAAGTGTTCCTGTCCTGACTGAACTAAAGAATAAATCTACCATTTGGATAAAACTACATCTCAGTCTACCTCCTTTCCTGAATTCCACACAAAATTCCACCAAAATGAAGCTCCCAAAAAATGAAGAAGACCTGCCCCCCATTCTGGACCATCTAATCCTAGGGATTTTGGCCAGAAAGAGGTTAGCTGAGTGCAAACACCTGGAAGAAGCATAAAAGCAGATTCTTGCTCTGAGGTACCCTGCGCCAGACTGATGAAGAGCCATGTGGACCAGTAGCAAGGTCTTGAAAAGAATCCTCTTCCTAATAGGAAGCCAATGCAGCTCTCTAAGATAAGGGGATGAATGAGTTCTCAGTGGCAAGTCAAGAAGCGTGCGAACCGCTGCATTTTGGACCACCTGCAACTTACTGATCAGGTAATCAGGCAGGCCCAAATACAGGCATTGCCAATTGTGCTGCGAAAAGCAGCCTACAGAGCTTCTTGGCTTCCCTAGGAACCGAGGCCAGAACATTTGACCTTAGTAGAAGTAAGAAAGTGGCAAGGGGAGGATGACTGCTTTTGGGGCAGAAGACCTAGGATGTAGGAAGCACCAAATTACATGTATGGAGGGGGCAAGTGAAGAAGGACTGTACTGAAGGCAAGGGAGGTGGCCCGGGGAAGAAGGGAATTCTCACCCATGGTGGTGACTGTTAGAGCCGTGACCCAAACGGTTGAGACACTGATTCCTTTCTGCAGAATGAACCCCCCAAAGTAGGAGTTTCATTCTACAGAACAAAAAAAAATTCCCTGATGTACAAGACATTTCCTCCCTTTTAATCAGCAATATTTTATTATCCGTTGCATGGTGATCCCAGGCAGGAAAAATCAGTTACAACCGCCTACCCTAAATTGGACGTAACTACTGTCAATGTACACATTGGCCCTAAAATGGATGGGCCGATGTGTCCATGGTTTATGATAGTAGAGCCAGGTGAGCTCGGCTGTTGGAAATCTGGTAGTTCCTTCACCTAAAAATGGTGGTGAGAAACCATGAGCTCAGCAAGGTGGGAACTTCACCAATTAATGGCAGAGCTCTTGCCCGCCAAACTCTAAAGGACCTCCTCGGGTGTCCTAATGGGACATGACCTGCCTGCAAAGAAATAACAGATATAAGCAACACCTCCTGCCCTTCTCCCCTGGGATGATGTTTTCATGAATGAATTTCCTTACCACGGGCAACCGATTTTGCACACATTCCTCTACTCTGGATGCATGCATGTGATGCTTGAGTAAGCTTGAGGCTGATGCCAGGCTCATAAATATAGTGAAAAGAGGGCAGCCTTGTTTGGAGTCGAAGGGTCAGCAGAGCTGCAGAGACTTATTTGCAGATAACTGAATCTAAGGCAGTTGCAGCAGATACTGATTTGTTGGTTACAAAAGGGCAAGCCAGAAACAACCCATTCTATGTCAAGAAGGGCCATAGAAGCCTGCACTGTGTTGTGTTACTTTGTGTCAGGGAGGCGTTCCATGGGTGGTGCATGGGTGTTCCCATGTATCCACTCATGGATTTTGAAGCAAACGGATATTTACAAAGATTTGTAGATATGGGGTTGCGCCAAAATGGTATGCCTGTCTGAGGCTGGTTTAACTAGGAGAAATATCTTCATTTCTCCTCGTTATGTTTCTTTGCTTGTGTGCTGCATTTTGCAGGACACATACAAAGAGGAAAAGGCCTAAAAGTATATTTTTTGTGCAGGAAGGTACAACTTTCTGCACAAAAACTATCCTGGCCATAACGCAGACACCATTGCACTGTGACGCAAGGGTACCTGTATTGGCAGCCCAAAGTGCTCTATTGCAGGAAGAGAGCAGAACTGTGACATTTCTTTGAAAATATGGTGCAGTTCTGCTCTCTCTCTTTCACATTAGTGCACCAACTTCCCTTGCTGCGCTGCATTGGGTGAAATGTTTGTACATCTAGAGCTCAATCTATTGATTTATTAATGGAAAAAGCAGTTTAACACTGTATGGCACGCTACATTTATTTTTAGGTCTGGTCCAGAGACAGCTTTAGCTATCTAGTCAGCCTCATGTTTTCTCCCAAAAAAATCCTACAAAATTATGTAAGTATATACTAACATACAGAGGCTTTCGGGCAGCCCTCTTCATCAGTTTGTCTGTTTAAGTATCATTCACATGTTTCTGCCACTTACCACAATATATAGTGATGCAGCGGAAGCGTTGGGGGATTTTTGTCATCTCACTTATCCACACCAACCACTAAATAATTACCAGAAACGTACTCTAATGACGGGCCCAAAAGTCATTATCACACAGTTAGCAATATCAAAGGTCCTCCAATAGAACTTTGGTAGAGCTGAAAGGGACTAAATAATGAAAGATGGAATGCTGTCTCTCCATGAGGACCTACAATGAAGAAATACGCAAAACAATAGTCATCATAAACATTGTCCAAAATAATTTGATACTCCAAAATGAAGACAAACACTATTCTTTCTAATTAGGGTTTTCTTTGTTATTTCACAATATGAATGATCAAGCACAAGTACAAATTAGAATGTTTTTCTTGGTTCTCAATGTTACAGGTTAGATTCACAATACTCATTTACAGATTATTACAAAATCATCAGAACATCAGGTATAGAGGAGTGAGAGAGAGCGAAAAACATCAGCGTAGCACAAATCACTTACGCGACGGAAATACTAATGCACAGCGTGCAATAAATCTGAGAAGCTAACCCCACGGCCGTTAGGGAATAGCAAGGGCAGCATCACCAGCCGATGATGTGCAAAGTCTCTAGCAAAGTCTCTCAGGAATAGCAGGTGTCGCCAGCCAGAGAATCAGGAATCAGCTCGGCATTCAGCATACCACAAATGCAAGGACAGGTCACCAATCTTGTGAACAAGCCAAAGATCATTTTCCCACAAGAACTCTTATACACCGCTACTTCCTTTCTTCGGTTAAAATGTTGCACTCTCTCCTCACAGGATAAGTTCTCATTGGTTGAACACGATAGCGTGGCTGATTACTTACAATGACCTAACTGATATTTCTAAACTCTCTTTGTCTAAACATTATACAACTTCCTTAGAAGGAAGAGGAAATAATCTAGTTACTAATGTGTTTTATTTTCTGTTACAGTTACATTCATGTGTTCTACAACCCTCACCCAGACAGGAAAGAAATCTAAAGTTTTATTCAGAAAGAAGCTAAATATCTGCACTCTAAGGAAGCATTTGAAACATTTGAAGGACAGAAACTCTAAGGAAATCATTTGATACATTGAGGAACAGGAGCACGTAAGCACATCCCCTAACATTTCTAAGGCCTACAATTATTTTAGCGAAAGAGTGAATTATTTCTAAAAAACCTACACTATACTTTCACGAAGAATAATGCGTTTGCTTTGTCGTTTATTTTCTGCAATAAGTGAGACAGAATAACATACATTAGAAAATACATGGAAATTATATTAATTGCATTCAATCTCTTCATTATTCTCATTTCATTTGCTAAGGAAATCATGTTGTCGTGCCTTATGCACATTTTCTCTCGTAGTACACTATTACGTTATATGTTAATAATTATCGTTTTTCAAACATTAGTAAATTAATTTATGCTCACAAGTGGATTTCATTGAGCTGATTTTATTAAAAAAATTGTGCTCCATCAATAGCTTGAGGCAGTGGGTGAGCACACTTTATCAATTGGCACTCTTCACTGTGAGTGATGGTCTTTTTCCTTGTCACATTGCCACAGCTGCCAGAAAAGAAGTGCTCTTCAGTGCCAGATTCGGATTTCCTAGACTACTCCTTTAGTTTTAGATTTTCTATATTTTTTACTTTTTGTATACTGCATATGTTTGCAAAAAAATAATAAAAAAACATTGCATGTTTATCAAAGACAGACTATGTCTTTGCCAATGCTTGTTAGTTTATTGCAACTCATCCTCTTGCCACTGGACTTCTGTTTTTCTCTGGCATATCCGTTTATGTCTTGCGATAAAGAGCACCACCTTCTCTCTATATTAGTTTTGCAAATGCACAAGGTTTTGTTGCACCCTGACTAACTTTTTTTCTGGAATAGACAAGGCAAACACACACACTTATTCTGTGAGCATCTTATATTTGTTACTGATTATGTGAGCCACTTTGTCTCCAAGGCTTTTTAGTGCGAGCTTAGCAGTACAGTGCCATTTACATGGGGTCAGCGTATAGAAGGCACATTTAAATGTAAAGAAAGCTTGCATTGGGGCTGGAGTGTATGTAGAAGAAATGGAGGAAAAGCCTTTTATCTAAAAAGATAGTTTTGCTAGGAAATGTAGACACTCTTGCGCTATCAGAGTTTTATGATTGATGGACAAACTACAGGTTCATTTAAGTTTCAGAATCTCCACAGCTATAACTTAGTTCACTCCAGAAACATGTCTGAAGTCTTCTTTTCAGTACTGCTGTACTTGTTTATACTTTTCAGGAGTTTTACTTCTCCTTGTTACTTGCTTTTGTTACTTGCTATTGACATTGTAGGCACTGAAAAATGTGTCCATGGGTGAAATGTCCTATGTGGTGTCCCCTGGTGGGGTGCAGGGCTCTCTGACTCCCAACCCGTTGGCAGAGAATAGGGTCCCACCGGCCCTGAAAACTCCTGTACAGGCTGGCTAGCCCCAGGAAATGCAGAGCTTCCCCTACATCCACAACACAAGATTAGGCTAGAATTAGATCCTCAGTTGTGTAGGCCATGTCATTGTGTGTCATTTGATTGATATGTCATTGGCAGCTACAATGGCACAGCTGTGACATCATCTGCATAGGGAAACACCCCCCTTTCTGCTTGCTAACCTATCAGCAGGGATGAACGCTGGTCTTAAATGGAAGAAAATGTCTCTTCTGATGGGCTTTTCCCACCAACAAGAGCCTTAGCTATTCATCACAGTTCTTTGTGTAATGGTGAGGTAGCTTGTGGTTGGAGATAGCCATGCTCCTGCCAAACAGGAATTACTGTTCTTTCAGGTGCGTAGCTATCATTAGAGCAGCAGTTGCACCAGGGAGCCTGGGGTGGGGGGGGGGGGGGCTTTCCACTCCGTTTACAGCTCTGTTTTACATCATAACAAGAAGGGATCAGGAGTGCCCATTTTCCTTGCTAGCATTAGGGCCAGCTACACCATGACTATAACAATGATGTCTCGCTTTCATAAGGTTACCCTGAATGCTTGCATATACTGTTGTATGCAAGAAAATAGGAGAACATGTGGCCTAACCGCAAGAGCAGTGTAACATGTCATGTTCTTGTGCCAATGGGAGTTAAGTCTGTTGTTTATTTTCTATGCATTCCTTCCTGGAACCTTGACTGCATCAGGTACCGGCCAGGTTCTGGAGCGCTGGACCTGTGTCAGTTGCCTGCTCTACCTGGGACTTGTCGTTATCGGTAGCTGATGCAGTCATAAGTCCATTTTAATAAAGAATTAATCTTTTCAAATCTATGAGGTTCCAGTGTCTTCTGAAGTGTATGCAGTGTATTAGCCACGTCATCTTCGCCACACCACATCTTTGTTGCCAGGAGTGGGCTGCACGCAGAATCGGATTTAGACCCACCAACACCGCAGTGCCTTTGGTAGGACGTCAGACTCTTTATTTGTGGAATGACACTATTGCAAACAAGGGTGTATCTTGAACCCGGGCCCTGTGTTATTTTTGCCTGGGACAATTTTGAACTGGCAGCATAATGCCTGAGTAACAGAATATATATTTGGAGGTCAGTTGTTTTGTTACCTGGGTTACGCTGGCATTCCAAAGTGCGTGCTGCTTTGGGAGCTCGAAGGCCTGCGTCCTTCTGAAGGCATGCTTGGTGTGACGTCACGGGACCTTCTGTGGGCAGCTTCGCTGCTTCTGACGGGTCCAGCAGAGCATTGTGATGTCAGTAGAGGACTGGCAGCAGATTGAGGGAGCTTCTGGAATAGCGTCTCCACATTGCACCAGTCCAGTCTTTCTGACGCTGATGCACCTCGTCATTGTGCAACATCAGGGAGGCCATTGGGTGAGGAGCAGCATTTGTGTTCATCAGCAGGGCAGTTTTTTTGACCGTGTGTGGGTATTGCGCTTAGTTTGGGGGCCAATTTCTTCTTTCGGTAGCACGTATCACTGCGCAGGTGTCATTGGTGTAGGCGGTTGCCCAGTAAATGCCCGCTGTCCACGGCAGCTGACTTTGTGGAGCATCTGTCACAGGAGGTAACTTTAATAATTTGTGTGTGCATTCAGCATTTTCGAGGAGCGTCTATCACAAGATATAACTTTGCTGTGTGTGCAGCCAGCATTTCCGAGGAGCGCCTGTCACATGTGATAGCTTTGCTACTCAGCCTTTTCTGTCACACTTTGACTCCTTATTGTATTGTGGTATTTACTTTATCACCACAGATTCTTCTTTCCTTACTCTTGCTGTGTGTTTGCTGTTGCCATGGCCACAAGTCAGTGTTTTCCAACCATCTCCTTTCCTCCAGAAACCAGGAAAACCGGCGACAAAATGGTGCGAGTGGCTGAGTATTTTTGAAAATTACCTAACAGCAATTGATGCCAATTGATATTGATCCAGCGGGTTACTAGCAACAAGCATTCATACACCGAATACTCACCTGGGCCCATTCATTCATACTACGCTAGCAATTTCCGCTGGTGGGTCAGTTGTACTCTTTATCAACATCCCTGCTACCAATTACTTTTCTGATTGAAGAGTAATGACTTACCAATGGATCCTTTGATATTTGGGAAGTTTAAAATGAGTGACATTCAATTAAAATCATAATCCTGAAATAATCACTGAGTCGGGAAGTTTTAAAATGTTTATCTAAAGTTTTAGCAGAGTAAAATACAGAACCACATGATACTTAATCGTATATCAAGGATGAAGCATAATAATCAATTATCGATCAATGACGGTTCCTCAGAAAGGAGAAGATAGAGACAGCAGCACAGCTAAAGGTTGCATTTATATTTACCTAAAGGTGCGAGAAACCAAACCCCTTGGCCAAGGAGTTGGGAAAGATCGGTCCCAGGAAGGATGAAGACCAAAGACCTCCGGACCAGGTTCAGGACAGGTGACCTCTCTATCAACGACGCCTGCGTCGTTCCCCTCTCTGACACTTCGCTCCTCCTCGAGTTCTTCCGTATCTTCCTTCTAATGGATTCCGCCGCCCCCACCTCAGGACCTCTCTGGACAGTGGTTCAGTCTGCAATCGATCAGCTCGTTCTGTGGTCCTCCTAGCTGACAGCCTCAACGCCAAGAGCTAACGCTACCACTAACTAATTTGCTAATTCTATATCTATTATACCCTTCTATGCCCATGTACCTCCCCTTAAATGTTTCTAAATTATGGGCCCACTACTTCTGATTGGATGGGGACAGGGGGTTGATCCTCACACCATGTCAATTTAGTTCAATTTCTTTAAGCCCATTGTTTTAAAATACCGCCCATCACAATTAATACATTTGCTTTATTTCCCACCCGTTTCCCATTGATTCCGCAATACATTTGTTTTGACTTCAGATACATTTCAGATGAACTTGTGAACCAGGCTTTGCGACCTTGGAGGGCTTCCAAGTTGACTTCATCGCTTCCTCTGGTCAGCCTTGCAGGGCGCATGTGCAGAGCCAATGTCTCTCGAGCTGCAGTTCAACCAACCCAGGCCCATTTATGAACTAATAAAAGTCAAAGAAGAGAATATTAAAATCACAAAATAAATGTTTTCACTTTATACCCACTTTGTCTACTCTATTCCCATTTATTTATAAATCTATCCCGCATTAATAGCTTTAGAATACCACCGTTTTAATTGCAGCATATGCGTAAGCTTTAGCATGTGAAAACATTAAGCAGCCATTTTAATACACACTGCGCAGAAGCAAAGATTTCCCTCCAAGCAAAGAAAGACGTCATACCACGTGATATGGTTGACACATGCGCAATGAAATTCCCGCGCTTAGCGGCCATTTTAGATTTAGACAAGCGTTACTTATTAGTTTAAACACATAGGCAAGCTTCACTCGTATAGTGTTCATGTGTGCATTTGTTAGTAGAGACATTACAAGGTTTAATAAATTAATACTGTGAGAGGATTGCTTACGAGCAAGTCTCGTTTTGAGTTCTTGCTCCATCAATCCCCTCTCTGATGGCGTTTCTGAGCCATCAAAATACTACCCACAACCAGATGCCAACTTTTTGCATAAAATTGTCTCAGCTTCATTTTTACACTTTCTATTTTTATCATTTCCTTTCAGTTTCTTCTATAATTCACTTTTCAGATCTTCTAGTTCAATTTCATCAAATGTTCGTTTCTTTCCTTTTCCTGTCACTCTATACGTCTCATTCCTTCTACAACATTTGCACCATATTATTATTGACAGTACTATTATTGCTATCCCTGCTAAGGGTACTAATATTTGACCTATAAGTCCTTTCCCTACATTAGCAAACCAGGTACCAATTGACGCTATACTATTCGTCAATCTTTCCCATACACTATCAACTTCCAGTGGTTTTAGTTCATTCTCAAGTTTTGTTATATTCTGTATATACGTTCCAATTTCTGCACTTTTGTCAGGTATGTACGTGCAACAGTGTTTCGTTTTCAATAATTTACAGACTTCACCCTCTTTTGCCAATATTATATCAAGAGCAAGTCGATTTTGCATAACCATTGATCTAATCGCAACCATCTCCGCATTAATCATTAGAAATCCTCCAGCAGTGTCCGTTGATAAGCGATCAACCACTGTAGATAATTTACATATTTTCCTTGAATTCAGAATTATTCCCACTGAAGGTATCAATGCACCAAATATGTCACCTACAATTTCAGAAAAACTAGCTCTTTTACTACGTGTTAATTCACTATTATTTTCATTGCTCCCAGTGTTCCTTTTTACGTGGTATATTTTTGGAAATACTATTCCAAAATAACAACTTCCATACCACCGTGCAGGAAGCCTAAAGTAAGCCTTATTCCCACACACATAATAGATTCCAGGAAAAACTGAATCTGTTCCTCCTTTTAGTCCCCAACCTCCAAGAATTAAGAAATTATGTTCACATTCACTGGTACCGATGAAAATATTGTTATACTCAGTCTTTAACCTATGTAGACAAATTTTCCCTGTCTTTACAAAGTCCAGAGCCATAGCAGCTTGAGCCTTGCCAGGTGTGTAACTACCCTCTTTCTCAGCCCAAGGTGGCAGATGAGCCTTATGCTCAGATGCTTTCTTTTGGAAATCTTGTCTTCTATCTTCTACTAAATTCAAAAATATCTTTTCTTCTTCATGTAACGAACATGTTAGATTGCTTCTATGTGCATGTGTTATATCTATCGATTTCATTGTTAGGAAAAATTCTCCCATAAACTGTGCATCTTGACTACTAAGCACTGGATTCATATTCTTTCGAATCGGAACCTCAGAAAATATCACATCTATATTTGAATAGTAATACTGAAGTCTCCCCGTTTTATAAAATAAACTAGTCAATACACTACATGATATGCCATAAGTTAATGGTAAATGATGATATGTTAATCCTTCTGCTACTGATTCGGGTAATTTCATACAAACATAACAATTACTAACTTCCATGGTATCTACATATTGAAACAATAATTTTGTGAAAACATTTAAACTAGTGTCGTTATCTGTTACCTCGTGATGAAACTCTGATTCATCTTCTGCCTTTAATTCTACTCTATTACCTCTCAAGTTATCTATTCTTCCCTTCGTTTCGTTGTTAATCTTTTTATCCATTATCAGAAGGTAAGGAATTGCTACGATCACAACTAACCATACTATAAGCACCACTACCAGACTACATATGCATATAGCACAGCATCTTTTACAACATTTCCGTTTCGGTCTCCCAGAAACTCTGTCATCAGGCATTTTTGACAAGGAAGATTTCTCTCCTTATCCTTTCTTTTCAAGACTTAACGTAATCAAGGTGGTTTTATTTCTTTTTCATAAGTCAGTTCCGCACTTGTTCCTTCGTCACCACTTTCACTTGACTCTGAACTCTCGTAGTCTTCAAGGATTATATAAGTCCAATCAGGACCTTTAAATTTATTGTTCACAAGTTTCAGTCTTTTGCTTTTTCGTTTTTCAGTTCCACTTGTTTGTCCAGTTAGGCTTGTTACTTCATTTACTTGTTCTGGATCTTCACTTCTGATTTCTATATGGTATTTCACTCTTTTAATGACACTAGGCCAATGATCACCTTTTCTCACCTTCTTTGTTTGCACTGTCTCTTCACTTCTTATTTCTTCTTCAGAAATTCTTTTATTTTCAAGTTGTGGCACAGTTTGTTTTTCTTCGATCTCAGTTTCTTCTTCTATTTGGTCTTTTTCAGGTCTTATTGGTTTTTCTTCAATTGCTCCACTGTGAGTTTCTAACAACTGACCTTGTTCAGGATTTACGTCTTCATGCTTTAGGCTCTCGTGATCTTCTTCTTCTTGAATGTATTTTCCTAAATCTAACTTGTTCTGATCAGGGCTTATTGCACTTTGTACTTCTGCAGCCTGACCGCGTTCTTCTAAACCTGTCTGTCCCTGCTCAAATGTTGTTGTTTCGTTGTCGATTTGAGCCCAATTTCCTCTCCCTATCTGGTCCTGCTCAGGTTCTCTTATTGTTTCATTTTCCTCATCCTGAGCTGCTTCTTATTCACCTATCTGGTCTTCCCTAATTTCTTCTAATTTTGATCGGCTTCTTGTTCTGTTGTAAACTTCTGGTATGTCAACCACTGGTATCCAGTCCTGACTTGTGCTCGGTTGTTCTTCTTCAGCTTCTCTTGAATCTCTCACCTGGGATTCTTCAGCTGGCCAACCTTCAGCTTCCTCAGTTATTGATGCTGTCTGAGGATTTTGTCCTTCAGGCTCTGGTACCCTTTTGGTGTGACTTACATGAATCCAGTTAGACAATCCTGCACATTTCACTGCTGTGTTCGTGACTAGTATAACCTGACAAGGTTCGCCCCACCTGGGTGATAAACACGTTTCTCTGGTGTGATGCTTCACAACCACCCAGTCTCCGGGGTTCAGATCATGCTCTTGCTCAGGCTGTCTGGAAACTGCGTCTTCTCCAACCTGGTGAGAGACAGAACGCACTAGGTCAGCCAATCCTTTGCAATAATCCAGAACCATATCATCAGTTATGTTCAGCAGTTTACTTGTAGGTACATGTGCTTGTCTCATTGATCTTCCCATGATTATTTCGTGCGGACTTAATCCTGTATTTCTATCAGGAATGCTTCTGAGTCCCATTAAAACAAGTGGCAATGCATCTGGCCAATCTAACGATGTTGATGCACACATTTTTGCCAGTCTTGATTTTATTGTGCCATTCATTTGTTCAACAACTCCAGAAGCCTCTGGGCGGTATGCACAGTGCAATTTCTGCTCAATTTGGAATGCTTCACAGATTATTCTGATCACATCGTTGTTGAAGTGACTTCCTCTATCTGATTCCAAAGTTACTGGAAAACCGAACCTAGGAATGAGTTCTCGTAGCAACAACTTTGCAACTGTAATACTGTCATTCCTTCTGGTAGGGTACGCCTCCACCCACCTTGAAAACAGACACACTATGACAAGTACATATTTTAGTCCTTTACATGGTGGTAACTGTATGAAATCTAGCTGTAATCTCACAAAGGGACCCTCAGCCTTTCCAATTTTTTCCCAAACCAATTACTGTTTTTCTTCCTGGATTATTCATTTGACAAGTTAAACACCTTTGGCATAGACTCTCTGCTGCAGCCCTAAACTTTGGATTATACCAACTTTGTCTGAAGAGTCTAATCATGGCATCTCTCCCTACATGTGTGTCTCCATGATACATTCTGGCCATTTGTGAAATCAGACAGTCGGGCATGACTGGTCTGCCGTCGGCATAAACCCATACATCGTCGTCTGCTCTTCGAGAACAGCCTATTTTTATCCAAGCATCTCTTTCACTCTCGTCAGCATCATCTTGCAGTCTTTTCACATCATTCCATGTTTCAGGTGGTGCATATAGCATAAGTTGGCAGCTGATTCCCATCCTTTCAACCCTTTTATTTACTGACAACCTGTTTTTGGCACAGTGTTGAGCCACCAGATCTGCATATCTGTTACCGACTACCACCCAGTCATCTCCTGACTGGTGTGTGGCACATTTCACCACCGCCAATTCTTTTGGTGATTGTATTGCTTCTAGTAGTTCTTTTACAAACTGTCCATTTTTGATTGGGGATCCTGAAGAAGTCATGAAATCCCTCTGCATCCACAGTTGGCCAAAGTCATGCACAACCCCGTACCCATATTGACTGTCCGTAAATATGGTTACTTTCTGATTCTTCCCAATTTTGCAGGCTTTAATCAAAGCAATTAATTCAGCTACTTGTGCAGATTTGACCCCTGGTAAATAGGATGCTTCGACTATTCCAGTTAATTCACATACAGCATATGCTGCACTTAATTTGCCATCTACGTGCCTTTGGCATGAACCATCCACAAACAGCTCCCTGTCTGGATTCCTGAGAGGCAGCTCCTGTATATCAGGATGCGGTTTGGTGCACAATTCTGTGACTTGTAAACAATCATGTTCCTCTTCATCATCTTTTACTTCCTCATGATACGGATCTGGTAGTAAAGTAGCAGGGTTTACAATTGTGCACCTGACGATAGTCACATTTTCAGCACCTAAGATTATTCTCTCATATTTAGTCAGCCGACTAGGAGTAAGATGTTGAGTTCTGGTTCTTGTCAACAGAATCACAACTGAGTGTGGGACAAACACTTTTACAGGATGTCCCATTACAATTGATTCACTTTGTTCAATGCTCAAACATGTAGCAGCTACTGCTTTTAAGCAGCCTGGCAACGCTGCTGCCACTGGGTCCAATGTAGCAGAAAAATATGCTATAGGACGTCTGTCCAAACCATGTCTCTGAATTAGGACTAAAAGTGCACAATTTTCTCTCTCATGACAGAATAACGCAAATCCTCTTCTATAATCAGGTATACCTAGGGCAGGTGCTTCACACAAAGCACTTCTCAACTTTACAAAAGCTCCTACGCTCTCATCATCCCACTCAACTGGGTCCTTTGCCTTCTTTTTCGTCATTTGAATCAATGGCTTTGCTAGCAGCGAAAACCCTACTATCCACTGTCGACAATATCCCACTATTCCAAGGAACATTCTCACTTCTCTTTGAGTTACAGGCATTTGAATTCTCTTGATTAATTTTACCCTTTCAGAGGTTATCCTTCTTTTTCCCCTCTCAATTTGGTGTCCTAAATACTTAACTGCTGATGTACAAAACTGCAATTTTTCAGGCGACACTTTATGTCCTTCCTCAGCCAAATGGTTAAAGTAATGCAATTGAATCTTCAACACAATCATCATGAGTGCTGGATGCTACCAGTAAGTCGTCTATATACTGTACCAAGACTGAACTTCTGGGTAGCACTAACTTCTCCAAACACCCCTTCAGTATTTGATTGAAAATTGAGGGACTTTCCGTGTATCCTTGAGGAACACGATTCCACACATAGACTTTGTTCTCGAATTTAAATGAAAAAAGATACTTGCTATCTGGGTGCAATGGTATTGAAAAGAATGCTTGGCATAAATCAATCACAGTAAACCATTCTGCACTCCAGGGGATCTGGTATAGGATTACTGCAGGATTTGGCACTATAGGACAACAAGGTACCACAATCTTATTAATTTTGCGTAAATCCTGAACAATCCTATACTTTCCACTAGGCTTCTTCAAACCCATGATTGGTGAATTACAAGGGCTACTCATAACTTCTTTTAATATACCTTGTTTTACCATTCTGTTGATTTCCTCAACAACTCCTGCTTTTACTTCTGCACTCATTTTGTACTGTCTGGTATTTAGGAAAATTGCACCTTCCTTTACAGTGATTTTTACTGGGTCTATTTTGGCCATAAGTCCTACTTCTTTCCCGGTGAAATCCCATACCATGGAATTTACTGTAGTTCTTAATTCTTCAGGTAACTCGTCTTTTGTTATCAAAGAAAACATCTCATCTACTTCTGTACCTTGTTTTGCAATCATAATTTTATATACATGATCTTCATCCGGAGTCTGAACTGCAACACCATCCGGTGTGCAGAAAATTGTGCAGTTCATTTTGCACAACAAATCTCGGCCCAGTAAGTTTACTGGACTGGAATCACACACTACAAACTGATGCATTTCTCGGAAGTTTCCTATTTTTACTTCCATTGGTTCGGTAAGAGGTGTTTTAATTTTACGATTAGCTACACCTACAATTTGGATAGCTTCTCCAGAGAGAGGAAGGTCTGGGATGTCTGCTGTTCTCACAGTAGAACGGGTAGCACCAGTGTCCAAAAGGAAAGTGATATCATTACCTCTTACTTTCCCTTCAACATATGGACCTGACTGGTCTACCGGCAAGGATGCGCCAAGCACGCACTCCTTCTCCCCCTCTCTTAGGCACCGTCATTGGTTATTTTGATAAAAATCATCCTGTAAAAGAAACTGTGAAGTTACATAATGATTCTTACCACTTCCTCCTTGATATCCGACGTCTGTACCGTGCTTTGCTCTGCTTACATTACCCTGTATAGGGGCAGGTGGCAACTGACTCTGAGGATTTACACCCTGTTGTGAGTCATTCTGCGTCTGTGGATTTAAATTATGATTTTGGCCATTATTATTTCGAATCTTTTTACATTCATCCTTCCAATGTCCCAACTTTCCGCATCCATGACAAGGAAATTTCTTTTTAGCCTCTTCTCTACTCATTCGTCCTCTCACTTTACCACCATTTCCTGTGTCACCATTTGTTCCAGAATCTTTTCCCTGATTATCAGTTGGATTATCCAAATTAATTCCCTGTCGCTCAGCCATTTTCACCTGAGCCCACATCACTTTCTCTTGCAGTTTCTTGTGCCTATCCTCAATGTTGTCTCCACAATATTTTGCATATTTCAAAATTTCATCAATGGGTTTCCCTTGCCAGCACAACATGTGCTCCTTAATCATCTGACAAATCTGTGGTTTTAAACCATAAACAAATCGATAGACAAACTGACTCATGTTTTTATCTCCAATGTCCTCAAATCCACTATACTGTTTGAATACCTGCAATAAGCGTTCATAATAGGCATGTACTAATTCATTTGCTTCTTGGGTAGTCCTGTCTATTTTCACCCAATCAGTTTCTTTCGGTGGTATTTTCCCTTTCAGGTAAGTTATCACCTGCTGATACTTTTTCATCACATCACTTGATGGAGCACCTGTATTTGGATCTCTAGGATACTCTTCACTCGGCCAGTCAACCGTAATCTTACAATCTGTCCACAAATCGGCAGGTACCACTATGTCGAACAAACCATCCAAGTCCTTCAACAATACCTTTGACACTTTCACAAACCTCTCAACCTGCTTGTACCATTCAATTGGCTTTTCTCTCAACTTTGGGAAATCATTCGTAAATGACAAAATATCCTGTCTACTCCATGGGACATGTACATAACCTCCTCCAGGTACTTCTCGCATCGGGTACATCTGATCTGCTTTCCCTGTTTCTTTCAATAAATATTCAGAAGTTGTTCTGCTGTACCGTGCCTCTTCCTTTTTCTTTGTCCATCTAGTTTTCCATTTATCTAGATCTCCCCATTTCTGTAATACTGACTTTAATTCTTTTACATGTAGTTTTCGACCAGAGGCATTCATGTTTTCTAAATCTTTGTCAGAAAAGTCTGCTCTATAGGGTTTTTGTAATACCTTTGACTTCCCTATTTCAATTCCCATCTGTAAAGCCAAATCTGATAATTTCTCATGGAATATCTTTACATTTCTAGTTATACTTCTGCATACGAACAATAGTTCTTCTTCATCGTAAGTATTTAAACGATCTGGCTGCCAACTATTCAACCAGGAAGTGTTGGCAGCCATCATGGGACTCTGCTTCAGCTGAGTCCCAGACAAAACATTTTGAAAAAAAAGAAAAGGGGGCAGGGTAGGAATACCCTGACCCCCTAGCTCTGGGACCCCAACAAAGTCAAAAGGCATTTTTTAAATATTTTGCCAAAAATCGCAGCGGATCAGCGACTCCAGTGAAATAAAAATCCATTCATTCTGTGCTTTTTAAAATAATGTACAATTAAATCAAAATGGAAAACAAATGATAAATTGTACAAAACCGCTCAATAATCTCAAATTAACTCATTTGATGCATGTCAGTGTTGCGTGCGGCCTACTCCTTCAATTCATGAAAAGCACGACAGGTCCCAGTATGTACAATACATTGTATTTAACTAAAATAACGTATTTGTATTTTACTTCACTTTGATGTCACCCAGTGGTTCATTAAAACATAGTCTGTTCACTATATTCTTTAGGTTGTGATTGGTTGCACTATATATTCTCTAAAGGCGATTGAACCTTGAGAAAGGTTGCAAAGCAGAAACGTGTTGTCCCCGACATCGCAATAAAGGCTTGGAAAAGGCTTATTTTACTTCTTTGCTATTTTTAATATTCTGTTTTTAACTCTGCTGCTTTCACATGTACTGTCATTTGGGGAATTATTTGGGGGATCATTGTACTGTGTAATGTGACTCTGGGAATTTCTGGTATTTTTAAACGGTCGGAGTGTGTTATACTCCCTTTTTCTTGCACTTTGCACTTTATCGAGGCCAGTTTAGTTTTAGCGGCCATTTTTGCCGTGCCTCGCGCCATTCGCGGTCAGCGCTCTAGTCGCTGCACGCCGTCCTCATTCAACCCTATTTAACGGGCTGTGCTTGGGCGTGCAGCGCTTGGAAAAGGCTTATTTTACTTCTTTGCTATTTTTAATATTCTGTTTTTAACTCTGCTGCTTTCACATGTACTGTCATTTGGGGAATTATTTGGGGGATCATTGTACTGTGTAATGTGACTCTGGGAATTGCTGGTATTTTTAAACGGTCGGTGTGTGTTATACTCCCTTTTTCTTGCACTTTGCACTTTATCGAGGCCAGTTTAGTTTTAGCTGCCATTTTTGCCGTGCCTCGCGCCATTCGCGGTCAGCGCTCTAGTCGCTGCACGCAGAACGCCGTCCTCATTCAAACTTACTTAATGGCCTCTACTCGGACGCGCAGCGGACGAACGCAGCGGGCGCACCGATGGCGCGCTGAAGGCGCGCCTAAGGCAAGCCCGTCTGCGCCCATCAGCGCCAAGTCAGCGGCCAGGGCCAGTTATGCTGCCCTGGTTGGGCCTTCTGCTAGTAATGTCCTCCAGTTATCGGGTGAGTTCCTAAAAACACTTCGGCCTCCCTCATGCCCTTCACATAGCGGCTGCTCTATGCTCTTTAATTCGGACTCTGTTTGCTCTGACTGTGGTTTTACTCCGACACTAGAGCTTTCCTCTAGCAATTTGCCTAATAAATCCTCGAAGGCCTTGTGTATTAGAGCTGCCCTTATCAATGCTAGATCATTGAGGAAGCATTATGTGGACGTGTTCGACCTGGTCTCTGACAATTCATTAGACTTGCTGTTTGTCACTGAGACTTGCCTGGACTTCTCATCCAACCACATTGTTGCGCTGGCTACACCTGCTGGCTATAAGCTTCATCGTGTGGATCGCCCAGTTGGCAGAGGGGGTGGCCTGGCCATTCTGCACAGGGATAACTGGGCTCTCCATAGCGAAACTTCCAGCCTTTGGGGCGAGTGTGAGGCTTTGGATTTCAGCATGCAGTTTTCGGCCCATTTCACATTAGGTGGCTCCCTCATCTACCGTCCCCCTGGTCCGGCTGGTGCCTTTCTTAAATCTTGTGGGGACGCGGTGGCTGAGCGAGCACTGCGTTTTTCCCATTACTTGGTTCTGGGAGATATAAATCTTCACCTCGATCAACTTGAGGCTGGAGACTCTGCTGATTTTCTTGACTCCCTTCAATCGGCTCAACTTTCTCAATGGGTTACTCATCCTACCCATCAAGGGGGCCATACCTTAGACCCGATCTGTTCCAATTTCCCTATTCAGGTGGTCAAGCCAGCGCCTGTTTCTTGGTCGGATCATTTCCTCATCTGTTTTTCCTGGGAAGTCACCCAGCCCGCCCGGCTGGTCTGCTGCCATCGCCCTCCGACTTTTAGTAAAATTGACCCTCTCCAGTTTATCAGCACTTTGGCTGCCTCTCGGCCTTCTTTTCAGCAAGACTTGGAGGGGAATGTGTCCAGGTTTACTGACTGGATCTCTGACTCAGTGTCCGCTCTATCTGCACCGTGCCGGCCCAAGCTGGCAAGAGATTCCCCCTCCAAACCTTGGTTTACTCCAGAGTTGAAAGCCCTGAAACATGAATGTAAAAGATTGGAGAGAGCATGGCGCTCCAGAGGCTATTGTCCTATGGCGAAACACTCACTCAGATCCAAACAAAAAAGCTATTACGCCGCCATAGCAGTCGTTAAAAGCAAATACTTTACTTCACGTATCGACCAGGCCAACAACAATTCAAAAGAAATTTTCTCCATTGTGCAAAGTTTTATGTCTCCCAGTGCTCAGGCTCATGCTGCGCCAGTCTCGGAGTCCTGGTGTAATACTCTTGCAAAGTTTTTTTGGGACAAAATTTGCACTATACAAGCTACTTTCTCCTCCTGTACCACGGCGCTTACGGCTTCCCCGTCTGGCCAGCTTGCAGCTGGCCCTGCTAATACGCTGTCAACCTTTGCGCCAATAGATCTATCCTGCTCTCTTAAAATTCTTAAGGCCTTGAAGTCGGGCTCTCCAACTGATCCCTGTGCTGCGAGACTTCTGGCCGCTGCGGCGGACATCATCAATCCCGAAGTTAATCAAATTGTTAACATGTCTTTGCGGGAGGCTCTTGTCCCGGCGTCCTGGAAGCAGGCACAAATTCTCCCTCTCCTCAAGAAACCGTCCCTTGACCCGTTGATACCTGGAAATTACTGCCCAATCTCGCTTTTGCCAAGCTTGGCTAAGGTCTGTGAGAAGCTGGTTACAAATCAACTCACCAATTTCGTTGAGGCATCGGGTTTGTTACACCCGGCACAATCTGGCTTCTGGGCCTCGTATAGCACGGAATCGGCATTGCTAGAGGTGTCAGAGGCGATCTGTGAGTGTCTGGATGCCGGCGGGAGAGCCGCATTAGTTATGCTAGACCTCTCGGCGGCATTCGATATAGTGCCCCACTCCCTGCTTTTTGATCGCCTCTCGGAGATTGGCATATCTGGGTCTGTCTGGGGCTGGATCGGGTCCTTTTTGGAAGGCCGCACACAGCAGGTCTGGCTTCCACCGTGTGCCTCTGTGCCCCAGCGGGTGGCCACAGGTGTCCCACAGGGGTCATCCCTTAGTCCCCTTCTTTTTAACATCTATGTCACCCCGCTGGTTTATTTAGTAGAGACATTAGGGGCTAAGGTGATGGCCTACGCTGATGACACCCAGCTTCTGTTTTCTTGGGGAAGGGACGATGATTCAGTCCTCTCTGCTCAACACTGTCTGTCCTCTGTTTTTCACTGGCTCGCTCAGGCGCAGCTGAAGTGTAACGAAGAGAAGTCAGAGGTTCTCTTGTATGGCGTATTTCCTGCCAATTTCAGAGAGAGGCTATGGCCCCCAGGCTTCCCCTTGCCTAGTGCAAGGGGAAACGCTGCAAAAAATCTGGGGGTCTGGTTCAATGAGAACCTGACCTTTTCAACCCAGGTTAAGAAGCTGGCTGGGACCTGTTTTGGCACTCTGAAAGCTTTGAGGAAGTTTCTTCCTCTCCTCCCAAGACCTGCTAAAGAAACTGTTGTCCGCGCCTTGATTTTGTCCCGCCTGGACTATGCCAACGCACTTTATGTGGGCATCCCCGGCTACCTCTTGAATAAATTGCAGGTAGCTCAAAACTCTGCTGCCAGACTCCTGCTGGGTTTGTCTAGCAGGTGTAGTGTGCGCGTTCATTTGCACTCTGCACTGGCTTCCAGTGGAGTCCCGAATAAAATTTAAAACTTTGGCCATCGCCCATAGGGCTCTCCATGGCCTGGGACCTATCTACCTACAGAAGAGATTCGCTTTTTACAACCCAGTAAGACAGTTGCGTTCTTCTTCTCAACTTCTGGTGCAGACCCCTAGGTTCAACCGCCATAGGCTTGGTGGGAGCTCCTTTGTGCGGAAAGCTGCTTTGGCATGGAATGCACTGCCCCTGGTGCTGCGCGGCATCCAGGATCCGGTGATCTTTAAGAAAAAGTTAAAAACCCTTCTCTTCTAGCTGCTGCTCTGACCTATGTTTCCTTTTCTCAAGTACGCGCCGGGACACTCTGCCGAGTATCTGTGCGCGTTATAAATATATATAACATAACATAACATAAAAATATATATAACATAACCGTAAGGAGTGTCTCTGATGACTTTTCTTTATAATTCAACAATTGACACGGGCGCCGCAGCCAGTCTTCTGTCACCAGCGCAACCCTGTGGATGTGGCCGGCAATTTGTGGACTTGCTTGAAGAATATTAATATACAGTATTTGAGTGAGATTTAACAATGGCATCATTAAAAGCTGGAAACGATAAGATGATTACAAATACGGGGTGGCAAGAATATGCTTGGAATTATGTGTTTACTCTCAACCGAGTAGTTTTGAAAGAAGTTTACAGGTCACATTCGGCAGCTATGTCTATGTATTGTATAATGAGAACTATGGGAAAATTACTAAATGTTGGCGGTCTGGAAAATGACACTTAATTACATATATTTAAATGGAAATTTGATTGATAAAGGCTGTGGAGCCGAAACACGTCTCAAAGCTGTTTGGTCCAGAGTTGCCTTTGGATTAAAAGAAATGGAACTTACCCGTCTTCGAGTGCAGATTCTCTTTGGGTTACAAGGAGTGTTTTGTTTGATGTTTTAAAGGGCGCCAGCGGCGACGCCGTTATCTGCACCACTCGCGTTCAGGTGCATGCTGACAATACCAAGCTAGGAGTAATTAATATATATAGCTCCCCAAAACCAATTCCACTCCCCTAGGAAACAGAAAGGAGCACATCTGCGGGTTGTTGGGCTCCAATTTATTTTTTAACCAGCATGACGCGTTTCGCCTTCTTGCCTTTCTCAAATGCTGGTGATACACCTCCTATGGAGTTACGATGTTTAAGAATCTCCTGCCGCATTCCTATTGGCGGATGAATAATCTGTGTGCAATGAAGCACTACCAGCTGTCTAAACACTAAACTAGTGAAATACGAGTGCCATCATGACTGATACTGCTATTTCTTTGAGCCTTGATGTATATTGGCCTTCTAATGACAGTCTGTCCCATCTGGTTATATATATTTTACATTTATTTTTTAAGGATACGCAAAAACCAGGCCAGACATAAAAGTAACACAAAATACTTTTGCCCTACTTTTATGTCTGACCTGTCCCGGTTTTTAATCTCAGAATCAGGTCACCCTACATAGGACCCTCCTGATCGTGACAATACTTCCCTGTGGGGAGCGACACTGCATGGTCCAGATCTCCCCCTTTCATCATCCTGCCCCCGGTGTGAGAGGCCCTGCTGCCCGCACCCTAGGGCCCTGGATGAAGTACACAGCATCAGGAGCAGTGCACCCAGACTCGGGGACGTGGCTTCCATTGGTGCAGCAGGAGCAGCTCACCCAGACTCGGGGGCGTGGCTTCCATTGGTGCAGCAGGAACAGTGCACCCAGACTCGGGGGCTTGGCTTCCATTGGTGCAGCAGGAACATTGCACCCAGACTCAGGGGCGTGGCTTCCATTGGTGCAGCAGGAGCAGTGCACCCAGACTCGGGCGTGGCTTCCATTGGTGCAGCCTGAGCACCCACACTCGAAGGCGTACTTCCATTGGTGCAGCAAGAGCAGTGCACCCAGGCACGGGGGCGTGACTTCCAGTGGTCCCACAGGAGCAGTGCACCCAGGCCCAGGGGCGTGGCTTCCATTGGTGCAGCAGGAGCAGTGCACCCAGGCACTGGGGCGTGGCTTCCATTGGTGCCGCAGGAGCAGTGCACCCAGACTCCGGGGCGTGGCTTCCATTGGTGCAGCAGGAGCAGTGCACCCAGACTCTGGGGCATGGCTTCCATTGGTGCAGCAGGAGCAGTGCACCTAGGGGCATGGCTTCCATTGGTGCAGCAGGAGCAGTGAACCCAGACTCGGGGGCGTGGCTTCCATTGATGCAACAGAAGCAGATGCACCCAGACTCGGGGGCGTGGCTCCCATTGGTGCAGCAGGAACAGTGCACCCAGACTCAGGGGCGTGGCTTCCATTGGTGCAGCAGGAGCAGTGCACCCAGACTCGGGGCGTGGCTTCCATTGGTGCAGCCTGAGCACCCACACTCGAAGGCGTACTTCCCTTGGTGCAGCAAGAGCAGTGCACCCAGGCACGGGGCGTGACTTCCAGTGGTGCCACAGGAGCAGTGCACCCAGGCCCAGGGGCGTGGCTTCCATTGGAGCAGCAGGAGCAGTGCACCCAGGCACTGGGGCGTGGCTTCCATTGGTGCCGCAGGAGCAGTGCACCCAGACTCGGGGGCGTGGCTTCCATTGATGCAACAGAAGCAGATGCACCCAGACTCGGGGGCGTGGCTCCCATTGGTGCAGCAGGAGCAGTGCACCCAGGGGCATGGCTTCCATTGATGCAGCAGAAGCAGTGCACCCAGGCCCAGGGGCATGGCTTCCATTGATGCAGCAGCAGTGCACCCAGGAAGAGGGGCTTGGCTTTCATTGGTGCCGCAGGAGCAGTGCATCCAGGAAGAGGGGCATGGCTTCCATTGGTGCAGCAGGAGCAGTGTCCCTAGACTCAGGGGCGTGGCTTCCATAGGTGCAGCAGGAGCAGTGCATCCAGACTCGGGGGCGTGGCTCCTATTGGTGCAGCAGGAGCAGTGCCCTCAAACTCAGGGGCGTGATTTCCATTGGTGCAACAGGAGCAGTGCACCCAGGGGCGGGCCTTCCATTGGTGCAGCAGGAGCAGTGCACCCAGACTTGGGGCGTGGCTTTCACTGGTGCAGCAGGAGCAGTGCACCCAAACTCGGGGCGTGGCTTTCATTGGTGGAGCAGGAGCAGTGCACCCAGGCCCGGGGGCTTGGCTTCGATTGGTGCAGCAGGAGCAGTGCACCCAGGCACGGGGTGTGGCTTCCATTGGTGCAGCAGGAGCAGTGTACCCAGACTCAGGCGTGGCTTCCATTGGTGCATCAGAGGCACCAGACTCGGGGGCGTGGCTACCATTGGTGCTACAGGAGCAGTGTACCCAGACTCAGGCGTGGCTTCCATTGGTGCAGCAGGAGCAGTGCTCCCAGGGGCGTGGCTTCTATTGGTGCAGCTGGAGCAGTGCACACAGGCTCTGGGGCGTGGCTTCCATTGGTGCAGCAGAGGCACCAGATTCGGGCGTGGCTTCAATTGGTGCAGCAGGAGCAATGCACCCAGGCCCGGGGGCGTGGCTTCCATTGGTGCCGCAGGAGCAGTGCACCCAGACTCTGGGGCGTGGCTTCCGTTGGTGCCGCAGGAGCAGTGCCCCCAGTCCTGGGGCGTGGCTTCCATTGGTGCAGCAGGAGCAGTGCACCCAGACTCGGGGCGTGGCTTCCATTGGTGCAGCAGGAGCAGTGCACCCAGGCCTGGGGCGTGGCTTCCATTGGTGCAGCAGGAGCAGTGCACCCAGACTCGGGTGTGGCTTCCATTGGTGCAGCTGAAGCAGGGCACCCAGGGGCGTGGCTTCCATTGGTGCAGCAGGAGCAGTGAACCCAGGCTGAGGGGCATGGCTTCCATTGGTGCCGCAGGAGCAGTGCACCCAGACTCGGGGCGTGGCTTCCATTGGTGCAGCAGGAGCAGTGCACCCAGGCACGGGGCGTGGCTTCCATTGGTGCAGGCGGAGCAGTGAACCCAGTCGCAGGGGCATGGCTTCCATTGGTGCAGCAGGAGCAGTGCACCCAGGGGCGTGGCTTCCATTGGTGCAGCAGGAGCAGTGCACCCAGGCAGAGGGGTGTGGCTTCCATTGGTGCTGCAGGAGCAGTGCACCCAGGCAGAGGGGTGTGGCTTCCATTGGTGCTGCAGGAGCAGTGCCCCAGACTCTGGGGCGTGGCTTCCACTGGTGCAGCAGGAGCAGTGCACCCAGGCAGAGGGGCGTGGCTTCCATTGGTGCTGCAGGAGCAGTGGCACCCAGGCTCAGGGGTGTGACTTTCATTGGTGCAGCAGGAGCAGTGACACCCAGGCTCAGGGGCGTGGCTTCCATTGGTGCAGCAGGAGCAGCGCACCGAGGGGCATGGCTTCCGTTGGTGCAGCGGGAGCAGTGCATCCAGACTCCGGGGTGTGGCTTCCATTGGTGCAGCAGGAGCAGTGCACCCAGGCAGAGGGGCGTGGCTTCCATTGGTGCAGCAGGAGCAGTGCATCCAGGCAGAGGAGCGTGGCTTCCATTGGTGCAGCAGGAGCAGTGCACTCAGGCACAGGGACGTGGCTTCCATTGGTGCAGCAAGAGCAGTGCACCCATACTCGGGCGTGGCTTCCATTGGTGTAGCAGGAGCAGTGCACCCAGGCCCGGGGGCGTGGCTTCCATTGGTGCAGCAGGAGCAGTGGCACCCAGGCGCGTGGCTTCCATTGATGCAGCAGGAGCAGTGCACCCAGGCACGGGGGCATGGCTTCCATTGGTGCCACAGGAGCAGTGCACCCAGGCCCAGGGGCGTGGCTTCCATTGGTGCAGCAGGAGCAGTGCATCCAGACTCGGGTGGCGTGGCTCCCATTGGTGCAGCAGGAGCAGTGCACCCAGGGGCAGGCCTTTCATTGGTGCAGCAGGAGCAGAGCACCCAGACTTGGGGCATGGCTTTCACTGGTGCAGCAGGAGCAGTGCACCCAGGCACGGGGGCGTGACTTCCATTGGTGCATCAGGAGCAGTGCACCCAGACTCCGGGGCGTGGCTTCCATTGGTGCCGCAGGAGCAGTGCACCCAGACTCGGGGGCATGGCTTCCATTGATGCAACAGAAGCAGATGCACCCAGACTCGGGGGCGTGGCTTCCATTGGTGCCGCAGGAGCAGTGCACCCAGACTCGGGGGCATGGCTTCCATTGGTGCAGCAGGAGCAGTGGCACCAGGCCCGGAGCGGGAGATGCACCTTCATCCAAAGATTACAGACACAGCCCCAGAGCCCGGCACCTCCGTCAGCCAGCCCTGCTGGCTTCAGGAAGGCCCCGTGGGCTGTGAGCGGGGCTAGGCCCTACAGGGAGCGAGGTGTGGGTTTCATGCACTGAATGAACAATAACAGGGCCTCGTTCATGCCGAGGGATCTCTTTCCCTCTCCCAGCAGTTCCTCTGGGGTGACTTAAAGGCCGGTCTCCCCTCCTGAAGGCCTGTCTCTGAGGCTCGGTGTGTACCCGGCGCCAGAAGCGCAGACCCCCAACTTCGAGCAGACTTTACTTCAGATGAAGCAGATGCTGAACATCATGATGGATTTATTCTTGCAGCGCTGATATCACTCAGCATCCCTGGCTCATCACACGGGCTGCAGGGACAGATGTAGGGCAGAGTTACTCCTTCCGTGGAGACGGGGGACATCCCAGGAGATACTTAGATGGAGTAGTTTAGTACAACTTGAGGTCAAAGACAGAGGGAAGGAACGGATGAGGTGAAGCGGGGCCATGTGTTGGAGCGCCTCATGCATAAAGGGGTGCAAGGGACATTTTACTAAAGGAACAAGGACCTGGGGTCACGAGGAGAGGCACAGGGTAGGAGGTAGGAGAGGCACAGGGTAGGAGGTAGGAGAGGCACAGGGTAGGATGTAGGAGAGGCACAGGGTAGGAGTGGCGCAGGGTAGGAGAGGAGCAGGTGAAGGAGGTAGGAGAGGTGCAGGGTAGGAGGTAGGAGAGATGCAGGGTAGGAGAGGCGCAGGGTAGGAGGTAGGAGAGGCACAGAGTTGGAGGCGTCTCGGACAGTGAGGACCTTTGAGGGGCTACAAGAGGAAGGCTACACCATCATTCAATGAGTCCATGGGCGCGAGGATGGTGCCCAGGAAGGGCAGTGGCTCAGGGTGACAGAGGTGCGAGGAAGCCTCCTGCCTTATGTCGATGACATATTAATCCAACTATTATCTGCATAGCCTGAGGAGGAGCGAGATGAAGTGAAGAGCTTAGTGCATGGTTTAATGAAGTCCAGATCTTAGTTTACCATTTAATAAAGTCCAGATCTTAGTACATCATTCAGTGAGTCCAGTTATTAGTACATCGATTAATGAAGTCCGAGTCTTAGTACATTGATTAATAAAGTCCAGGTCTTCGTACATTGGATAATGAAGTCCAGGTCATAGTACATCAATTAATGATGTCCAGGAATTGCCACATCATTTATGAAGTTGCTATCTTAGCACATCATTCAGGGAGTCCAGTTATTAGTACATTGATTAATGAAGACCATGTTTTTATACATTGAGTAATATAGTCCAGGTCTTAGTACATCGGTTAATAAAGCCCAGGTATTAGTACTTCAATTAATGAAGTCCAGGTCTTAGTACACCGATTAATGAAGTCCCGGTCATAGTATATCGATTAATGAAGTCCCGGTCATAGTATATCGATTAATGAAGTCCAGGTCTTAGTACATCGATTAATGAAGTCCAGATCTTAGTACATCGATTAATGAATCCCAGCTCATAGTATATCGAATAATGAATCCCAGCTCATAGTATATTGAATAATGAAGTCCCGGTCATAGTATATCGATTAATGAAGTCCCGGTCATAGTATATCGATTAATGAAGTCCAGGTCTTAGTACACTGATTAATGAAGTCCAGGTCTTAGTACACTGATTAATGAAGTCCAGGTCTTAGTACATCGATTAATGAATCCCAGCTCATAGTATATCGAATAATGAATCCCAGCTCATAGTATATCGAATAATGAAGTGCAGGTCATAGTATATCGATTAATAAAGCCCAGGTATTAGTACTTCAATTAATAAAGTCCAGTTCTTAGTACATCCATTAATCAAGTCCAGGTCTCAGTACATCCATTAATCAAGTCCAGGTCATAGTACATTGATTAATGAAGTATGTATCACTCATGACATATTAAATGACTTCATTGATAACATCTCAAATGAAATTATTGATAACATCACTGATGGCATCATCCTGTCATTCTTACAGTGTACACCTGTGGACAATTTTCTATTCATCTTAATGGGAATACTTTAAGTCGTCGAGTCCTGTCAAGGTGGCCTCAACATTTTTCTCCCGGTTGCAGCCAGCCAATCAGATCACGCAGTATTATAGCACTTGGACCAGTCCTGCATAAAGCATAAAGCAGACGGGAGAAAAAAACTCCCTCAGGCAATCAGAGGGCCCCGTTTTTTAGGTCTCGCCTACGCAGCGCGCATGCGCTGCATAGGAGAGACCTTTAGCTATCGGCACAGCTTTGGGGGCAAAAACGTGCACGTGTGCCATTGCTTGCAATGGCAACGCATGCACGTCTGGCGATTCCCTTGCGGGAGCGCGCGGCGCCATATGGTGGCGCCATATGGTCACAATCATCGCGCCTTGCTGCACGCTCCCGCAAAGGAATCGCGCAGGCCCCCTCCCCCTGCTGCCGCGTGAGGCGCGCGCTTGTTTTAGAGAGCATCGGAGGAATGCGCTTTCTGGAGATAAGCCGAGAATTTATGGGGGTCTTTGTGTTCGACCTGAAGAATCCCTTGTGTCCGCTTTAAAGTGGAGTGGGGTGCGGGGTTTTTAGGAGCATTATAGTTGCTTCTACTGTACAGTTTCCATTCTCTGTTTTCACCACCGTATTGCATATTAGTTATATTTTAAATGCATGTTTTTATTTACACGTATGCTATTTTTTCGGTATTCTTTTTCAGTTTCACATGTGTACCCTGCATATTTGTTTTCAATGTCACAACAAGTCTTTTTCTTCTTTACAATGCCTCCTTTAGGATACTTCACTTTAAAGCCTAGATTTAATTCATCTTCGTGGCTAAACTCTTGACCCATGAGATTTCTCAAACTGAGATGACTGTTTTATATAACTGGTTGCTTTCCGTGCCATGCCATGGAACAATGTGTGACTGCATTTGGAGTCAGAAACATTCCAAAGTAATTCTGTCCATTATGGGATACGTTCTTCATTTTTTCCGGCTGCCACAGCAAAGTGATGGTTGAGCACACTCGCGTGCGCATAACCCGTGCCACCACTCCATGCAGACTGAGTTTATTCACTGAAAGGGAAGCGTGGTTGTTACATAGGTGGATTTATGCGAAAAGTGTTACCCGTCATTTTGCACACGCCAGGTGTAAAAATGTCCTGATTTTCATAGCTCTTATTGCTTGCGATCAGTCTGCTTCTAAGCGCTTTCAAATCCAATAGAGAAGGCTGTAAACTAAAGGGACGAGAAGGTGTCGTGATTTGCTCAGAATCACACAGTGTGATTGAGCAGGGAAGTCAGCATTACAAATTAGAACCGCTTGCCCAAAAGCCCCAGCAGTCTTTAAGTATTTTGCGCTGAGCTCCATACTGAGCAAAATACTTTTTTTTGGGGGGGAGAGTGGGGGGGCACTCAAATGAACGTACTGTGAGTACTTTCCCTCGGTGTTTTCATGAACTATTACGAGGGATCTTATTAAGGAAGCTGCCAATTAATCGAAATGTTAAGGAAGGTGGCTGGAAATTCCCTGCAACGAATGTACTTAAGGATGTATCATGAGGCATATCTTCTCACAATAAATAGGCACTGGATGAAAAAAAAAAAGCATTGGCATAGCCAATAGGTCTCGCGTTTGGGACCTTATAAGTGTTTAGGAAGTCAGTTCCAGGGTGAAGAGGAGGCAGGGGTGAGAACAGAGAAAAGGAAGTCAGCCCTGAGGTGAAGATGGGGATGGTGTAAGAACAGCGGAACAGCTGGTCAGTGTGTGCGTGAAGAGGAGAGAAGAGGATGGTTGTAAATAGAGGAGAATGTGAAGACAAGCATTGGCATAGCCAATAGGTCTCACGTTTGGGACCTTATAAGTGTTTAGCGATTGTACTGCATAACTAAATACTTATAAGGTCCCAAAGCGAGACCTATTGGCTATGCTAATAGGTCTCGCTTTTGGGACCTTATAAGTATTTAGTTATGCAGCACAATATCATTGGTGCAACAACATAAACTAAATACTTATAAGGTCCCAAAGGCGAGACCTATTGGCTATGCCAATGCTTGTTTTTTATATCTTTGGCACCACAGGGCAAACCGTCTCCATATACTCAACTTTTTAACCCCTTCATGACCACCCTTAACACCTTTTTAAACACAAATTTCTTGGAAACAGCTGAACGGACTTACACCACAGAATGAAAAGCACACTCTCAGTAGGGTTTTAACTTTTTGCAAATGTTACATTTTTAAAAAATTATTTTTGTTCCCCCCCCCGAGGTATTGGTAACAATTCATACACAATGTTATTCACAGAGATCTACAGAGGCAATCATTCAACATATGTCATCTCTTATTGCGATATCTTAAACAATAAATATGGTATGGTCCATATGACAAAACACAAATAATCAAAGCCTAGAGTAAGAGGAGTGAAGGTATAAAACATACTATATACTGATAATAAAGCTGTATAAGAGCATCATAATGGCACCAGAAGGTTGAGCTTTCCTGGGGTAAAATGCTTGATAGACATTAAAGTGCAAATGAGGAATCAATATATCGAAGTCCATACAAAGCCATATAATAGCGGCCGAGGAGCACCATAAGATAAGACTTTAGTGAGATGTAATGCTGAGAGGCATTAAAGTGCAATATTGATTCGATATATCGAGGTCCATGTAATAAACCATTTAAAATAGAGACAGAAAATGTTTTTTTTTTTTTTTTATTTAAAAAAACATAACGCCATGCAACTTTGACATTATGGTTTTTTTTCTGTCTGAGAGAGCAAACTTTCTTACGGGAATTAATATGGGAAATCAACCTTTTGGGACCTACCCTTTTTCTTGGCCCCTTTTTGACGGATCAGCTTGAAACTTTCCAGGGAGGAGCTCAAGTGGAGGATTTTGTTTTTGGAGGACGTTTCGCGCAGCTTCTAGTGCCGCCGATATTGATTTTCTTGGTTTCTTTTGGTCATCACTGGAGTGCCTGGGAAGATCTACAGTCACCAAGCTGTATGTTGCCATTAATGGCAGAGATATTATGGGGTAGAAAGATTTGGCCAGGCTAGGCATTATATTGCAACCTGGTCACAATGTGCCTATTGGATTGAGAGAGTTGCCTGAACATGACGAGTGTGTGTCTGTCATGTCTGTAAATGCGGGATGTGAAGCAACTACACAGATGGTCTCTAAGTTTCCAGAGGTCTTCAAGGATGTGGCTAGTTCAGTTCAAGACTTTGAACATAACATTAAATTGAAGAAAGGGGCATTACCTGTCATAAACAAAGTTAGCCCAGTACTTTTAAGTGTAAGGCAGAATTTGAAGGATTTGTTGGCCAAATTGGTTTCTGAGGAAATCATAGCACCAACAGATTCATCTGAATTGGCATCTCCGATTGTTTTAACCAAGAAGAGATCAAGGGATCTCAGGTTGTGTGTGGACCTGAGGTCCCTCAATAAGAGTATATTGGTGGAGTGTCATCCTCTTCCCCATATACAAGAGATGCTTACTAATGTGGGAAATTCCAAATTCTTTTTCACGATTGACTTGCACTCAGCATACCATCAAATTCCTCTTAGTGAAAGTTCCCAAACACTTACCACATTTGTGACTCGATTTGGAGCTTATAAGTATCTACACTTACCATTTGTACTTGCTTCTGCAGCAAGAGTTTTTCAAAAAATGATGGATACTCTCTTTGGGGACATGGTGAATATTCATACCTACCAGGATGACATATTCGTTTTTACGGAGACTGCCGAAGAGCACATGCAAGTTTTGGAAAAAGTATTCAGTGTTCTATAGTCAAGAGGTATGACAGTTAAAGTTGAGAAATGTAAACTAATGGTAGAAAATGTTGAGTATCTAGGTCATACCACCTCAGGAGAAGCTATTAAACCAAAACTTTGTAACCTGGAAGCCATCAAGAATTCCCCACCACTTTCAGACAAAGATGCATTGTGTTCTTTCCTGGGACTCTGCGAATACTATACCATATTTGTCCCTGGGTATGCCTTATCTGTGAAACCTCTTAGAGCCTTGCTCAAGAAAATAATAGGTTTAACTGGGACAGCCAGGTTGGTAGGGCTTTTGAAGAGATTAAACAGTTAGCATTTACTGCTCCAGCTCTGCAACATTTTGTTCCTTCTGGAAGGTCCTTCATTACAGTGGATGCCAGCCTCAGAGGCCTTGGGCTGTTTTTGGCCAGTGGGTGACGGGGCAGGAGAATACTGTTGCGTTCACTTCCAGAGCGCTCTCAGAAGCAGAAAGCAATTACAGCACGATTGAGAGGGAGGCTCTGGCATGTGTGTGGGTGGTCCAGAAATTCAAAACCTACATATGGGGAACCACTTGTGAAGTCTACACTGACCACAAACCTTTAGTGTACCTTGAGTGATAATGGATTAGGTAAGGCATCTGCTTGGTTAGTGTGGTTACTGTCTAAACTGCAAGAGTATGATTTAGTGGTAAAGTATGTACAAAGAGGAAAAAACATGAGGGCTGATTGCTTGTCATGCATGGCGTTGCTGTATTCGGTGGTTGAGAGTGTAGACCAGGAGACTGAGTGTGTGGTGGCTCTGGTGGTTGCCATCTCAGCTTGTGACAGCGTAATAACAGAAAATTAGTGGAAATCGGGCATGACCAGGGAAGAAGTGTTATTGCAAGTGTGGCGCTTCATTAAATCTTATTGGCCCTCTGACAAAGGTCTTACAGGGGAACTCAGAAGTTTTGGGGAAGTATCTATAGAGTTATCAGGTGAAAGTGACATTTGTATGAGAGCAGTGTATTTATTCCACCCACCGAATTGAGAATCAAGATCATTCAAATTTCACATGAAGGCTACTTGGGGGTTTCTACCACCTGCAAAAAGATAAGGCCGGCATACTGTTGACCGAGTTTGGACACAAAAGTTTCAACCTTTGTGAACAATTGTTGGCATTGTGTAGTAGCTGATAAACACTGGAAAACAGCTGCCAATACTTTGTTTACTGTCGCACTACCTGACAAGGCTTGGGAAAAACTAGCCTTAGACTTTTGCGGGCCATTTAATTTATTACGTGCAGACAAGAAGTATTTATTGGTTGCTATAGATTGCTTTTCCAATTGGATTTATTATTTATATGTGGAAGCTGCTGACTCTGATTCAGTCGTCTTTTTCTTATGAAAATTATTTTCTTATGAAAATTATTTTTAATAGAGGGGTTCCCCGGCCAACATTATTACTGACAATGGGGTAGATTTTGTTTCTAAGTAGATGACTGATTTTATGCGAAAACACAGCATTAAACACTCTCTAGTGGCTTTATATAGTCCGGCATCTAATGGTCTGGTGGAAAGAGCCAACCGCATCTTGAAGGAAGGTATCCATACTGCGGTAGCAGCTAACATTGATGTTTCCCTTTTCCTGCAAGAAAAAGTTTGGGCTTATCTTCCTATGCCTCATTCTACCACAGATGTGTCCTCATTCACTCTTCTCAGGGGTAGAGATGCCAGAACCAAACTTTTACCAGCTTGGTTATCCAACGCGTTGGCAGGAGAGGCCAAGTCACCTAATAATAATGTTGATTTTGCAACCATGCAACACAGAGTGATGGAGAAACAGTTGTTACAGAAAAAATATTCTGACACTAGTAAACATGCCAAGAACGTACAAGTGAATATCCATGATTGGGTGTTGATCAACAAACCACATAAAGTTACTAAAGGAAAATGAAAATTTTCGTTGCCAGTGAAAGTGCTGAGGTCTGCCAAAGCCTTTTTATTATTGGAAGGAAAATGGTGGTGGAACAGGGACAGTGTGGTCCCAATTTCTGCTTCTCAGGCTGATATTTTCAGGCGGGTGTATTGGACAGGGTCAACGCGCCTCAGTCAAGCACTAAGTTATCCACTGATGTTATTAGGGATAGCAAGGTTCAACCTGGTAAGAATTTTGCTTCATGTGGCTGTACTGTCAGTAGTAGTCCAGTGGGTAAAGTGTTGAGCCCCACTACCCTTATTGTTGGGGATAACGTTGAGAAGGTTGTTTCCAAAACTTCTGATGTGCGGAGTGCTGGCAGAGATGAGGTCACAGTGGTGGAAGCAGCAGGGGAACAGTGCTACACTCTCAGCGCATGCACAGTGAAGCTTCCAGGAATGTTAGTTCGAAGATTTAATTATGTCATAAACCCTGTTTCTTCTAATTCATTTTTGCATTGTATTTATGTTTAGACATGTTTAGGGGTAACTGTTTTGCTTCTTTTCTTCTCGGAAGGATGCTTATTGCTTCCTTTCATTGTGAGAGACAGGTGATGTAACATGTCAGGTTCTCATGCCAATGGGTGTTAAGTCTGTTGTTTATTTTCAATGCATTCCTTTCTGGAACCTTGATTGCATCACGTACCTGCCAGGTTCTGGAGCATTGGCTCATTGTCAGTTGCCTACTCTACCTGGGACTCATCCGTAGTTGGTGCAGTCGTGGGTCTATTTTAATAAAGGATTAATCTTTTCAACGCTATGTGGCTGCGGTGTTTTCTCTGAAGTGGTTGCAGTGCGATAGCCACCTCATCTTCGCAGCACCACCAGAAGCCATTTTGGAAATAGAGGACAACACAAGGTTCAAATCCCTGCCTCGCACAGCCATCTTGTGATACTGGGCAAATAATGTAACCTCCCCATGTTGAAACAAGCATTGGCATAGCCAATAGGTCTCGCCTTTGGGGCCTTATAAGTGTTTAGCCAGAGCTATTGACTTTGCCAATGTCTTCAAGCTGTGCTGTAGAGAAGTGTGGCTGCTGTGCGGCATGCTGAAAAGTTATAATAAAAAGTGTCAGAAGCATTTTTGTTACTTTATATATGACCAAGAAGGCATTATGTAAAACTGAACGACCATATTAAAAAAAGTATTTACAATAAAAAATGTCCTCAGTTTTCTTTTGTTCTTGCAATGCTGGCAACTTGTTTCTGCCTATTGCAATGGTTGTTTGTTAAAGCTTTTTTTTGAGGGGGCATAAACAATCGGAGGGTGAAGGTTGGGAACTAGTACCTGTATTATAACATTAGCAGCGGCCAGACGCTAGGGGAGAATCAACAGATGCCAGATTCCGAGAGCAGGCTGAGGTGGTGCTGAGTGATGCTGAGGTGGTAGTGGTGGTGGTGGTGACTGTTGCGGAGACGATGCTGAGGTGATGCTGAATGATACTCAGGTGTTGCTGAGTGATACTGCTGTGGTGCTGAGTGATGCTGTGGTGGTGCTGAGTGATATTGTCTTGGCGCTGAGTGATGCTGTGGTGGTGCTGAGTGATATTGTCTTGGCGCTGAGTGATGCTGTGGCGGCGCTGAGTGATGCTGTGGTGGCGCTGAGTGATGCTGTGGCGGCGCTGAGTGATGCTGTGGTAGCCCTGATTGATGCTGTGGTGGCGGTGAGCAATGCTGTGGTGGTGCTGAGCGATGCAGTGGCGGTGCTGAGCGATGCAGTGGCGGTGCTGAGTGATGCTGTTGTGGCGCTAAGTGATGCTGTGGTTGTGCTGAGTAATGCTGTGGTTGTGCTGAGTGATGCTGTGGTTGCACTGAGTGATGCTGTGGTTGCACTGAGTGATGCTGTGATGGCGTTGAGTGATGCTGTGATGGCGTTGAGAGATGTTGTGTTGGTGCTGAGTGATGCTGTGCTGGCTCTGATTGATGCTGTGCTGGCTCTGATTGATGCTGTGGTTGCGCTGAGTGATGCTGTGGTGTTGCCGAGTGAGAGATAGAGTGAAGATATAATGCCCAATTCGAGAGGGTGGTGAGAGAGAAAGGGTGTACATAGAATAAAGAGTGGAGCGGCATAGAGAGAGAGAAAGAAGGGGAGAGAGAGTGAATGAAGGAGTTTGAAAGAGAAACAGATAAAGGGGTGAGAGAGAATGAAAGGCTAAAAAAGATAGAGAGGGGAGAGCTAATTAAGTAGAGAGAGAATTAGAGAGGGAGAGAGAGAGAAGGAGAGAGACAATAAGAGTGGGGGTGGAGTTTAAATAGAGTGAAGAAGTGACGCGGAAAAAGTAACCTTAAATATAGCTTTGTGCTTTGCGCGAATAAATATTTTTTAAAAAACAGTGAGAGACAAAAATACTGGTAAATAGGCTGTGACTCCCAATATAAAACAAATAGCGATATAAGGTGAAATCAACCCACCGAAGCAATATTTCTAACTAGACAAAAAAAGCTTGCATTTCAATGCTAATCGCTGTTGTTTTTCATGTGACTGTAGTCCAGGGCCCTCAGTTGGTAATGTGAGCTGCTGCTGCGATTGAAACATCAGAGTCCAGAGAGTTAATGAGCCATGACGAGGAAATGAGGAAGAGATAGGAAACCCAGATGGCAGCTGCGCGTGCACGCCATCGTGAACTCAAGCTGGTCGCCAGCCGAAAGCCAGTGTTTGCACTTCCAAAACCCGCTTACTAAAACTCTCGGCCAGACCAGCGCAAGCGCTGGTGCAGGCCGAGACCTAAAAAGAAGAAGAAAAATGTTTAACTCTGTTTCTCATGCAAGCGATCTAATGCCCTCGACTAAGGTTTGCGCTATATAAAAGTGCAAAAATAAACCGAGAGGCAGCAGGGAATTCTCAGTGAACATGCCTGAAACATGTTTAACTACTTGCTCATTAAGTCTTGCATGCTACCTAACTCTCTCACTACCGCCATCTATTTCTGTTTTTCCGTCTCCCGGTTCATGCTTGTTTTACTCCTCTCCTCCACATTTTCTCGTTCTCCCTCTCCTCTACGGTATTTTTATCATCCTTTCTTTATGTCCTCACACTTTCTCTCATTTTCCCTTCCACCTTAACGTCATCCTGCATCATTCAATAAAACGTTTCCCCCCTGGCTCGGGTTTGAAAACGAATAAAACCCAACAGATGCGCGCTGTGTGGAATAACGAGCGCGCGCAAATGTTTAAACCACGTATATCGGCAGTTTACAATACAGCTGAGAGAATATCTTTTATGCAGTCAGCAGTTGGAACAGATGTTGTAGGCCTCTGTTATCGCTTTGTGGTGTTAAAATATGTATAAAGCGAAAGTTCGCTAGAACATCTTGAGTATTCACCTTTAAAGACCATACATTAAAGTGTATCTGTAAAAGACAATCAGATTATCTTTAGATTCGAAAACGTGCCTACTTGTAATACCTCTTACGTTCTCGCGGGTCCGTTGTCATTATTAATCTTCTCCACCTGTAAATCGTCATTAATGACAAGCGAATACCTTAGAACATTTAATGAACTATGAAAAATATATCCTGCCAATGAGCCCCCCTTTGAAGATATTCGTAGCCGCAGCTGATGATTTTCCCTCCTTACTCCGTGGAAGAAATCCCACAAAATATTCATAATGAATGGGGGGAGGGGCGGGGAGTGGGGAGTAGAGTGTGCAGGACGTGATTCTGTGAGACTGGGAGGAAAATCATCACAGGAGCCTTAAAATATGAGGCGGCTTATTTCGGGAGCAAGCTGGGTACAAATGAATAAACATCCTTCGACGTCTTTGCTGCACAAACTATTACATCTATACAACTTTGTAACACGTTAACTAACCCACCCCACCTCTAATTAGTTCCCACCCCCTCCCATTAACCTCTTAAGGCCACATTTATGAAAAGTGTTGCATCGCTGCGGGAAAACAGGGATGCAACTCTTTTCATAGTGCCATCCTTGTGACACCATGGATACGCCGCATTCACTGTACAGTGCTCCATGTCGCAAGGATTTACAGATACGTCAGTAATCCTGACGTGTCTGTAGGAGCAAAAATGGCGCATTGCTGGAGTGTGTCTGAAAACATCCGCAACTCCAGCAATGTGTCATTTCACATGGGACAAGCCCCATGTGAAAGGCACTGTTCAAGCAGGCATAAGGATTTGATGCACTGTCGCCATAGAAGTGTTGCAGTGAAATCTCATAGATTTCACTGCGTCACTTCTACGTGGCTTTCCTGCGTCAGAATCCCCACCCTGCATACATGTAGCGCAGGGGTTTACAAAGTGATGCATCTGCCTAGATGTGTCACTTTATAAATATGGCGCAGCGTGGCGCATTTTTTACGCTGCCACAGCGTCACAAAAAGTGTCGCAACGGCGGCATAAGGGCCTCATAAATAAGGCCCTTGGGGCCTCATTTACTGAAAAGTGTCGTATCACTGCGGGAAAACAGTGATGCAACACTTTTCATAACACCATCCTTGCGACACCATGGATGCACCATTTTTACTGTACGGCGCTCCATGTCGCTAGGATTTACAGATACGTCGGCACAAAAATGGCGCATTGCTGGAGTGTGTCTGAAAACAGACGCAACTCCAGCAATGTGTCATTTCACATGGGGCAAGCCCCATGGGAAAGGGATTGCATCACCCCTTAAGCCTGCTTCAAGTCGGTGTAAGGATTTGAAGCACTGACGCTGTAGAAGTGTCGAAGTGAAATTTCATAGATTTCACTGCGTCACTTCTACGTGGCTTTCCTGCGTCAGAACGCCCACCCTGCATACATTATACATGTTGCAGGTATAATGTAGGGCAGGGGTTTAAAAAGTGACGCATCTGACTAGATGCGTCACTTTCTAAATATGGCTCAGCGTGGCACATTTTTTACGCTACCGCAGCGTCACAAAAAGAGATGCAACGGCGGCGTAAGGGCCTCATAAATAAGTACCTTCTTTTCCAATGCCTGGGGCCATAACAGCCACTGGGGCGGTCCCCTCCTGTCTCGATCCTTTTGTAGGAGAAGGGGTCAAAAAACCTCAACAATAGTGCCAACACGCTTCTGCCTCTTCTGAGGGCTGTCTTGCAGGCTGCCTCTGTAGTGAGCAACTCCTCTTATTCAGCCCCCCCCAAGGCCGCCTTTGATCTATTGGCCCTCAGCAAGGCGAGAGTGGCCTGTATCTTAATTTCAGATGGTGCGCTAGCCACGGCTATCATCTCCTGTTTTTGTGGAGCAATTGCTCCCCCTCTCAGAAATGAGGTCATGAAAAACATGTTAGCAGCACGGCTGCCGCATCATTGTGTCCACTCCTCCTTCTTCCAATTCTTCCCGGGCAAAGAGATCTGTATCCGCCCCTTTCACCGAGTGACTGGCTTCCCCTCACCCATCCAAATTTTATGGCAAGACCGGAGGCTCATATTATGCTTTCTTATCTTGCCTTTATTTTAATAGCAGCCAAGATAAGTACTAAAACTACAGTTCCCAGAGGACCAAGCAACACAACTGGCCAATGGGAACGCAATAAATCAGAACAAGATAACCAATGAGGCAGTAGTAACATGTATAACGTCATAACTGACTGCGAACAGACCTCTTTTCTTGCTGCTCGCAGTCAGATAAGTGCCTTCTCTTCATTGCTCTTTGGTTACATATTTTTAAATATCGTTATGGTTTAATTGTGACGTTCGCTATGCACTGTATTGCTTTATATTCGATATTGTGGCCTTAGCGCTTACCATTTTGTGCTGTTTCCCTCTTTCCCCGTCTTTAAGCTCAGCTGTTCCCTGCACGCTCGCTCGCGCGCGTTGACTGCGGTGTCTAACGCGTTGCGCGGCAGCTGCTTTCAGTGCGCGGCGGTTGTTTAACCGTTTTATTGCCCCTCACCGCGCGTCTGCCTTCCCACGAAGCTTCCACCTTCTGGCGCCTCACGGAGCTGCGTTCTTAGCTCCCTTTCAGCACCGCCTCTGGGGGAGTGGCTTCTGGTGGTTTCTGCCTTGTTTCACGCTCCTTATCTCCCAGTTCACAAAAAAATTAACCCTTTACTCACCCTGTATTTCACCACACATTCCATATAATGGAGCTGGATAGCTCAGCTGCTTCAGACCTGCATAATGAGGAAGGCGAAGCCTTCAAAAGCGATTTAAATGCGTTTATTAACAGTTCTGTTGAGAATGCTGTGGAAGCATCCATGAAACGTTTTTCTAAGGGCGTGGAAAATTCTATGCTCAGTCTGTTGTCCAAAGCCTTGGCCCATTCTGCGGGGGATAGCAGAAAAAGAAAGTTGGTACCCTCTGTGTCTTCTAATGTCCCTAAAAACGCTTCTTCGCACCAGACTGAGGACCCTGTTCCTCCCAGGCCTCCTTCCAAGGAGGGGTTATCATCTTCGGATGGAAAAAGGAAATCAAAAGCCAAACACGTTGAGGTACCTAAAAAATTGGTGACATCCACCATTTTGGACACAGACGATGATATGGGTGACGCAAACAATGATTTATTTGATGTCTTTGATGTTTCAGACCCTCCTTCCCCCCCCTCTAAAAAATTCAAAGCTGACCCCTTCGCTTTTACTCCGGTGTTAGACTCTGAAGGCACCCCCATGTTTGATCCTTCCTCTATCCGTCACCCTAACTCCACGGAGTGGTTTCCTGCTTCGCACGTTGGTGACTATATTTCGGCCAGACTTCGTCTTCCCCTCGACAAGTCAGCCCGCCCGAAGTTAAAATCTGAATGTCCTAAACCTTCTTTACCTTCCAACATCACTGTTGCTCCTTCCATTGACCAACCTCTTCTTACTTTTTTCTCCAAATTTGGCAAAGACCCCCGCAAAGGGGTGGATAAGGCTTGGTCCGCCTGCCAGGATAAGCTTTTGGATATTGTGGGCCCTTTGGCTCGCATTTTTGTCATGGCAGAATCTGCTCGCTTGGAAGGACAGGATTTAAATGCTGAAGATATTTCTTTGTGGGTCCAACGAACCTTCTGTCTTTTAGGCAACGCCAATGCAGCTATCACTCATGAGCGCAGTAAAGGGCTTCTCATCAAGCTTGATCCTAAGCTGGCTAATCTGGCTCCTCTTGATCCTGGCATCAAAGCAGATGGCCTTTTGTTTGGGGATTCCTTGGTTAAGGACCTCAGTAAATTCGTCACTACCTTCGCCTCCTTGGATAAGGCTCAGCAATCCATTAAGAAAGTGTTTTCCCCTCGGAATTTTGGGCGGGCCGGCAGAGGCAGGAGTCGCTCTTCCGGCCGCTCCTATCCCAATCAAGGCTCCAGAGGTTCCTTCAATACAGGCTACCAGGAATACAAACCTCAATTCTACCCACAACGAGGTCGTGGATACAGAGGTCGTGGACAAAGGAATTTCCGACACAACAACATCCAACAAGGTAGGTCCTCCCCCAGTGGGAGGTCGTTTGAAACTCTTCATCCAAAAATGGCGCACTCTCACCGCAGATCCATGGGTTCTCAATTCTGTCCAAGGTTATCTTATAGAGTTCAACGCGCCACCTTCCCAGACTGTTTTCCCTCCTCCTCCAGTCTTCTCCGCAGACATGTCTCACCTCATTTCCGTGGAGATTCACACCCTTCTCCTAAAACAGGCCATTCTCATCGCCCCTCTAGATCCGTCAGGGTTTCTCAGTTCCATTTTCCTTGTCAAAAAGAAAAACAAGAAAATGCGCCCTGTCATAAATCTAAAATGGTTCAATCACTTCGTGGTGTATCGCCACTTCAAAATGGAAACTATCATTCATTTGCGAGATACTCTTCACCCGAACGACTGGATGGTCAGGTTAGACCTGCAAGACGCTTATCTTTCCATTCCCATTCACGCTTCTCACACCAAATTCCTTCAATTCCAATGGTTAGGCGTCACTTACCGCTTTTGCTCCCTTCCGTTCGGCCTTTCATCAGCACTATGGTGCTTTACAAAAATTATGAAAC
The DNA here is from genome assembly GCA_963921515.1 of Calotriton arnoldi. Taxonomy (NCBI): domain Eukaryota; kingdom Metazoa; phylum Chordata; class Amphibia; order Caudata; family Salamandridae; genus Calotriton; species Calotriton arnoldi. Next base: position 139,807 of record CAWUFW010017789.1, read on the forward strand.
CAGTGGTGTCCTACCTACGATCTCTCGGCATCAGACTGATCATTTACCTAGACGACATTTTGCTCATGAACTCCGACAAGCAGAATCTCTTGTCAGACTTGAACACCACTCAGTCTCTTCTTCTGGATCTGGGTTTCCTTCTCAATATCGAAAAGTCTATGCTCATTCCATTCCAGAGTATAGAATTTCTAGGTTTTCTTGTGGACTCTGCCTCGGCGTCTCTTCTCCTTCCACAGTCCAATGTCTCGCCCATAAAGTCGGAAATTGCCCATCTTCTTCAATCCTCCCTGATCTCCCTCAGATCTCTTGCTCGGATCGTCGGCCTCCTCTCTGCTTCCATCCAGGCTATTTTCCCAGGGCCTCTTCATTATCGCGCCCTCCAACGTCTCAAGATTCGGCATCTCCGCCAAGGTCTGGCCTATTCCGAAGTCATTGCCTTGGATCAAGAGTCTCGCGTCGAGCTCCAATGGTCGATCGACCATTTAGATGCTTGGAACGGGCGAACTATCTTCGCTTCGGCCCCAGATCTTGTATTAGAATCCGATGCAAGCCTATCGGGTTCGGGCGCCCGTTGTGGTCCAATATCGACTGGCGGTACATGGTCTCGCGAGGAGTCGAAATTGCACATCAATTGTTTAGAGATGCTGGCAGGCTCCTTTGCAATACAAAGTCTCACGAAAAACAGAGTAAGCTGTTCCATTGTCCTTCGAATGGACAATGTTTCTGCGGTCCGCTACATAAACCATCTAGGTGGCACAAAGTCCAAACCCCTAGCAGAGCTAGCAAAAAGTCTTTGGGAGTATTGCCTATCAAACAAACTATCGCTCAAAGCAGAGTACCTTCCTGGAGATCTCAACTCCATAGCAGATTGGCATTCTCGCTACCTTCGAGACTCCAGCGATTGGAAGCTTCTTCCATCCGTTTTCCGACCTCTTTCTCAAAAATGGGGCCCTTTTCATATCGATCTTTTTGCTTCTCGCCTCAACGCCCAATTGCCTCGTTTCTTCAGTTGGCGACCGGACCCTCGGGCATTAGCGACCAATGCTTTTCTCCAGGACTGGTCCCTTCATCTCAATTACGCTTTCCCTCCTTTCCTCATGATCAACAGGGTACTCTCCCAGGTTCGCCGCCAATCGACCTCCCTGGTCATAGTAGTCCCATTTTGGAAATCACAGATTTGGTTCCCGTCTCTTCTGGAAATGGCAGTGGACTTTCCGGTTCTTCTCCCGGTCTGCAACGATCTGCTTCTGAACCCCTTGGGTCTTCCTCACAGTCTCATCCTGGACAAATCCTTGATTCTGTCCGCTTGGAAGGTCTCCAGTCTGTCCCTCCTGACCTCCTCATTTCGCAAGAAGCTTCTCTCTTTATCAGTCAAGCCTGGGCTCCAGGCACCTCCAAAGCATACAAGTCTGCTTGGTCTTTTTGGTCAAGCTGGTGTCTTGAAAGACATCCCGATCCCTTTTCAGCCCCTCTAAATTTCGTGGTCAACTTCTTAGCTTCTGAAGCCAGTGCAGGTAAGTCTTATAGAACGGTCAACCTGTATAGATCGGCCATTTCCCTTAATCACTGTCCTATTGATGGCAAGCCTGTTGGAGTTCATCCTCTCATTTGCCGCCTTCTTCGAGGAGTGCGATTTTCCAAACCTCCGTTGGCTAAGTATTCTAATTTATGTGATGTTAATTTGGTACTTAAGTTATTTTCGGATTGGCCTGACAATTCCGCTCTTTCTCTCAAAATGCTCTCTGCTAAACTTACCATTTTACTTTGTCTTGTTTCCATTAAACGTGTTTCAGATGTTAAGGCATTGGATGTTTCCTCTCGTCAGTTTTCCGCCAACTGGTGTATTGTTTCAAGTTCATAAACGTACTAAGACAAATTTAAACTCTGTTTTTTATCCTTATTTCCCTTCCCATCCTAAACTCTGTGTAGGTCAATGCCTCAAGGTATACGAACAAAGAACCTCTGATCTCAGAACGTCCTCACATTCCCAACTCCTCATTTCCTTTCGCAAACCCCATCTTCCTGTTTCTTCCGCTACCCTGGCCCGTTGGGTTCGGTGGGTTATGTCCCTTGCGGGCATTGATGTCTCTGTGTTTGGGGCCCATTCCACCAGGGGAGCCATGGCCTCCAAAGCTTTTTGGGCAGGCTCTCGTTTGGAGGACATTCTGAGATCCGCGGATTGGTCTAATGATAATGTTTTCCGTATGTTTTACTGAAAACCAGTCGTTTCTGCTGTTTATTTGGTTATTGATATGCTTTAAACAAGCATAATATGAGCCTCCGGTCTTGCCATAAAATGTAGATTTTCCTAATAGATTATGACGGAAAGTCTTAATTTTATTAAAGACTCCGGGCCTTAAAGTTTAGGATTTTTCTCAGTTTAGGAGTAAACTGAGAAAAATCCTAACTTTAAGACTTTCGGTATTCACAGAAGGCATTTAGGAGTCCTAAAGTTAGGAGTCCTAACTTTACTACTCCTAAACTGAGAAAAATCCTAACTTTAAGACTTTCGGTATTTACAGAAGGCATTTAGGAGTCCTAAAGTTAGGACTACTAACTTCTGTGAATACCGAAATGAGTAAGTTCATTCTGTGAATACCAAAATGAGTAAGTGTATTCTGTGAATACCAAAAAGTACTAACTTTACGTTTTTGACGTAAGTTAGTTCTGTGAATCAGGCCCACGGAGGCGAGTATTATCCCGCCTCAACACTTCTAATCTGTGTTTCTCCCTCCCTACAGCGACTCCGGCGTTGCCTTCTGCATCTTCGTGATGAGACTACTAACCTTCAAGAGTGTTCTTCCCATCTTCAGGACGCCTCTTCTTCCGGTTTGGCTTCCTCCACCGGTGTTCCTGCGGTTCGTCGACCCTGGTTGGATTTTGGTCAAGAGATTTGTTCCTGGACTTTAGCCTTTTGTATTGTGTGGTCTATTGTTCCACTTTTTATTGACTCTATCTGAGCTGCTCGCCAGCGAAAAGAGGACTGTTCGCAGTCAGTTATGACGTTATACATGTTACTACTGCCTCATTGGTTATCTTGTTCTGATTTATTGCGTTCCCATTGGCCAGTTGTGTTGCTTGGTCCTCTGGGAACTGTAGTTTTAGTACTTATCTTGGCTGCTATTAGAATAAAGGCAAGATAAGAAAGCATAATACTCGCCTCCGTGTCTTTAATAAAATTAAGACTTTCCGTCATAATCTATTAGGAAAATCTACATTATTAATGATAATCCTGATGTCCCAGGCATCTGCATGTACGAGGCAAAGCCTTACTCAGGGCTTTAAGTGGGATGAAAAAACTAGGGAGGGGTCTCTCAACAGGGCGTGGCTGATGTAATTAGGGGTGTGGCTTAAAAACACGTAAGCTGAAAATCTGTGTTTACCATAGTGTGCCGTCCCACTGGTATTTTGCTGCTTCTGTCATTGCATCTTGATAAATCATACAATGAGTAACTTTACACCTACAAGAAGCCAAGACTATTGGCTTTGTCAATGGTTGTTAGTTGCATAAGATACGTAATAAAATGGCTTCATTGTACAGCACATTGAAAATGCTTCAGTTCTGAAATGATGATACTGTGAAAGAACTATAACGAGTCTCTTAGAAGTTACATCAAAGGCAATGAAGGGTGGTACTGCTGCAGAGCTAAGATTTATTTTTTTCACCCTGAGGGTGAGGGCAAAAATGGAGAGCCCGATAGGGACCCATCTCAGCACCTGCTTTCTAGAACTGCTGGCACCGTCAGGACCCGGCCCACTTAAAGCCTTGACCTTACTCAGGTACTTTCTCTGAGGTGAAGGGAGGTTTCAGATTGAGCTATGATCCAAACAAAAGCCCTTTACAATGCAGAGAAGATCGTCCTCTTATTTGCTACCGGATTTTACAAACATGATATTACCCCTCCCCACTCTTCGGCAAAGGAAGAAGGCCCCTGACGGATGAACAGAGTGCAGGGCATCTAAATCCTCAACAGTGTTTTGAAGCCTTCCCACCATGTAGCAATATATGGGAGGGTTTTCTGTGATCCCGATAGCAACAGTCCATAGGTGCCTGTCAATAGAAGACAAACTGGGTCCTGCTCAGGTGGCAGCATGGTGGTATGTGTGTGGCTGTTTCTGGAGCAAGGATACACTTTCCATTGTACCAGAAAGTGTGTGTCTGACTCACCGCGGATGGGTGCCTGGCATCAGAGATGTTTTAAGGCATGGGCAAAGTGGGCTCATTGTTTTAACTACTGTTTCCCTTTAATTTATGTTTATTGTGAGTGATGTGTGAGAGTCTATTACAGACATTTTGCAGAGAAATGTTGCTTGTGTTTCATGCAAAATCCATAAAAAAGTTTCTTTTAGATCAAAACAGGACCTCACATATGAGGAATGGGAGGGTGTCACAGAGATTATTTACAGTAATATTAGCGAGCTGCTGCTGTGTTACAGTATTGAAAACACACATCCCTATCCCTAAATATTAGATGTAACAACTTTATAATTTGGAGGAGTGCGCTTGTGCACTGCAAATTGCCTCGCCAAAGACGGCATGAAAGAGCTGAAATTAGATCAGAAATTCACAGCTGTTCCGAACAGGCGCCCCCAAAATACATTCGACCTGGGCCCCCAAAATCCTTAAGATGTCCCTGCCTGGCATTCTCGGTGTGGTCTGTCCTGCTCAGCAGTGAGCTCTCAGTAAATAGGAGTCAGAGGGCAAACCCACTACCAAGCAAAATGCACAATAGTAGGCAGATGGAAAATAAATAAATTAAATACAGACAGGCTTTCAATACCCCTTGCCAGTAAACAGAGCATCTAGTAATGGAATTAACTTCAGTTCAAATGCATTAGATGTGTGGCGGCTGTGTTGGAATGGGAAACCTACACCATTTACATTGGTATTCTGCCTGCACAGCATGACAATTGCTTGAATAAATAGCAATTGTCTGTACAGCTCTGGTCACATGTCCCCTGGCATGTTATATTACTAAGGGTAACTAAAGGAAAACAAGAAGATGAGAAATGTAATTTATACAAGAAGCACAACAAAAACAGAACAATTCAAGATCATGCATTAAACGTTATATTTTGCTGCCAGTCGTGCTGAAAGTGGCAGACATCCACATATTTGCTTGATGATCTAGCTGTCAGTCCTTCTCCAGCATAGGTAGAAGTAACAACTAGAGCAAGCCTGAAAACTGAATAGACTCATTACTGGGTTGCTTTAGACCCACAGGTCACACCACATCAAAGGAGGCACCTTGAAGCTTGAAAAGCAGGAGGGAGGCATCTGTGGTACTGATTCACCAAAGGCATTTTATGGTACGTAAAGTAGAAGTACAGTAGTACTACTTACTACCAAACGCAATTCACAGCCCTAAGGGTGGAATCACCTATATTTTCTGTTGGGAGATCTATGCACATTTATCATTATCGACGGATAAGTTTATCATTATCGACGGAACAAGTGCAGGAATTAATTCTTAACATCCGCTCGGGCTCCCTTTCTGATCCCTGCCCTCCGGATACCCTGCATTCGGTTTCCGGAACTATAGCGGATGTTTTAACTCCAATTGTTAATGAAATGTTTAGGCAGGGCTCCTTTCCATCAGACATGAAAGTCGCTTCGGTTCTCCCACTGCTAAAAAAAACACAGTTGGACCCTTCAGTTGCAAATAACTATCGTCCTATCTCTAGACTTCCCTTTACCGCCAAAATTGCAGAAAAGGCAATCAATAAGGAACTTACCCTTTTCCTTGAATCGAACAATCTATTGGATCATTCACAGTTCGGGTTTCACTGCCAACACTGTACTGAACTGGCTCTAATTACTGCCACAGAGGAACTAAGGGCATCGCTTGATAGGGGGAACTCTGCAGCGCTCATCCTTCTTGATCTTTCGGCGGCATAAGAATCGGTCAACCATAAGATTTTGATTGACCGTGTTGAATCTTTGGGCATTAGTGACTTAGCCCTATCATTATTAGCCTCCTTTCTCATAGATAGAGTGCAATGAGTGTCTTTGGATGGCTACTGCTCAGATTCTCTCTTACTCCCTTGTGGGTTCCGCAGGCCCCTCTGAGCCCGACCCTATTTAATCTTTACGTCACTCCGATAGCCATATTGATCAGAAATCTGGGTTTTTTGGTTGTCAGCTAAGCTGACGACACTCAAATTGTCGTCTCAGTTGCTGGCAACCACAAAGAGTCAGCGGCCGCCTTCAGCAATTGCATGCAACAAGTTAACAACTAGATGACATGCAATTGTCTGAAGCTGAACTCCAATAAAACTGAGGTTTTACTGCTAGGAAACAATACCTCATTCTGGTCGCCGGACTGGTGGCCGGAGGAGCTTGGTTCCATTCCAACCCCAGTCACAAAGGTGAAAAATCTTGGGGTGACCTTTAATAACCATCTTTCATTTGACAAACAGGCGAATGCTATTATCTCAAGCGCCTTTTTTACGTTGAAAGTTCTGAGAAAGATCTTACCTTTTATTCCTTTGGAGCTGAGGAAACTAGTAGTAACTGCCCTCACCCTGTACAAAATAGACTACTGTAAGGGTCTATATATTAACTTACAGAAACGGCTCCTTAACAAACTACAAATCTTGCAGAACTCGGTAGCTCACCTATTGCTGGAAATACTTAGACAAAGCTCAGTGGCTAAGGCTTTAGAGGAGCTTCACTGGCTGCCAGTTGAGAAGAGGACAGATTTCAAGGTCCTTTGCATCGCCTTTAAGGCCTTACGTGGCAAAGGCCCAGACTACTTTAAAAATAAACTGGTCAGATACATTACCGCTAGGCCATTTTGATCCTCCTCAGCAGCCAACCTTAAAGTGCCCAAGTTTAGAAGAACGTGTTGGGGGGTAGAAGCTTCATGTTTTGATACAGCCAAACGGTGGAATGCCTTACCCCTCCACTTAAAGACCAGTTCTTCCCTGTCAGTTTTTAGAAAGAATCTCAAGACCTGGCTTTTTAACTCATAGCTCCATAACTAGGTGTCCTAATCGCCCTTCTTTTTTTTTTTTGTCCTCATTTGCCTCAGAAACACCATTCCATAGACAGATACTGGGCTTTCCTACCCTTTTGCTGGAACAGAAAGAAAGAGGATTCGATCGTTACCACCCTTGAATTGTGAATGCACTTTCTTCTGACCACAATTCCTCCAAGCAGACTCTGCAAGATAGGATGTGTGCCAGCCGAGGCGGAGTAGGCTTAATCATCGGACCTCTCATCTATCCTCCCTCTTCCTGCATCTGATCATTTTATGAATGGTTGCCAAAAATCGTACCTTTTCTTTCTATTGTCCGATATATCCAATCTAGCAATATTCTTTACTGAAGAAACTCAGTCCTCAAATCGGAGGGGGTTGAGACAACCGACTTTCTGCAGATTTCCCTGCGTGGCCGCAGTATTGCATAAAATATCAGCTTCGAGCGCCCCCTATCCTCTTTAAACTGTACGTCCAAACATCCCAAAAAAACCAAAGACACGCTTACCTGAATTTGTATCTTCAGGATATCGGATAAAGTTTTACTCACATCCTCCCAGAATGGTTGAATCTCAGGGCACTGCATGAGCATGTGAACATCATCCTCTTTCAGTTGCCCACATTTCGGGCAAGCCACATCTCCTCCATTCCCAAATTAGGATAATCTTTGTGGGGTCCAATATGCCCTATGGATTGTAAACAGATGATTCCTTCTTAAAAAGGCAGGTTTTACTATTTTATAAAACATAGACATAGCTACTTGCCATAAGTTCTCCAGCGAAGCCTCCGGCAAGCATCTTCCCCACAGCTCCAGCGGCAATGTGAACTCCCCATCTTTCAAGTCGAACAACATCCAATACCAGATGGATATTTCTTTCTTCATGAGTGTTCCTGACATCAGCCTCTCTTCGAATTCATTTGGCCCCCCTATTATCATACCGGGGGATTGATACCAACTCTGGATTTGGAGAAATTTGAATCTCAACACCCTGTTGGCCATCCTTTCTCTGCACATCTCCCATGTTATCAGGTGTCCTTCATGTATTAAATGTTCCCATCTCAACATGCCAGCTTCCCTTAATGGCTTCGCCAACTTGTCTGTTGTCCAGTCCGGAGAACCCGGGGAGTCCCAAATTGGGGCAAAATTCCCAAAATAAGGTAACTTTAAACTTTTTTTGATCCTGTACTATGTCTCTGCCATGCCCTCTAAAATTTTCATCCTAACCTTTTTGAAGTATTTGGGATCAGCGTACTTATGCATAAAACCACACTCCCCTCCTTTCACATCCTTTAACATCTCGGCAAGTAATCTACCCATTTCGGAGCACCCATGTCTATGTTGCAGCATTTTACCATTTTTCAACAAGAATGCCCAGGAATAAAATTGTAAGTCTGGTAACGCTAGACCCCCTTTCTCTATTTTCCTTCTCAACTTCTTCCACGCTATACAAGGACCTTTAGAAGACCAGATAAAGCTACTAATGTGGCCTTGAAGCTTCCCAAACCACTCCTTCTTGAAAGGTAGCGGGATTGAATCGAATAGAAAAGTTAACTTTGGGAGGACAGTCATTTTTACCAAGTTGACTCGGCCAAATATGGTGAGTGGAAGATGTGACCAACTCACCATCAAATTACACACTTCCTTCTTGGTTCTTCAAAGTTTTCCTTGGCTAACCCGGTAATGTCTTGGGTTATCTTGATCCCTAAATACCTCATCTCTCTTTTAACTTTTTCCTCACCTTTCTCTGCATTCCAGGCCATTATCTCTGTTTTTCCTCTATTAATCTCATATCCTGAGACCTTGCCAAAATCCGTTGTTAATGTCATAACCTGACTCATGGTCCTCTGCAAATGAGTCATATAAATCAAGAGGTCGTCCACATACAGAGCTAACTTCTTTTCCCAGCCTTTAAATCTAAAGGGCAGAATCTGCGGGTTATTTCTGATTTTCCTCGCTAGAGGTTCAATATAGAGATCAAATAATAATGGCGACAGAGGGCAGCCTTGTCTCATTCCTCTGGTTATTTTAAAAGGGTCCGTCAAAGAGCCATTTACCAACACCCTTACTACTGGTGAGCTATATATTCCAGCCAGTGTTTTACAAAAGTTTGTTCCCAGGTTGAGAGATTTCATTACTGTTTGTAGAAAAACCCAGTTTACACGGTCAAGCGCTTTAGTAGTGTCTAACGCAATTACTGCAAGGGGGAGTTCATATGCAGTAGCCAGATCTATGGAGCCGATAAGAGTTTGTGTCAATTCCTTCAAGGACCTGCCTCATATGAACCCCTTCTGGTCCTCATGTACGATATCTACCATGACCCCGTTAAGTCTTCCAGCCAGGATTTTCGCAAAGATTTTGCAATCGCAATTTAATAACGACACCGGTCTATATGAGTCGCAGTTCTTGGGACATTTCCCTGGCTTCAAAATTACTGTAATGATGGCCTCCTTCCATGACTAAGGCATGCTAGCTTCTTCCATAAATACCTCATTAAATATCTCCATTAAAATTGGTGCTAGCGTCCCTGCCAGTGTTTTGTAAATTTCATGGGGCAGGCCATCCGGGCCAGGGGCCTTCCCCTGTTTTCCATCCTGGAGTGCTTGATCCACTTCCATCCTAATTATCTTCTCATTCAAAATCCTGCTTTTTTCTGCTGTTAAAGCATCAAAATGCTCCTGCTTTAACCATTTTCTCACCCCCTCCTCAGTAGTCTCTACCTCTTCCTGATACACTTTTTCTAAGTACCTAAAGAAGGCTTCTTCGATCTCCTTCCTGCCAATCAGCTCGGCCCCGCGTGCTCACACTTGATCTGCTTAACCATATTCCTCACCTGGTCATTTTTAGCTTTCCATGCTAACAGTTTACTGCATCTCTCTAGCCATATTCAAAATGGGCTAGCCTACTGGCCTCCCATCTCTTTCTAACCCTGTCTTCCACTATATTGGCTAAGTTACTTTTAGCCTCTGCTATTTCTGACAACAAAGCCTGAGGGTCGCCTGATTTGTTCTTAAGTTGACCAATTCCCTTTCTAATTCTCGGATTCGCTCTTCTAAGTTTGTAACTGATTCACGATAGGCCCTCTTTCTTGCTGCAGATAAACTTCCTATTCTGCCTCTTAAATAGGCCTTGTAAGCATCCCACACTATTCCCACCGAGGTCGAGCCTAGATTCACTTAAAAAAACTCTTTTGTCTCCTTATTCAATAGCTCTGTTACGTCTTCCTCTAATAATGGAGTATGATCCATTGTCCATCTAGACTGAATGTTCTTCTCTATTAAGTTTAGTTCCAACATCACCGCTGAGTGGTCTGATAAGTGCGCCCCTATATGTTTGATATCTTGTACCATATCTATTAATTTTAAATTAATTAAAAAATAGTCGAGTCTTGACTGATGGCTATACTTCCTGTTATTATATATGTATCCCCTCTTTGATCCTGCCCTCTGTCGCCAAATATCACAAAGACCCATTTGCTCCATAATTCGCCTTATCTGTCCTGCCATTTTGGGATTCACTGCAGCTCTACTATTTGAGGATCAATCCATGATATTGTCCAGAACTACATTAAAATCCCGAGCCATGATAATCGGATCCGGGAAGTTCAGTAGTCCTGTCAACATCTCCTTTAGGGGAACGATCTCATCCTGATTTGGTCCATAAAATCCATCTAAAGTAAAACTTTGCCCTGAAATCCTAAGTTTTGCAATAAACCATCTTCCCGCACTGTCTGAAACATTCTCCGCGATGGTGATTTTAGCATCTTGTTTCACCAGGAGGGCCACCCCCTTTGTTACAGATGAGTGTCTTGTACTTACTACTTGTTGCACCCATCTTTTCCCCTTAAAGATCTCTAAACACTCTTTTTCCGCCAAGTGTGTTTCCTGCATGATTATTATCTGAGCTGGGCAGTCTTTTATATACTGTAATAGTCTCTCGTCTCCCCCTTACCCTTAAACCATTTACATTGCAGGCTAGAATTTTTAAATGTGCTGTTTGTTTCTCACCCATCCCCTTTGTCGTCTGCATGTGAGGTCGGTATAAATGAGGCTTCTGAGGACTTTTTTTTTCTTTTTTCCCACATGCTCCCCACCCAGTGAGCCCTATCCCTCCCCCCCCTTAGAGAACCCATCCCAGACTCACCATGGCCTACGCCTTATGGGTGTCCCCCGAGTGTGCTTCACCATAATAAAATAATATATAGGAAAAAGGAAAAAAAAACATACTCTTATCCAATACAACCATTCTATCTTCCTAGTATTCAGACTCCTGGTTGTATATTCTCAATGAATTCATCTACCTCTCTGACCAAACGAAAGTTGTGCATTTTGTTATTTAGCATCACTCTCAAAACCGCTGGGAACTTCAACTGAACTGTAGCCCCTAATTTCTTCAATGGATCTATCCTCTTTCCCAGTTCCCATTGTCGGTTGGAGGTAATATTTGATAGGTCTGATCTGAGAAGAACATGGCGGCCGGCTAGAGGCAGGTCGCGGGAGAGCTCCGAGAGTGCTAATGGAATCTTGAGGAAAAGAGGAGTATAATACGCTAAATCTAGGAAGTTGGAAATGCGGCGGTGAAAAATCCAATATCGGGAAAGTAAAACAACCAGAATCTTACCCCGCGGAATTCACAGACACTTTGCAGGAACAGGCGTGCCTCGGGACGCGGAATCAACTATGCAGGCGAGAACAATCAGCCTTGGGCGAGGGCCGTGTAGAGGTCGGCGCGCGGTCTGGAGAATCCCCTTCCGGGGGAGAGAAGGCAGCGGCTGTGGGAGCGGCTGTGGGAGCGGCTGCGGCAGGAGCGAGGAGAAGAGAATAGACTCCAAGCAGGTTTTAGAGGAACAAGAGCAGGCAGCATCAGCGTCGCACCGGGCCCAGCAGCGAGTGACCCGCCGGATAAAAGACCGGGCAGGTACGGAGTCAAGGAAGAATGTGAGGGAGGGAAAGCAGGTGAAAGAAATACTGGAGGGGGAGAAGGGGCTTTCCAGATATACCCTAAGGAGCACAGGGAAGGGGAGAGAGCTGCTGGGACAAGGTACGGAGGGGGAAAAATCAGTTGCTGAAAGAGAGGGAAAGAAGAGAGATAATAAGGAAGACATAAACCCACCAATCTGTAATTGGCCAGTTCCTGTTAAGCACACAAGCCATAAGAAAATATTAAAATCAAAACAGAAGAATTTAGAGCAAAGGATTAAGATCACTCCTTCTCTCATCACTTTTTTTAAGGTCCTGCCAAAAACGATAATATTAGGTGAAAGCATTATAGCAAACAAAGATGATAGACCGGAGTCGGTCAGTAGGGGGCTGTCAGACTCTTTGGGGGGGCCGGATATGGCGGAATGGACAAAAGATATGAGCCCAAACCGATTCCAAGTTTTATTATCAGAAGACCCAGCAGCCTCTGAGGAGGGGTTCAGTCAGTGTTCGGGTATTAGCATGTGGTGCTCCAAGAAGCTCAAGCTCTAGTCAGCTTGGAAGAGAAAGCACCCCGAAAGAAAAAGAGAGAAGGGATGGCAGTATAAACAGCGAGGAGCCCTTGGTAGGATCCCTTTTAGCAACACTTTCCTCTGAGATCAAATGTAGGTTTGAGGTTTCAGAGTTGAATCAAAAGGAAATAAGACTGGCTTGTGAGAATCTGGAGAAAAGATAGATGACCTAACTAATAGAACAGTCATCTTTGAGGGGACAGTGAAGGAGCTTAAAAAGTCTGTGCAAACAAATAGCACAGAAATTGAGGGGCTAAAACTGAGAGAGCAGGAGCAGCAAGACAGACTTGAGAGAATGGAAAGCTTCCAGAGACGAAACAACCTGCGGATCTTAAAGGTGCCGGAAGGGAAAGAAGGAGAAGAACTAAGGCTTTTGTAGTTAAATTGATCAAAAAGAAACTCCAATTAGAAGAGTCAGAGGAGGAGATTGCTAAGGACATTCAGAGGATCCACCGAGACCCCTTCAGACTAAACACTAACAGAACCAGACCACGGAGAATATTGGTGAATTTCCTCACCTACGCGTTAAAAGAAAACATCTTGTTAAAGGCCTTGAGTAAGAAATCAGTAGACGTGGATGGGGTCACATGTGAAGTCAGATCAGACCTATCAAATATTACCTCCAACCGACAATGGGAACTGGGAAAGAGGATAGATCCTAATCGCCCTTCTGTCGTGCTACCAGCGCCAAGACGCCCTAGGGCATTCAAGCGCTTTATAAAACGTATTTTCATTTAATTTCATTTCAAGTATTAAATGTGGAAGGGACTATGGTGAGTGGTGGGAAAATGGGAAACATCTATTAAATATGAGGGGCCATTGCTATTCACAAACGACACTTCTAAAGTTCCTACTGCCCTAGAGGTGACGAAACAGGAGTAAAAGCATTCCAGCCCAGCCCTTAGGTAAGTCTAGATCCACCCAGGGCCACTTACAGATACTGCAGGCCACTCCCATAAAAAATAATGGAGGTAACGGCTTAATATGACAGCCTATGGTAAAAAATGCTAAAATAATTAAATTACTTTGACTTTTAAATTATGAGCATATGCATATACTTTTTTTGTTGAAAAAATAATGCAAAATGAATCACTAAATATTTCATTAGTTTACAAAGATTAATAGTTAACATGCTAAAAAATGAATGTGATTTACTTTGATTATATACAACGCTTAATTAAATTTACTGAATTGTAATTAAAAATAAATTTGCTAAGTACGGTGTTTTTGTTTTGAATGAACGAATGAATATGGTACTTATAAAGCGCACAGCTGTCAAAAGACGTCCTGGCGCTCCTGCAAAATATGAAGATTATGAGGATCAAAATGACTGGAAGAGCCAAGTTTTAAGCCTTTTGCTGATAAAGCCTTCATCAGAGAAGCTCTAATGGATAGTGGCAGAGTGTTCCGCATTTTAGGGGCCAGTGGAGTAAAAGAACGGCTTCCCAAGCGGGCGAGAATAACCGGGGGAACCCTGAGTAACATCTGAGAGGAAGATCTTAAGGATCTGGAAGGGGCATAGTTTTGAATTCTCCTTCTGAGATAAACAGGACCTTTGTTATGAAAGGCACAGTACGTAAACAGCAGGCATTTAAAAGAAATAAGCTTGTGAACTGGCAGCCAATGAAGCGATCTTAGGTATGCTGTGATAGTGACCCGTCTTTGGATATTGAGAAGCAACCGAGCCGCGGCATTCTGAAATGGCTGAAAACGCTGGAGAAGGTATTCTGTAAAAATAAAAAATATTTGCATAATCAAGGCGGGAAGTAATCAAAGCGTGTACTATAGTTTTCCTCGTGCATACTGGAATCAAGCTTAAGAAATTACTTAAGCTTTTTTAAATCAAAAAGCAGGTACCCCAGACAGCTTTCACCTGTGGGGAAAAAGAGAGTTTGTTTTCAAATCTGACCCCCAAATTCCTGGCCTGCAACACTGGAGACAGAGGAGCACCAAGTTCCAGAAGCCACCAGGCACTAAACCACAGGGAAGTGACGCTTAGCTTTTGGCAGCTCTGCTTTGTCCAATCTGGCACTCGCAAAAGACAGTATTGAAAAGACTGTTGTAGTTTGCAGTAGTCCTCAGAGAAAGACAGCAGAAGCTGAGTATCGTCTGCATAAGATACTACCTTAAGCCCTAAAGGTTGGCTAATGTCTGCCAAAGGAGCCATATAGATATTAAAGAGAGTCAGGCTTAGGGCAGACCCCTGAGGAACACCAAACGGAAGAGGCTTAGATGAAGATAGGAATGGAGGGAGAAAAACAGATTGGGCACAATCAGATAGATACAACTGAATGCATTGTAGTGCCAGACCTCCAACACCACAATTAGACAGCCACTGAAGCAATTTATGTTATGTCATGTTAATTTAATTTGATATCGCGCATGAATCACCCCGAGAGGTATATCTTGGCACTGGAGCAGACCGCAGGCAGGAGAAACGCTGAGTTAGAACAGCACTGTCTTGAGCATCTTTCTGAATTTGATGTGGCCTGTGTACTTGCAGATATAGTAAAGCAGTTCATTCCAGTAGGAGGGAGCCAGATGGGAAAAAGATCAACTCCCCATTCTTAACCTTCTGACATGTGGGACAGTGAGCAAGGCTTTATCACTGGATCTCAAAAGCCTGACTGGACAGTAGTGTTTGAGTTTCTGGTTGAGGTACCTGGGGCCTTTCCCCATTAGCGACTCGTGAGGGAAGCTGCAGATTTGAAAGATTATTATTTTTCTTATAAGCAACCAATGTCAGGATCTCAGAAGAGGTGTGGAAGCCGTACCAGAGGGAAGATTGTAAATGAGACAGGCTGCTGTGTTTTGTACAACTTGAAGTTTAGAAAGTAATGTCTCATTAACAGAAGCGAGTAAAACGTTGTCATAGTCAAATCTGCTGATAATGAGAGCCTGCACCAAGGTTTTCCTTGCAGAGAGAGGAAGAAAAGGGCAAGCCTTTCTCAACAGGCGAACATGTGCCGATGGTAGACAGAACCTGCTCTTTCATAGTTAGGGTTTTGTCCAGTCCAGTCGGACACTGAGGTTCATGACTACCTGTTTGGGTATTGGTGCAGTGCTGAGTTCTGCAGGCTGCCAGTCGGCCAACCTAAGCTATTGGGCCTTACATCGCTTGACAAACGCTGGATATAAGATTCATTCCAAAGTAACCATCTTTTGCATTCCGGATTTTGACGGGTAGAGAATTAACGGTGTGAGCTCCGGCTCGTTTCCAAGACCCCAACCTGCTGGTGGTGGTAGACCGAATACCTGCCTAATTATAATATGAGACTCCAACCGGATGGTGGATGTCCCACACTATACTATTGATTCCTTCATTCACTGTATAATTGGCTGTCCATCTCACACTTTACAGTCCTGAGGAAGACCCGCCCTTGGCGCACCACAGTCGAGCTGTCATTAGGGTCAAAACGTCGACGTTAACATCATACCTGTCCATACGGCCTCCTTGACCCCACCACAGAGTCTCCATTGTGTCTAGGATTCATGTAGAAACCAGGAGACAGTATATGTATAGAAGAAATTGCTTTGAATCTAATTTATTTATGTCACTTATGTACGTTTTGTATATAGTGCACCACCATTTCACTGATCCCCACGCTTCACTTATTTTCACCATTGTCACTAACTCTTCCACAATTGAATTGTATTTATGACAGCCCTTCATTGAAAAAAACAAAAGTAAAAAAAGCCTCTGTTTTTGAAAGATTTACTTTTCTGGTGTGTTCTCATTTGCTTAGCTTCTATCTCTTTTTTCACTTGATAATTTACATTTGTTGAAATATCAATTGTTGTTTTCTGTTAAAATATTGTAAACTTCCACAGCAATTGTATTACCCGACAGGACCAATTGTTTTTTGTAGGGCCTTACCGAACAGAATGATCTTGGGTTTTTCTGCATTCAACTGTAGGCAGTTGGTGGACATCCAGGCTGCAATTGTTTTCATCCCTGTCAAAAAACGATCTTTTGCTTTGGCCAGGTCTTTGTCAAAGGAGATGAACAACCGCATGTCATGCGTCACGGACTTCGGTGAAGCTGTGCTCGAGACTCAAGCAGCAGCAGTACTTTGGAGGTGCTGTGGCACCGTCTGGGATTGCGGTGTAAGTCATGGTTGTTGCACTGTGCACTCAGCGAGCGGGGACCGCGGCTTCAAAGCAGACAGTGGCGATGCGGCGATTTCACAGGGATGCATCGGTTCCGAAGTGGTGTTGAAATCAATGCGGCAATTTCTTGGTTGCAGCACCAGAATCACGTCCAAGAGTACAGGACTGGGTTTGACACCACTTGGCAGGTCAGGTCTCACACCAGAGGAGCCCAGGTGCTGGTAGCAAGATGCAGGTGAAGTCTTTGATGGCCTATAGACTTCCAACAGGAGGCAAGCTCAACTCGAGCCCTTGGAGAAACTTTAGAAAGCAGTATGCAGAGAGCAAAGTCCAGTCCTCTCACTCCCAGGCAAAAAGCAGCAGACAGCAGGTGAACACAGCAAAGCTAGCAGCAAAGCGGCAGTCCCTCCTAGCAGTCCAATAGCTCTTCTTCCTGGCAGAATGTCCTCAGTCCAGAAGTGTTTCTGCTGTTATGGTGTCAGAGGTCCAGTACTTATACCCATTTTGGCCTTTGAAGTGGGGAGAGTTCACAGAAAGATCTTTGTAGTGCACAAGACCCTGTCCTTCCAGGCCCTGGCTCCAGACACACTATGGGGTGTGCAGTTCTTTGAGTGGGGACAGACACAGCCCTACTCAGGTGCAAGTGTCAACTCCTCCCACCACTCTAGCTCAGGACGACCCATCAGCCTGGTGATGGGCCTTAGGGATATATATATGGCACACCTCAGCTCCCTTTGTGTGTGACTGTCTAGAGTGAATTCCCAAAGCCCAACTGTCATCCAACCCAGACGTGTATTCTAGGGACAGGCAGAGGCACCAATTGGTTAAAGTAAGAAAATGCCAACTTTCTAAAAGTGACATTTTCAGACCTGCAATTTAAAAACCAACTGCACTAAAAGATGTGTTTTTAAATTGTGAGTCCAGAGGTACCAAACTCCAATTTTCTAAGTTTGGGCCAGGCAAGTAGGTGTACTTGCCAGGTCGACATGGCAGTTAAAAATGTGCACACAGGCTCTGCAGTGGCAGGCCTGAGACACGTTTGGAGGGCTACTCATGTGGGTGGCACTATCAGTACTACAGGCCCACCAGTAGCCGTTGGTTTAAAGGACCTGGGAACATGTAGTGCACTGTACGAGGGACTTACTAGTAAATCAAATATGCCAATCATGGAAAAACCAAATGCCATTACATTTTAGACACAGAGCACATGCACTTTAGCACTAGTCAGCAGTGCTAAAGTGCCCAGAGTCCAAACACCAGCAAAAATGAAGTCCAGCACACAATCAAAACCAGGAGGCCAGAAGCGAAAAGACAGGAGAAACCATGCCAAAAGATGCCAGGTCTAACAGTTATCAATAATGAGGCTGTTTTCCACCAAGGTGTTCCAAGTAATACCATAGCTTACAGAGCTGCTAATATACCACGCTCACCATTCCTATAATCAAAGAACAAGCAATTGCAGCAATTGTAAATACAGCAGATAAACATAAATGAAAATGTAAGTTACTACTAGCAGATAGACTGGTAAGCCACTCCTTCCAAGGTTAAAAAGAAAAGAGGCAATGACTTTATATAGGGTGTGCACAGACATCAGGGATATGTGCACCTTAAACGTAGGGTTAAAAAGAAGGGGGAAGAAGTTTGATGAGCACATTATATGGTTATCTTAAGGTCACTGATTGCATGAAGGTGAACTACAGTTGAGATTAGTGAATTAGTCATGATACAAACCCATCAGTTGGGTGTATCAACTTTCACCAGGAACAAAATTAACAAATGGCAAGACTGTAAACTTGATAAACAGCCATCGCTGGTAAAATATCAATTTTGTAAAAGATAAAATACACTAGAAGAGAACATTAATGTTAAAGGTGCTCCAAAAGATGAACCATTACATTTTAACTTTTTTATTCGAGAGCTGCCATACAGACATATTTGCTGCAGCTCTGTAAGAACTAATGAAACAAACTCAAACATTTTCTATTGTAAAATAAATACATTAACAAATTGCGAAGTCCCAAAAATAGAGGGTGATGAAAATATTTTCAGTTAAGCATCCCAGGTACATAGATCAATTAAAATGAAAAGGTACCCGAGTTAAGCACTTTTCGCTAGAAATATATTGTTTATTACTAAAGCATGTGGATCATTCTCAACAAAATGACTGTGCCACCAATAGGATGAACGGAGTATTTTCAACGCTCCAGGGAAAATAGAAAAATGCCTGTTTGAGATATCTCCGGTCAATGAAAAGGGTATTTTTCAGATCTTTTTAAGTACTTTTGCAAAACTCCTAGTAGGTGACATAAGGGTCGGACCCGATCTGTGGCTACTTGTTGAGATACCCGTGGTTTCCCTGAAGGTATTGCGTAACTGGGGCCTGTACATATTATATCGAGCACACCACCTGCAATTTAAATGTTGTTTTGGCGCTGAAAAGGGTCTTAGAATGCAGGCTGTTTTGCTGACAGCAGGGGCCCGTCCATATGGGATGAGGGGCCACCTTTTTACCGCAAGAAGAATGTTTATCAGACTGAGCAAAGGTCAGGCTGACAACACTCTTCTTGTTCAGGTCAGGCAGCCAGGAGCTAGACATGCCCTAAATGCGCATGCTCCTGGCTGCCTGAGCTGAACTTTGCCAGGCTGAGGATTTCACAGCCATGTAGGCGTGACCTCCTCAGCCTGGCAAAAATGCCTCAAGGCCCTTCTTCTCATGACAAATGGGAGCGTCACTTAATGCCTCGGACCTGGGCGCTTCAGTTTTAAGCCCTGAAGTGTCCAAGGCCGAGTGTCATTCAGTGACACCTTATCACACAGTGGGGTGGGATCAGCAATCTTACTGACCCCATCCCACTCTGTGAGAGTGAGGGACTGCTGCCTTTGCTCCTTGGCTGCTCTCAGTTCAGCCAATGAGTGAAGGCAGCAGTCCCAACCCTCCTGCGACCGGCGAGGCTTCCCTCTCTACAGTGAAGGTAAGTTATATGTTTTTTTTTGTATGTTTGGTTTGTGCATGCATGTATGTATGAATGTTTCTGTATTTGTTAGTGAGTGTTGTAAATGGGTGTGTGGGTGTGAGTGAATGTGTATGTGTGCGTGTACCCCTCCCTTGAAAAATACCAGCTGCCACTGTTTGCTGGGCGTATTTTCCATTTGGTGTGAGTCCCAGGGTGGGCTGTATCTTGAAATCTCTTTCAGTACCGAGTGTTTGCTTATTGGCTGAACTCAGGTCACCCAATGAGCGAAGGAAGCAGTCTCAACCCACCTAGGAAGGTAAGTTTTATGGGTTATTTTTATGTTTGGTGCGTGCGTACATGTATGTCTGAATGTATTTGTATTTGTTAGTGAGTGCTGTAAATGGGTGTGTTTGTGAATGAATCGGTGTGAGTGAATGCGTATGTGTGCGTTTGTGGCCTCCCACCCCCTCCCCAGCAAAATTGCCAGCCTCCACTGTTTGCTGGACGTATTTTCCATTTGGTCTGAGTCCCGGGGTGGGCTGTATCTTGAAATCTCTTCCAGTACCAAGAAAACATGCTCAGGAGGTCAGCTGGTCAGTCATTGCCCATTTTCCACAGGGGGTTGATCTTGTATAGTTCACTGAGAGCAGATTGGTTGAGGGCAACGCTCTTTTCAGCATCTTGCTGACTACAGGTGCTGTGCTCAAAAGGGTAACAAAATAGCATCATGCTCTTGTAAAAAGCAGGCCTAGGCCTCTTTCAATAACCTCATTTTCATTCTACCTCACTTCTTCCATAGTGGGCTGTGATAAGTACTATAGACGGTCAACATAAACATTCTGTAGAAGCCTCCCCTCTCTGGACGAGTTCCTGAAGGGCTTTTGAACTCATTCATGGTGTTCTGTTGAATTACCTAAGGATGGTAACAAAGAGGGCACTATCTTGGCTTTAACTTTGATAGACATACTGCCCACATTTGACACAGTTGACTTCTCAATTTTACACTGCTATTTCCAGGATAGCACTCTCTGTCTGCAAGTTTAGGGATGGTTCTGGTTCTAATATTTCAGAAAGTAAAGATAATTATTCGGCTCCTGATAGTCAGATTCTTACTAGGTGGTTCCCCTGGATCATCACTCTCCCCGGTCTGTTGTCAAGCTTACTTTATCCAATCCATGAGCATCTGATTCTGCATGTACACTGATCCAGATTAACAACCATCTTCTGGGATCTGGCTGCCATAGCAGTAAAATGTCAACGTTGCATTGCAGAGGTCTGTGACTGGATCAGCCATGTATGTCTTACGTGGAATGATGAGATGAAAGATGTAATGATCATGTGGGAGAGTGGGCTGATTATAGCTTGGCTCCTCTTCCTGATCTTTTAATGTGGCCTTGAGTTCCAGGATGATCAGATTTGTTAAAACCCTTGGTAATAAAATTGTTTGGTCACTTTCTTGATAGCTAAAGTGAATGTAACAGGTCGCTTCTCCTTTTCTCATCTTCAGATTCTTTGCTGAATCATCACCTGTGCATAAAACAACATCATCTGCATTTGTGGGGTCCATTGTTGATCACAGCAATTCTCACAATCTGGGTGTGTCTCAGGAACAGAATCTAAGTGATGCAGAGTGATGCTGCCCAGCTGATCCCTGGAGCAGCAGATTCGACCACTCTTCTCTTCTGACATTTTATCATTGGCTGTCTTTTCCATCACCAGTGCACAGCAAGTTTTTATGGATTACTCGTCATCACAAGCTGATTATTTCGAAAGCAAAAACTGTTGTTGTCTTTGTAAAGCATTTGGCTAAGGAAATTGAACCTTGATCGAGTTAGCATGATACTGCAGGCAAAGACATGGAGGTAGAGCTTTTCCTTTTTCATTGACGGTGCTTGTTCTTTAGAATACTCTTTTTTTCCTTTACAATTAAACCGTAGCTTGCTTTTATTTAAAAAATAACCTAAATATTCATACAGCTTCACTTCAGTTTTAGCAAGATGCCTTGAGCTATTACCAGTAAAACATCTGATAGGAGAGTGCTCTACAAAGCAACTTGACATTGCTGAATCACTTCCAATGTGAATATATTATCAGCACTTCACACAATAGAGCAAAACAATGAGACGCTAATTAAAATATTTGATAAACTACAGGAGTTCACACAAACTGATTACTCTGTCTTTTTACGTTTCATCTGATTAGGAACTAAACCTGATTTCCGTGTCAATAAAATAAAACTTAACAAACAGAAACTGACATCGTGCCAGAGTAGTGTGAGTTTTTGGTGTGGCCAACTGCAGCAGGCTGCAGGCAGTAGATGTTACGTTACATTACGGTTTGTTAGAGTTAGACCTAGCATCCTTGGAGTGATTTCCCCCTGAGTTTTTGCCTTCTGACCTCCTGTTTTGCTGACTTCATTTTTGCTGGCTTTAGGATTCTGGGCACTTTACCACTGCTAACCAGTGCTGAAAGGCATATGCTCTGTAGTCAAAACATGGCTTATCCACAAGTGGCATATTTAATTTACTTATAAGTCCCTAGTAAAGTGCACTATATGTGCCCATGGCCTGTAAATTAAATGTTACTAGTGGCAGCAGTGATTGTGCCACTCACTTCAGTGGCCCTTTAACCATGTCTCAGGCCTGCCACTGCAGAGACGGTGTGTGCAGTTTAATCTGCCATTTCGACCTGCCAAAGTAACCTACTTTCCAGGCCCAAACCTTCCCTTTTATTACATACAAGTCACCCCTAATATATGCCCTAGGTAGCCCTAAGGGCAGGGTGCTGTGTCCTGGTAGTGGAAACTGCTAAATTCATTTTTCACTACTGCTAGGCCTATCTCTCCCATAGGTTAACATTGGGATTGCCTTATAACATCTTTTAAATGTAATTTCCAATTGGGAAGAGAGAGAAATTTGGAGATTGGCATCTCCGGACTCACAATTTAAAATCACAACTTATAGTGGAAATGGATTTTAAGTTGTAAGTCTGAAAATGCCACTTTTAGAAAGTTTTTTTTTTAGAACATGCAAATGCGAATACTGACTCTACTTAACCAACACAATGATTTCTCTTTGTGGTCACAAAACTCAATTACTGTGATCACATGGGCAGTTTTAGAATTGAATGACCAGAGGATCTGTATGACTTCGCAGACCAGCAATTGCCAAAATCAAGCACTTGTCAGAAGACAGCAATTGTCGATAGAAATAAGACCTAAAACCACTGCTACCAAAAATTCCAAGACCAAATAAGTGAATTGGAAGAGAAAGTCCACGCTGTGGCAACAAAAAGTGAAATGGAGAACCCCAAATTGATGCCGGGTTCGAAAGGCGTCTGCAGCATAATTGAACCAAAGAGTGCGTCAATAAAAAGAAAGCACAGGCATGCAGGGAATCTTTTAGTGTAAATAATCTATTGTCAGATTCCTGACCCAGGCCTTAAATTATATTAAAGAATGAGCTTGCACTCCTAGGTTGAAAGCCAAAAAATCTGGGGCCTCTACAGGCATGCCACTCAGTGCCCCTTTGGCAGATTTTATGTTCAGAACAAGAACATTCATTGATACATGTTCTGTATTTGTTTATGTTGTATGTAATAATTCACTTTTGTGGTAATGTAATAATGCTCTTTATTTGATGTGGGACACATAATGAATGTTAGTTTATCCATTTCATGACAATGCTGTTCCTTTGTTGATGACAGTTTTATGCAAAATTAAAAGAATTTCACAAAGAATGATGAAAATAAATGATGATCACAGTAATTGAGTTTTGTGACCACAAATAGAAATCATAGTGTTGGTTAAGTAGAGTCAGTATTGGCATTTGCATGTTCTAAAAATTTGTAGTGGCTGAGCCTTGCTGACGTTAAATTGGCCCAACCCCTTGTTGCTGTCAACTTTTAGAAAGTTGGCATTTTCTCACTTTAACCGTTCTGTACCCGTGCCTGTCTCTGAATACACGTGTGGGTTGGGTGACAGCTGGGCTTTGTGCATTCCCTCTAAATAGTCACACAAAGGGAGGTGGGGTGTGATATTTGCATCCTTATGGCCCATCACCAAGCTGATGGGCCTTCCTGAAGTAGGTTGAGAGTGAGGAGCTGACATTTGCACCTGAATAAGGCTGTGCCAATCCCCACACAAAGAGCTGCATACCCCCTGTAGTGAGTCTGGAGCCAGGGCAGGAAAGGCAAGGACCTTGTGATCTTCAAAGGCCTCTTTATGTCATGTTATGTTATGTTATGTTATGTTATGTTATGTTATTGTTAGACCTGGCACCATTGGCGTGGGTCTCCCTTCCATTTTTTGCTTTTACCTCCTGTGTTTTTCTGTGTGTTGGACTCCGGTTTTGCTGGTCTAGATGCTTTGGGCACTTTGCCACTGCTGTTCAGTGCCAAAATGCAAGTGCTCCCTTTGTAAATTATTGTTATGGATTAGTAATTCCATGATTGGCTTATTTGATTTACTTGTCAGACCCTTGTACAGTGCACTATGTGTGCCCAGGTACTGCAAATCGAATGCTGCTGGTGGGCTTGCAGCACTGTTTGTGCCACCCACAGAAGCAGCTTGTAAAATGTGACTCAGGCCTGCCATTGCAGAGCCTGTGTGCGGTCTGGGACTGCCATGTCGACTTGGCAAGTGCACACACTTGCCAGTCCCTAAACCTTCCCTTTTCTACATATTAGTCACCCCTAAGATAGGCCCAAGGTACTCCTGTGGGCAGGGTGCATTGTATGTGAAAGGTAGGACATGCCCTGATGTGTGTGGCATGTCCTGATAGTGAAATACTGCCAATTTCGTTTTTCACTATTGCAAGGCTATCTGTTCCCATAGGACAGCTTGGGGAGTTTGTTTATAACATCTTATAAACATAACTGACCCTAGGAACAAGATCGAAAAGTAAAGTTTAGTATGCCTGAACTCAGAATGTTAAAGTGCATCTTTTAGTGAGGGTGATTTTTACATTCTGCGTTTGAAAATACAGTTTTTAGAAAGTAGGTATTTTCTTGCCTAACCATCCAGTGTGCATCTGCTAGGTTTGTGTATTGCATGTCTGGCTTTTGGATGACAGGGGCTGGAGAGGGGCAGCGGCTCCAGAAGTCTGATGAGTCCGGGCTGGGCTGAATAGGCTTGGACTGCGTTTGGAGTGGTGGGAGGAGTAGCACCTTCACCTGAATAGGGCTGTTCCTGCCTTCCACAACGACGGCTCCGCCCCCCTGTGGTGTGTCTGGAGCCAGGGCTCACACTGACAATGGAGGTTGTTGTGCACTTGCAAAGTGCCCCACAGAACTGGTTTTGGCTGGGTACAGACACTCTCTGCCTTCAGAGAACAAATGATTTTGGTGTATAAAAAAGAGGGGCCCAGACCCCAGACTTTTAGATCACTTCTGGGAATCAAAAGGAACCTTTGCCAAGGAGAAGAGCCTGAGAAGCTGAGAAGGAATACTGCCCCTGTGCTGTTTGCTGTCTGGGGTTGGCCTGCAGTGGCTACTTGCTGCCAAGGAAAGGAGAAAAGGACTTTGCTGTTTACTTTGTCACCTGCTTGAAAGAAGGTCTCCAAGGGCTTGAAACTGAGCTTGCCTCCTGTTCTGAAGTCTCAGGGACACAAAGACTTCACCACCAGCTCCCCTGAACTTTCTTGCTGGGAGTTCTGACCTGCAAAGAGGTACCTGCTGTTATTTTTGACCTCTAGAGACTGTTTTCCGCTGAGAGCTGGAAGAATCCACGCATCGTCCCGGATCGTCGCATTGCATCGAGGCGGCAAGTTTGTCGCATCGTTGGGGGACGCAGTAAGAAACCGATGCATCACCTCCCCACGCAGTAAGAAACCGACGCATCACCTCCTCTCCGGTAAGGAACCGACGCATCACCTCCCCTACGCAGCAGTAAGAAACCGACGCATCACCTCCCCCGGAGCAAGGAACCGACGCATCACCTTCCTTGAGTGTAAGGAACCGACGCATCAACTTCCCTGCGGCCCGTTTTGTTTGTTTGCGTGACGCATCCCAGGTACTTTGTGTGAAAAGTGTTGCATCTGCAATTTGCTTTGAACTGAACTATTTCTATCATCTGAAAGTCATATTTTTATTACTGTATTGTGGATTTTTTGTTTAGATAAAGATCACTTATTTTTCTAAACTGGTGTGGTGTCCATTTGTAGTGTTTTCACTGTATTATTGTATGTGTTCACAAATGCTTTACATACTGCCTCTGAGATAAGCCTGTCTGCTCGTGCCAAGCTACCAAGGGGGTGAGCAGGGGTTATTTTAGAAGTGTATCCCTCTTACCCTGACTAGAAGCAAGGGTCCCTATTTGGACCAAGGTACCTACCTCGGCCAACTAGAGACCTCCATTTCTAACAGTTATGATATGTTATGTTCATTTGTAAAGCACATGACTTACCCGGGAAACTGGGTACTATACTGGCCAAGTATGAAGTCTATGTGAAGAGCCATGTTTTTTGTTTCTTGCAGAAGTCAAGTTTTGAGGTGCCGGCCTGATATGGACAGGGATATTGTTCTAGGCTTTGAGAGCGAGGTGTGTCCGCTGGCTCTGGCGTGTGTGTGGTGGGGGTGTGTGCAAACCAGAGTTATGCTGAGCAGAGGTTGCTGGTCAGGGTGTGGAAGTTGATTTGGCTGATGAGGCAGTAGGGGTGTAGGTGTGCAGGACTTTGTATGTGCATGTGAGGAGCTTGCAGACTGCATGTTTGTGGACGGGGAGCCAGTGAAGATCTCTGCAGTATGAGGTGATGTATGTGCAGTTTAGAAGCCTGAGTGTGAGTCTGGCCACTGAGTTTTGTATGGTCTGAAGTCTTCTGGTCAGTTGGGGAGAAATGCCAACATAGAGTGGGTTGCTGTAGTCCAGCTGGCTGGTCATGAAGACCTAGGTGACAGGTCTGCAGGTGTTGATCCGGAGCCTTTTTAAGAGTTTTTTCAGGATTTTGAGGGTGTAAAAGGAGGAGGAGGTGACTGCGTTGACTTGGCTGGTCATCATGAGTTGGTTGTCCACCACTATTCCTAGATTCTTGTATTAGGTGGCTTGGCGTGGTGTTGGTCCGAGGTCTGTTGGCCACCAGGTCGAGTTCCATAGCGAGGTGTCCTTGCCAAAGAGTAACACGTCCGTTCTGTCTGTGCTGAATTTCAATCAGTTGATCTTCACCCAACTGGTGACTTCGGATGTGCTGGAGGTAAAGTTGTTTTGGGTGCAGTTTGTTATTTTGTAGGGCTGAGAAATGATCCTTGGGATACTCAGCCGATGAGGTTGGTGGCAGTCGAGGTATAGAGAGCCAGGCTAACTGACTGGGCACAGCCAGTGAGGAATGAGCAGACCCAGAGGAGAACAGGTCCCTGTATGCAGGCTTTAAAGAAGCTTCGAATGAGGATGTGAGATGGGAGACGGTGTAGAAAGCGGTGAATAGACCAAGTAGGATGTGTGCTGTGGTGTCTCTTCTGTCCATGATCATTCTGATGTCGTCTGTAGCTGCAATGAGGGTGGTCTTGGTGCTGTGGTTGAGTCTGAATCTGGATAGTGTGGGGGCAAGGAGATGTTTGTAGTTGATGTGGTCAGCATTTCATTTGTTGGCGATTTTCTCCAGGCCTTTAGCAGGATAGGGCAGCAAGGTGATCGGTCGGTAGTTGGCTAGTGTCTTTAGGTCCCCTGAGGGTTTCTTCGGGAGAGGTAGTATTGTGGCGTGTCTCCAGGCATCCAGTAGGTGGCTGTGTAGATGAAGTTGTTGAGTTTCGGGGTCAAGCCCTTTGGTGAAGATGTGGTGAGGGCAGGTGTCCAGTGGTGGTTCTGAGTGGATGGATCTCATGGTTGCTGCAGTTTCCAATTAGGTGATGGTAGGCCCAGTGGTCCTGCTGGGGTTCAGTGGGCTCGCCTTGAAAGGCAGGAGGGCTGCAAAAGTGGAGAGGTCCAGCTGGGCATTGAAGGGGTTGTATATGTTGCTAATCATGTAGAAATAGTGGGAGAGCTTGGTGCAAAGTGCTTGCAAAGGAGTGGTGGTTGTGGAGTTTGTGGCAGGTTAGGCTAAGTCATTCACAATGTCAAAAAGTTCTTTTACATCATTTAGGCTGTTTTTGATGTGTTTGGTCAATGCTGATCACTTGTTGGACCTGATTTGCTGGTCGTAAAACCTCACCTGACTTATGGTTGCTTTCGTCGGTTTCTTCATGAGTCGGTCTCCACCGCAGTCGAGTTGCTTGCTGTGGCATTTGGTGAGCCTTGGTTCTTCCATGTAGTAGCTCGCTTGCCACCTGGTTCTTTTGCTGGTGGTGGTTTTGAGCTGAGCTAGGGCATCAGAGCAGGAGGTGATTCAGGCATCAAAGTTGGTGATGGATCATGAAAGGATATCATGGTGTTGCGGTTTGCTGGCTAAGAACTCTGAAGTCCATGTTTCTTGTGAGATCCTATTCTAGATTCATCGGGCAGATTTGGGAGGAGCTTTCTGGGATGCTGGGGGATGAGCAGGTTGAAATGGCCGAGGGAGTGTTCAGTCCAGGTGAGGGGGGTGGGCTTATCCACCATGAATAGTCAAATTTGGTGAAGATGGTGTTTTGCAGATGTCTGGCAGCATGTGTATGTCCTCGACTCACTCAGTGAGTTCGAATGTGGTCTGGTTCCCCAGGAGATTGTTGGTGTTGGGGTCGATGGAGTTCTCCAGGTGGTAGTTGAGGTCACTGAGGAAGATGAAGGCGCTGGAGTTGAGTACCGTGAGGGCGATGAAGTTGGCAAAGGCAGTGCCAAAGTTGGATCATGGTCCAGGCAGTCATTAGATGATGGCACCCCCCAGGGTTGCGTTATAGGAGTTGTGTAGTTTAAAAATCAAGTGTTCCATGTAGTCTTTGTGTTTGCGGGCTCCATGGAGCAGTGGATGTTCTCTTTGAAGATGATGCCTAGACCTCCTCTGGGTCTGCAGGCTCTGTATATAACCTCCTTCATGGAGGAACACCTGGACATGTGCCCATCATTGAAAATATTTGCCTTTCACAGCTATCTGGTCAATGATGTTTCCAGTAATGTCCTTAATCTCTATCAACACTTTCTCGTCAGAGGACTCAATCCTCCCAATGTAACATTGCGCCTTCTAAGAAAGTAAAAGGGGTTATCTCAATCCAGTGTAGCAACCTTTTCCTTCTGGGTGGGGAGTGTCAGATTAATATAGATTCTCTATTTAAAGACCAGTAAATCTATTATCCATGCATCTCAATGCTTTAATAGGTCCTATGTTTGATGTACACTTCACCTGAGCCCATTTTATAAAAGAAAAGAAACATAGGATTCTTCTAACACTCTATGGAACAATCATCCCTGAAGGTTTTATGATGGGATGCTCAGGTTTTACTCCTCTTTAGCAAAATCTTCAGGATGAATCTCAACCTATCTGTTATAGTCACTGTTTCTTTATTACTACTCATCCCTTTGGTTCCTCCTTTGGGACTTTGTTCTCGTGTAAGGACAAAGGGGCCAGGGATGGTTGGTCAATTGGCTGTATTAAGAATATGGTGACCTTAAGGTCTATCAGAAACGGTTTTTAATAGTTCCAGTCCACTGTGATGCAGAATATATGATCTCTGAGCACATACAGAATGGTGGAATTTTGGGAGCTGGACTTTTTGTTTGGACTGAACAAATAACCCCCGGACTTTTTGCTACTCTCCCCAGGGCTGCCACTTGATTCACTTCAACATCGTCAGTTTAGTCTTCTCCAGACCAATGCCCTTGCACCAATTCCCTTCTTTCTGCTGATAATTATGCCTCTTTCTGCATTGCTGTTCATTCTTCTTTCTTATGACACATTGCTTGCTATTTATTTTGTTTAGAAGTTTTTGTGCCTAAGTTGTGCTTTTTCCTGTCCTGTTGGGCCTTCTTTATAGCATCTTCAACTAAGCCATTTTGGAAATCTTTAAGGTATCTTACCTGGTTATATGTTACTGTTCACCTATGTCAGCTAGTGAATGGGACCCCTATAAATTCAACTAAAAAGATAAAGAAAGTGCTGAGATACGTTTGAGCAACTAAATGATAGCTTTCCTAAGTATGGAGAGTATCATGTCAAACAAATTTTGCATCAAGCAGGAGAAGGGCCTCAACTCATAAATGAGAACTCTACCTTTTGGATAGGAATCTAAGACATATCATTAACCCTGTTATCTCCTGACACAGACTTGTTTAACAAGAGTTATTGTTTTTCCATGAATTATTGGTTACCATGAATTATTGTTTACCATGACTATTAGTTAGCTAGGTCCACATTTAGAAAAACTAGTAACCACATTTTGCCATTACCTTTTTAGATATCAAGCCTATATCAGATAAGCTAGACATAACTGAAAGCTGGAAGTCATTGAGGTGGACGTGAAGAATCAAGAATGGAGTAATTAAGGCAAGTCAATCTGCAAACATCACTCCAAGCCCTCTTTTAATGCTATAAAATTAAATGTTGGGCTTCTAGGGGGCGTGGCTTCGGCGCCACCTAAGATGGCCGCCTAGTGGAGAGGCTCTGCCGCATCTCGGACCAGTCACGGCTTTTTTGCCTGCTTTCCTCCCACCTTGACGGTCATACTGCATCTGTGAAGGAAGATGCAAGTAAGAAGATGCTGTAGTGCCGCTGTTTCCTGATGTAAGGCACCTGTTTTTCCTCTTTTTCGGCATTGCGGATCCCTCCTCAGATGCGACTGCCATTTTGGGTTTTTTCCTATGTACTTTTCTACCGGCATGAGAGAACTGGTCATCGTGCTCTGCATTGGAACATAGCAACTGCTTCCTGAAAGGCTGAACAAACCATAGGTGATGCAGTTTTTTATGCTGAGGAATTCTTTTCTGGTGCTTATGAGATTTTGAAGACTTATCTTCTGGGAGCTATCTGGAGTTTTCTCTTTTCTTATATGAACAGTGAAATATTGGTATCATAATAAGCATTTAATCTTTTATCATTGCTGATAAGCTGTACTGCTCCTTTTCTTTATGGGAAAGTTGTGAAAGCTGCAGTTTTTATTTACTCCCAAGGGGCAATTATCTTCTTCTGGACTATGTGCAGGTCCTGGTTCAAAGCTATTAACAGTGGACCAATTGGACTCCCCTGGTGAAATGGCAACTTCTACTAATCCTCTCAGTGCCTCCTTACATTCCACTGTCAGTAAGGTA
The DNA here is from genome assembly GCA_963921515.1 of Calotriton arnoldi. NCBI lineage: Eukaryota > Metazoa > Chordata > Amphibia > Caudata > Salamandridae > Calotriton > Calotriton arnoldi. The sequence continues at coordinate 170,486 of CAWUFW010017789.1, forward strand.
TCGTCTCCCTTTTCAACACTAAAGAGGTTAAAGCATGATCCTCCTTCGCCTGAGAAGTCAGTATCTCTTATTTATTTGGAACTATTATTGGAGGAAATCCGTGCACTGCGTCCTTTTGTTGAGGATACAAATAACAGAATACAACATCTATAGGACAAATGGACATCGATGGAGAGTCGTGTGTTGATGGTAGAGCAACAGGTTGTAGACTTACGTGATGAAGTCAATAAAATTCATTCTTTGGAAAGAGTGGTGCTCCGGCTCCAACAGCACACAGAAGATTTGGAGAATAGAAACAGGCAGAATAATCTTCGCATATACGGCGTTCCTGAAGCTTTGGAGGGAGAGGATACTGTTGCCTTTTTTACCTCTTTCCTGCCAAAATTGTTAGATATGCCTTCCTCAATCTTGCTCAATATTCAGAGGGCTCACAGGCTTGGGCCTCGTCTTTCGCTATCTGCATCTTCTACCAAACTCAGAGGAGTCATTATCCTTTTTTTGAAGTTTACGGACTTATTGGCAGTCCTTTCTGCGGCTAAAGCTGAACATTAAATCACTTGGCTTGGTCAAAGAATGTTTCTATCTCAGGATGGTTTCAACGTCACTGCAGCCAGAAGAAAAGAATTTCTTAACCGACGAGCTTCTTTACGTTCTCTTGGCACCAGATACGGTCTTTTTCATCCATGCATCTTTAAAGTGACCTTCACAAAATAAAACTACTACATTTGAGGATGTAGCAGAACTTAAGAAGTTTATACAAACGCACACTTTGGTTTCTATGCATACTGCTGGTCCTTCTATTGGTTGATTTGTTTTTGTTTTTTGTTTTTGTTTTTCTCTTACTTTTACTTCTCTTTCCCTTGTTGGGTCCTATAGATGGTCTAACTGATGTTTTTGCATTCTTTAGAATATTAATATGCATTGTGTAGAAGCATCCAATGGGTTATATTATTTGTTTTTACAATACTCTTTTTATCTTCTTGCAGATGCGTCTTTTGCATTATGTTTGTGCGGTCCGTCCTCTTGAGTGTATATGGTCCTGGTGCGGCTGGACTTCTCCCCTTCTGGGCGTGTCATTGTCTCATGTGTCCTCACCACCCCATTCCTTTTGTTTTTATTACCCCTTCAGGTATGTATTTTCCGTTGTCCTTTTTGGATCTGTACTGTCTCTTCTTCTTGTTATCCATCTCTCCCCTTCACCTTCCTATTTTACCTTTCCTAGTTTCCCTGTTTAACTATTTCTTATTCTCCTCCTTTTCCTATTCCTATGTTAACTTCTTTTTTGACTCTTGGCTTTTTCTGTGTTTTTCACCTTCATGTTAATGTTCTCAAGCAATTTATCTGTTATTCGATATCTATAATTTCATATAATGTCATGGAATATTAAGAGTTCTAACAGTTCTAATAATTCTATTAAAAGACAGAAGATATTGTCCCATTTGGGTAAATCCAATCCTGACCTAGTTCTCCTGCAAGAAACCCATCTTAATGAGTTGGAAGCTTTACATTTTAAGCGTAGTTGGGTGGGATTAGTGTTTATTTCCCTATCATTGAACAAAAAGAATGGTGTTGTAATATTGTGCAGGAAGTCGCTCAATTTTACCTTTATTTCACAAGAAACAGATGATAATGGTAGGTGGATTGTAGTTACTTGTCTTATTGATAAGGTCCCCCTCACGGTGTTAAATGTGTATGCACCTACGATTCCTGAACACACCTTTTGGCCCTCTATTGCTAGGAAATGTACACAATTCCATGATTCATATTTTATTTTGGGGGTGACTGCAACCAAATTATGGATCCTTTTTTGGATAGGTGTTCTTCAACCCAATTTTTGTCTCAAAGAATGCATAAACAATTTCATTTGGCCATTGCCAAAGGAGCTTTGGTAGATGCCTGGAGGCTCTTTAATCCTACTGCACGAGATTACTCATATTACTCATCCTCTCATGGTACACTTTCACATTTAGATCATATTTTTCTTTCCAAATCTCTCTCGCAACACATCACACATCATATATTTTTCCCATTATCCTTTCTGATCATGCTATGGTTATTACTGACTTGGATTTGGTTCTTCCTTGCCCCTGTTCACATAGATGGAGGTTTAATAACTCTCTCTTGCAAGATGCTCAGTTTTCTAGTCCCTTTATTTCCTTTACGTCTGAATTCTTTGCATTTAATGACAATACTTCTATTTCTCCTCCTTTGTTAAGGGATACGCTTAAAGCAGCTGCGCGTGTCTTTGTTTTAAGATATGTTTCTAGAGCTAAAAGAAGTTGTGCTAAAGAACACAATGCCCTACTTTCTTTAATAAAAACTCTGGAACAGAAATATTTATCTTCTAAATTGCCGTCAGATCTTCATAATCTCTTTCAAGCAAAAATTAAGTTTAATTCCATTTCTGCTAATGAGGCAAACTGTATTCTGCTTAGGCAAAATGCACAATATTATGGTGGGAAGGATAAAGCAGGTAAACTGTTAGCAAACTATTTAAAGGTTAAAAAAGAGAGGCGTGTTATTGATAATGGGACAACCTTGCAAGCGGGAACTGTTACTAATCATAACGATATTTTAGAGGAATTCATTCAATTCTGTAAATCCCTGTATACTCCTGAATCTGTGGCTCAATCCTCCACTATTGTAGATTATTTGAGTCAAATTCCTCACACCATTTCCCCTGTCGTGGATTTTAAATTCTTAGAAAAGGATCTTACTCCGGAGGAAATCCTCCAGGCGTTACAAGCTTTAAAATTGGGGAAGACTCCAGGCCCTGATGGGTTCACAGTGGAATTTGTCCTCCACTTCTCACATATTTTTCTTCCCTACTTATTTTGTTTGTTTACTCACTTCATAGATTCCTCATCTATGTCTGGTACCTATCAAGAAGCTATTGTTTGCCTTATCCATAAAGATGGTAAGGATCCCCATGACTGTAAAAATTACAGACCTATCTCATTGTTAAATGTTGATTACAAGAACTTTGCTAAGCTGCTCGCCCTTCGTTTAGAGTCCTTCCTCCCATACCTTATTGGAAAGGAGCAATCAGGATTTTTTAAAGGCAGACTTATATCTGACAATTCTCGTTTACTATTTAATGTCCTTAGTAAAGCCCCTTTGTTTAAATTCTCGCTTGCGGCACTAACAATAGATGCTGAGAAGGCCTTTGATAGGATAAGTAGGGATTTTATGCTTTAGTCATTAGCATGGCATGGTTTTAGACATAAATTATATTACTTTTGTTTCTCTTTTATACTATTTTGTTTAGGTATTTGTATTGGTTAATGGTAAGGTTTCTTCATATTTTCCTCTTTATAGAGGAGTAAGGCACTTGAACCTTTTCTTTCCCGGATTCGTCTTAACCCATTGATCTCTGGCTTTTGGTATGATGGCCATCACTTGAAATTTGCCGCATATGCAGATGATATCCTCTTGTTTATTTGCTCTCCAGAGAAGTCTTTGCCTTCTCTTTTGGACGGAAATTTTTTCTGAAGTATCTTGATAAAACGTGAATAAAGATAAAACAGAAATCCTTCCACTTAATAAATACAATTTTAGTCATCCTTACCGCATAACTGGTTTTCAGTGGTCTGCTTCTGCCAAAATTAAATATTTAGGTATATGGGTGACAAATTCTATTGCTGATAGTATTAGAGTTAATTTTAAGGAACTTAGGGGTCTATTACGAAGGCGGGCGGACTTTGTCCGCCCGCCATTGTAACGGTACACGGGACCGACCGCCAGAGGTGCAGCAGTCCCGCTAGACCCATTAGGATGCGACCGCCACCCTGGCGGTCGCATCCCGCATATATTAAATTGCGGCGGGCGGTGCTGTAAGCAGCACCCGCCGCAATGCAATAATGCATGTTGTGCATTGGCATGCACGTGACAGGCACCGCGCGGTGCCTGCCACCTTGTGTATGCCAGTAAAGGGGGGTACCATAGGTACCCCCCAAGTGCAGCCCCCACACCCCCCCCACCTCCCCGGGGGCCCGTAACGGGCCCCCAAAGCAATTTCCGCATGCCTTTCCATGGCGGCATCGCCGCCATGGAAAGGCCTTTAAAATTGCACATCCTAATATGGATGGCGGTGCCTGCAAAGCACCGCCGCCATATTGAGGGCCTTTTCCGCCCGGCCAGGAATCCGACCGGCGGAAAAGCGGCGGACGGTCTTACCGTCCGCCGCGGTGCCCCCGCCATACTAATATGGCGGGGGTGAAACGGGATTATCTGGCGGGCGGATCGCCCACCAGATATCATAATGGGCCCCTAAGTTCGAAGGTTTAAAATATTCACTCTTCCTGGAACCTTTTATTTTTATCGTGGTGGGGACATCTAGATGCGATTAAAATGATGATTTCCCCTATTTTTTTGTATCTCTTTTCTATGTTGCCAATTCATATACCAAAAGCTTTTTTTTTAATGTGATTCGTTACCTCTTTCTCCTTTGTGGCATAAAAATAACTCATGTGTAGCCCTTTCTACTTTGCAAAAGCCTAAAACTGCTGGTGGAGTTAATTTTTTAGACTATTATTATTATCATAGAGCTTTTACTTTGCAACAAGCTGCCCTTTGAACTCTTGATGTAATTTCACCCCTCTCTCCATTGTGGCTTGATTTTGAAAGAGTTTTCCTTAGGCCCTTCACTTTTTTTTTTTTTTTTTTTTGATGTTCAACTGTTTATTTTTTCCACAAGAGAACAGAAGGGCACTGCTCATGAACATAACGTATCGCCTACAACCCTTTTAAGGGGCCGGCCGCGTATAGTAGACAGGCAATCAAAGAGCAGCAATAGTATGCTCAACCAGGAATTATGACAGATGGGTTACACAGCAAGTCGCCTACAACCCAATGTGGGCCGGCCGCGGAAGAAAGCAATTGCAGGTGCAAGTCACAAATATGAGAGAAACAAGCAGCAGGCCGAAAGAGAAAAGGAAGAGAAGAGAAGAAAAAGAAAGAGAAAGAGAGACAGAGAGGAGAGGTGGACGGGGGAAGGGGGAATAAGAGGGAGCCGGGGAGCCGGTGGCGTAGTCCCAGCGGGTCCAGAGGCGAGGCCCCTTGCGTTGAGAGGGAGGGTAAGAAAGGGCAGGCAGGGGTATGCACTACCGGGGTCGCCCTGCGATGTGAATGTGTTAGGCCCCAGGAGGGATCAAGCAAAGTGTGCGGGGGTCTGCTCTGTATCTGGGGGGTAGACTGCGTCGTCGAAGAGGCGTAAGGCTCGGAGTTTCGGGGGTTGAAAGCGGGCATGTTCCATTTTGCAGAGATGTGTGACAAGTGGTTCCACAGTTTAGTGAAGTGGGAGTCACGGGATTGTAAGCGTGCGGTGAGCAGTTCCATGGTTATAGTGTGCCATAGACGCGTGAACCACACACTGATCGGGGGAGTCTCCGCTTTCTTGCAGTACAGGGCAATGAGTTGTTTAGCAGCGCCTAGCATGTGAAGAGAAATGTGCCAATCTTTGCGTGTGAGTGCGTGCAGGTTGTCAGGTTTGAGGCCTAGGATAACTGTGGCTGGGGTCGCAGGCAGGGGAAAGCCAAGCACCTCTTTTATGTGGCTGAGAATCTCCTTCCAGTAGGAGGTCAAAAAGGAGCAGGACCACCATATATGAAGAAAGTTGCCCGGGGCACTCGAGCATCTCCAACAAAGAGGGGAAGTCACGGGGAACATCTTGTGCAATCTGAGAGGCGTATAATACCATTGGGTCATGGTCTTGTAGGCGGTTTCCCGCTGAGAGATACAGCGGTAGACCTTCGGAATATCACGCCACAGGCGATTCCACTGAGCGGGGGCTATGTCCAAGGGGATCTCCGATTGCCATCGGCGCTGGTAGAGGTGGGAAGTGGTAAGTGGGGGATGTTGTAGAACTTGATAGGTGCGGGATATGAGCCCTTTAAAATCGTCGAAGGAACGCACTAGGCGCTCGAAAGGCGTGAGTGGTCGAGTGGCCGCCTGCGCCAAGGAGGAGGTGTATATCCAATGCCGAAGTTGGATATATTGTAGTTGAGCCCCCTCAGAGAGTTGGAAGTCCACCTTGCACTGGTCGAAGGTTTTAAATACGTCACCCAGGAAAAGATCCCTAATAGTCCGACATCCACCGTCGAGCCAGTCAGAGAACGCTTGGGGGTGTACTGCCGGTGGAAAGTGGAGATTCCCAGCAATGGGGGTGTGGGGGGATGGGAAGGTGGTGAGGCCCTTAGGGATGGCTACTTTATCCCATATGTCAAGCAGTGTCCTAGTGGGGGGAGCTATGTAGGGACTGCGTGACCGCGAGGCCCGGGGCTGCCAAGGAAGGTCCCAAATGGATCTCCCAGTCACCGCCCTGTCCATATGGAACCATACCTTTTCGCTCTCCCATGCCATCCACTCCGATATAAAACGAAGGTGAGAGGCCCAGTAGTACTCCAACAGGTTGGGGCAAGCTAGTCCGCCTCTATCGCGAGGTGACATGAGGATTTTGTTGGAGAAGCGCGGCTTACGCCCTCCCCAGATGAACTTGGTGATTTTGCGTTGAAGGCTTCTGATCTGATGGTGCAGGATGGGAGTCGGGAGAGACTGAAAGAGATATAGGATTTTGGGGAGTACCGACATTTTAATTGCGTGTAGACGACCCAGCCAGGAAAGAGTAAGGGGTTTCCAGGTGCGCAGGTCCCCGAGAACCGTCCTCCGACAGTCCTGCCAGTTAATTTGGGACCAAGAGGAGAGTGTAGGAGTTAACTGGAGCCCGAGATAGCGGATAGAGTGAGAGGCCCATTGATAGGGGACTAAAGACTGGAGTACAGGGATCTCGTCCTGAGGAATCGTTAGGTTAAGAGCCCATGATTTCTCATGATTGATTTTAAGACCCGAGGCCAACTCAAAGGACCGAAGGAGGGTCAAGAGGGCCGGAAGGGAGGTGTGTGGCTGTGAAAGTGTGAGGAGAAGATCATCTGCAAAAAGGGCCACCTTATGTTGTTGGCCTCCGAGGGGGATGCCATGAATGTCGGGTCTTGGCGAATCAAAATGGCAAGGGGTTCCACTACGAGGGCAAATAGTAGGGGCGATAGAGGGCATCCCTGCTGAGTACCTCTGTGTATCGAGATGGGAGTGGAGAGTTGACCGTTGACCCGCATCTGGGCCATCGGGGAAAGGTAGGGGGCCATGATCCGAGCTATCATTAATGGGCCCAGCCCAATTTTGTGTAGAACTGCCCGGAGGAAGGTCCAGTCCACCCGATCGAACGCCTTCTCTGCGTCGAGCGAGAGCAGGCATGCAGGAATGTTCCAATGGTGGGCCTTACTCACGAGGTGTGCGAAACGGCGCACATTGTCCGCGCCCTGACGGTGGCGAATGAAACCGACTTGGTCCGGTTCAATGAGGCCGGGTAGATGTGGATCAAGCCTGTTAGCTAATATTTTAGTGTAGATTTTGAGGTCCGTATTCAGAAGAGCTATGGGACGGAAGGACGAGCAGAGTGCAGGGTCCTTGCCTGGTTTAGGGATGAGGGCAATTTCCTCCAGCCCCATGGACGGGGATGGCCCTACGTCAGCGGCAAAGGAGTTGAAAAGGCGGACGAGGTGTGTCTGAAGCTGCGGTAGGAACATGCGGTAAAAAGAAAGGGGAAGGCCGTCCGGCCCCGGAGACTTTCCGATGGGGAGGTCCTTCAGGGCCCCGGCGAGCTCTTCACGCGTAATTGGGTCTTCCAGTTGCTGGGCATGATATTGACTAAGTGGAGTCCAGGGACAGGCATCCAGCAGAGTCTGTATCTGGTCAGGGGAGGGCGAAGCTTGAGCGTATAGGGAGGAGTAATACGCATGAAAGGCCTGGCATTTAGACGTTTCTGTAGTTGCACGCGTGCCATCTCCAAGCTGAATATTAGCTATGTGAGCCTTAGCTGCACGTGTCCGCAGGCGCCGAGCCAGGACCGTGCCCACCTTATCGCCCCCCTCATGATAGCGCTGTTTCAGCACCATCAGAGCGCCTTCGGCTTTATTGGTTCGATGAGCCCGCAGCTGACCACGGAGAAGGGGCAAGCTTCGTTTGTGGGCAAGTGAAGGGCGTTCCTGGTCAAGCTTTTCAAGGGCCTTTATGTCCCTAGAAAGATTATTTTCAAAGAGGCGCGCTTGCCGGGCCTGTGCAATCGCGATGGACGAGATATGGCCGCGGATAGTGGCCTTGAAAGCGTCCCACACAACAGGGAAGGGGGTTTCAGGGATATCGTTAAGTTCAAAGTATGAGTCGATGGCCGTTCGTAATTCCACCACATCCACAGGGTCCCGGAGAACATGTGGAGGAAGACGCCAGCGGGGCAGACGGGGGGTGCGTGTAGAACAATGGCGCAGAAGAAGTTCCACGTGAGCGTGATCAGAGACTGAGATGTCAGACATAGAGGCAGATACCGTCTCGCCTATTAGGGCATGCGAAATAAGGATATGGTCAATACGTGAGTATGAATGGTGTACATGCGAGTAATATGAATAGTCGCGCGCATCGGGAGAATGGTACCGCCAAGAGTCAAGTAAAGTGAGGTCCGCCAACTGTCTCTTCAAGGCGGAGGACATAGCCCCCGCCCCGTGAAAAGATCCGTCACTACGATCCAGAGCGGGATCCCACACAAGATTGAAATCGCCCCCTACGATAAGAGAAGGATCCGCCTGCGGCACATGTTCCCGCAGGAGAGCTCGAAGGTAGGGGTCCTGTGCCTGGTTAGGCGCATATATATTGCACAGGGTAAGGGTCCGGTTTCCGACCCTGACCTCCACTTTAAGAAAGCGGCCGTCTGAGCTGCGGAAGATTTTAGATTTCCCCTGCCGGATGCCAGAGCCACAGAGTATTGCCTCACCAGCTGTTTTGGAGGAGGCCGAAGCCCAGAATTGAAGAGGGTACCGGGGATGGGCCATGCGAGGGACATCTACTTTCATCAGGTGGGTCTCCTGTAGGAGGATTATATCAGGTTGCTGCTGCAAGAGATAACGCCATATCTGGTGCCGCTTATTGGGAGAGTTGAGCCCCTTGACATTGAGGGAGAGGATTTTCAGGCAAGGGATAATGGTCATGTCCGATGAGAGATGAGGTCAGGCCATTTTGCCCGGGGGGGGCAAGACAGGACATTGGCAAGGGAAGGGAGGAGAGCCACTGTCTTTCTGAGAGTAGAAGAGGGACCACAAAGAGCACCCCCGCCCACCAAGGAAAAAAGGAGAAGAAAAAAAGAAGAGAAATAGAAAAGAAGAGACAAAAGAAAGAGAGGCAAAGAAGGTGAAGTATCAACATACTGTAAAAAATACAATGTTGGCCAACAGGGCCACAGTGTCCTGTTCCAGTCTGGGGGTAATCGCGGCCCGAGGGCACAGATCATCCCGGAGAAGTCACTCTCCCAGGAGCAGGGGGGGTATCCTTCAAACTCAGAGCGTGAGGGCAAGGAAGGTGAGCCCGTGCCACCAACCTTTGAAGTGTGGAGCCGGGAGGTCGCCAGTCATGGAGCGGGGCAACGGTTCGTCAGCTCCAGGCATCAGGTATGGACGGTGCGTCACAGCAAAGCAGGTGGGAATGTACGCCCGTTCAGTCATAGCGTGGAAGAGCGAGAGTCAGCTGAGGAAGGCCCCTCCTCCAAGGAGCGGATGTGTTGAATGATTTCCTGCTAGGCTTGGGAAGCTGACTGCTCCCCTGGGTGTGATGCTCTCCTGTGGCGACGCACCTGGGACCAAGATGGTTTAGCCGGTTCCCGGGCACGGGAGGATAGGTGTGCCGGACTTGATGGCGGTGAGAGGGAGATGTGCAGAAGTTGTGCCACTTCCTGGAGGGATCGCACCATCCGACGCTTAGATTCCCACTGGAAAAAGAGCGCGAAGGGGTGGCCCCATTGGTACTGGATGTTGAGGCTCCGCAACTTGTCCGTTACCGATTTAAAGTCTCGACGTCTGCGCAGCATGGTAGGAGCAAGGTCTTGGAAGATCTGTATGGTGGCCCCTATATAGGTGAGCTCCGGTTTGGAGCGCGCTGCCTTGAGAATCGCCTCCTTCTCAGTAAAAAAGTGGACCCGGGTCAGGATGTCGGGGATGAGGCCCGATCGGGCGGGAGGGCCCGAGACTCGGTGCGCCCGGTCTAGGGCCGGTGGGGAGGCGTCATCATCATCCCAAATTTCATGTAGGAGTTTCGCCACGAATGTCATGATGTCGGACCCCTCCGCCCCAACCGGGACCCCCCTGATGCGGAGGTTGTTGCGGCGGCTCCGGTTTTCCAAATCTTCCTGTTTTAATTGCAGGTCGATATGCTGTTCTTCCATGGTGGCCAGTCGCTGCCAGAGGTGCTCCTGGTCCTTCGTTCGGGCATCCACTGTCTTTTCGAGGCCATCCACTCTCTCTCCAAGGACTGTGACCTCCTTTCTGAGTTCCCGGACACAGGAGTGGACTTCTGAGCGCAGGGAGCCGATTTCAGATTTGAGCTCCGCCATGAAGTTCGCCATGAAGGATTGCGTGATTGGTGCCGAATCGTCACCGGCCGGGGACGCCATTGCTCCAGGGGTGGTGGGGCCCAGTTTGTTCCAGAGCGCAGCAACCGGGTTGTCCTTCTGGGGCGCCACAGGCTCTTTTCCCGGTTTAGTGCGCGTCATCGCCTCTCAGGGCAGAGCACCGACAGGGCCCCGACGAAGTGGCAGAGGCGGGCGGGGGGAGGCGTTGAGGATCAGCCAAGGGTGTCTAAGGCCTCCAGGCGGCAAGGTGCAATCCGTCGCAGAAGGCGCTGCGAGCAGCGATCCGCAGGCTATGGAGGAGGGAGGCGGACAGTCAATGTTGCCGAAGGCAGTATCACCACAGAGGCCTTGTCGCCATGTGTGCCAGCCGCTACAGAACCAGAGCGCAGGGACCGGGGCCGCCGAGATCCCCACCACAAGCAGGCCGTAGAGAAGGCGTCCGGGGATCAGGAATCCACGTCAAGCCACCGCATGGGAGACGGCGGGAAGGCAACGGCGTCAGGGCGACTAAACATTGAAGGGCGGCAGAAACACCCACAGCCGGCAGCTCTGGCCTCCAAGAGAGGGGGAGTTGCAGGGAGGATCTTCCCCTGGGCGGTGGTCGCCAGCGGGGGAGCCCCACCGGCCCGGCTTCCCCCACGCAAGCTGAGGGTCCAACAAGTTACAGGGTGGTGCGCGACAGCCCAGGGGAGTCCGGCCCTGGGGAGCTGGAACAGGAGGAGGGCCCGCCAACAGCAGGGGGTACGGGGGCGGAGCTTGGCTTGCATAGGAAATGGCCGCTTGAGCGTAGGGCTCCAGCACACCGACCAACTATCCGCAAATAATCCTGCTCACCCTCCACTGAGGTGTCGTCAGTGAACCGCTGAGGGGACGTCGGAGCGCCGCGGCGGTGCGTTGAACCTCTGCCGGTCTCCCGAGACCCCTCCGATCCTAAGATACGGCGCCGGCAGTGTGGCGTAGCGAGAGGCCGCGGATCCCCGAGCTTGAGTGAGGGGTGCGTCGCTGGACGTGCGGCGAGGTGCGGCTGGGTCGGGCCGGCCCGCGGGACAACGTAAGTCAGGCCTGGGTGACCCTTGGAGAAGAAGCCGGAAGCAGTCAGCGGAGCGCTGCCTTCAGTGGGAAAGGTCTTCGTGCTGGTGCCGGTGCAGTGGGAGTCCCTGCTGTGGGGCCCGGCAGTGCGGGAGGCGGAGGCCCCCCCGCGCCCCACCCCCCTTGTGTATGCAGTGCGACTGAGGTTGCTTTGAGGACCCTGAGGACAGCGGCAGCGGGGAGACAGTGCGTGTGATCCCGGCTGCGACGGCCAAGGCAAGTGGAAGAATCGGGCGTTACATTGGAGTGGTGCAGGATATTCCAGCCGGTGCCTGAGAGCTGCCGCCATTTTAGAGGATATCGTGATCGCACAGTGGGTTGCCTGTCAGGAGTGTTTGTGCTGGTGAGAGGCAGGCGAGTCGGCTGAATACAAAGCAGGAAGACACTAGTGGAGGGGCAAGGAGCGCGCCTGCTGGGTGTGGTGTGCACCCTGACTCTGTAGACCAGCGACGAAGAGGTCGAGCTCGGTGTGACCGAAGGTGCGGTGGCGCCCGGCAGGAGGGGTGCCTTGTGAGGCGGCAGCACGGGTCCTGCAGGAGACGCTGCGTGGGGTACAGGCGTGGAGCGTTGCGCCAGGTGCGGCTTACTCCCTGTGCGCACCAGGCCGGATTTGGGGTGCCAGCTGAGCTAAAGGACAGCGCTAGCTGTGAAACTGACACTCTTGGGGAGAGCGGTGCACACTGACACTAGTGGTGCGGGACCCGGTAACTTGGAGTGGAAAGGGGCACCCCTGAGGGCGACGGTCCCCTGACAAAGGGGCCAGAATAGACCCACGACGAAAGTTGCGGAGGGGCACATAGTGGGGACCGCGGACCTATTACGGAAAGTGACTTGCTCAGCGGGCGCAACGCTAGCGAACGCACCCCCGAAAGAGAGCAAGGACAGAGCACAGCACACTTCTAAGGCTACGTTGGGACAAGTCAGGCACCCGGTAACGCCACCTGGGGGTGCCATCGCACAACAGTGACCCCAGGAGAGAGGTCCGGAGTACAGCTGACCACAGGGGAACCCGCGATCTGGCATCTGGTTGCTGCTCGCAGGAGGGATACTACGTGACGGCACTTGCATAGCCGCCCCGCTGAAGAGGAAGAGATGGGTAGAACGGACAAGTCTCAGCCCAAGCTGACCTTCGCCCAACAGCGTTCTAAGTCACATGACCCCATGGCGGAGGAGGCAACTAGACTCATTCCCCCTACGGAAGTCGAGCCGGACCTGCGCAGCTTGTTGTTATCCATGGAGAAAGGGTTGCAGAATGGTATCTCTTCCCTAGGCACGAAAATCGACGCACTCTCCTATCGGATGGACAGAATGGGGGAACGGCTAGACAAGCATGCAGAGAGACTTGACATGTCTGAGCGCCGGCTCACTGAAGTTGAAGAAGCGCAGACAACACTGGACTCGGATCATACAAAGATGGGGCGGATCATGCAGGTGTTGCAAGAAAAAACAGAGGACCTCGAAGCCCGCTCGCGAAGATGTAACCTACGAATCACGGGCCTGCCTGAAACGACACTAACTGGCAACATGGAACGTTTTGTAGAAAAGCTGCTGATCGACTTACTAGGAGCAGAGGTTTTTTCGAACATGTTTGTGGTGGAGAGGGCGCACCGCTCCCTGGGGCCCAGACCCCAGCCAGGAGCCCCACCACGCCCAATCATAGCAAAACTGCTAAACTATCGGGACAGGGATGCGGCGTTGCGGAAAGCTAGGGACAAACAGACTCTTCCATATGAAGGGTCAAACATTTCGCTCTACCCGGATTTCACAGCGCGAGTGCAGGAGGCAAGACGTCAGTTTGTACCCATGAAAAAACAACTACGGGAGCTGGGATTGGACTATGCAATGCTGTACCCAGCCAAACTACGGGTGAATAGACAAGGCCGCTCGCACATCTTCGTGGACCCGAAGGCCTTACAGAAGGCGCTCAAGGACTGGACAAGGGAACAGCGGAAGAGCCCGGAGCGACAGCTACTGGACGAAGCGGCTGGGGGTCACTCGAAGAACAAGACTGAGACCAGATGGGCCGCAGGCATTAGATAAGTATTGCGCCTAGGGGGCTCGGGGGGAAGGGAGCGAGGTAGAAATGTACATAGCGCACTGTTGGGGTGGACAATGAAGGACATTCAGATTTGTATATCTACTCCTGGAACTTACACCGTATTCAGGCATGTTGACACCCCCAAGCAGCCTAGAGGTCTTGGCGAGGCCTCGACGCCTGCCACGGGGGCCCTAAGGAGGGAGGCCTGGGGTCGACAGGTACGCGGTGCCGGACCGTGCCTTCACGCACTTGAACTCTTGGTTGTGGATTGAGCTTCAGTGGAGGGTAAGATGATAATAGTCGGTGGACGGGGGTCGGGACGGGGAAGTCCTGACGCTCAATTGTTAACTGATAGAGAGCGACCTCCGCCTGCAAGTGCCAAACACCACTTCTGTTATTTGAGTTGGGAGTGGGAGGGGGAGGTGTGGGGAGTCCCTGTTAGGGATGCTGCGCGACCGAGTTGTGGGAGGTCAGCTGTGGGTGGGGGGAGGAAGGGAAGGGGTGTTGTTTTCGTTAGGGAAGTCAGATAGAGCAGACACGATGTTTTGCTGGATGCTATATGTGCACGGACCTCAGGACTCAGGACGCTATACGACGCTCGACAGACATGATGGCCACGACTAGGGAGGACACAGGCCACAGACCTATAGATGCCATTAGAGCAATGTCATGGAACGTGAGGGGCCTCAACGACCACCGCAAACTTCGCAAAGTGCTGAACTATTTCACTAGGCACAAAATAGACGTTGCTCTCCTACAGGAGACGCATCTTCCGCTACAGAGCCCTATGCTGCGCTTTAGGGGATTAGTAGGGAACATCAATGCTGCGGGCTTCACGACGCACGCCAGGGGAGTGCTGACATGGGTTAACCCTAGATCTGACTACAAGTTGAGATTGCTGAAGGCGGACTCGGGGGAGGTTTGTGCTCTCTAGATGCCAGGGTAGGGGATTAGATCTGCTTCTTGTTAATGTATATGGTCCGAATTACGACTGCCCGGAGTTCTTCGCCACATTGGCAAACACAGTGAGTGAGTGCGGGGTGACACACATACTCTGGGGTGGGGACTTCAACTTGGTGCGGAACCCGTGCTTGGATAGGTCAGGAGGACAGTTCAGGAGTCCGGCGGCCGCAGCTAGGGCAGTAGAGAGAGCAATGATCAGAATGGACCTTATTGACGCGTGGAGGGAATTTCATCCATCGGTCGGCGGTTTCACACATTACTCTGCTTATCACAACCTACATACGCGCATTGATTATTGGCTGGTGTCGGCGCCACTACGGTCCCAGATTCGCTCTTGCCAGGTGTTGCCGCGCACACTCTCGGATCATTCGCCCATATTGTTGGTGGTGTCCACTCCTAAGAAAACAATTCCGCCATTTACATGGCGCTTCCCGCCTTATTCATTGCTTGACCCCCTCTTTAAGGAGGCTATGGCAGAAGCGATAGAAACATTCTTCGCTACCAACACAGGGTCTGTAGACAGCTTCCAGATGATATGGGAAGCTTTTAAAGTGTATATCAGGGGGGAGGCCATGTCCAAACACTCTGGGGTGCTTCGAGATATCCGACAGCGGCTGTCGACTCTGGAGCACAAATTGGGGGAGTTGGAGGCTAATCAGCAGTCGGTTATGGATGAGAACTCCAGCGACGCCATGAAGGCACTACTAGAGGAGTATCATGAGGCAGCGGACAGCGAGGTGCAGCATCTGGGGAAATACGCTACAGCTCGCACGTATGGGGAGGGGGATAGGCCGGGATCTGTGCTGGCCAATATGCTAAAAGCAAGAAGGGGTAAGACCGCCATTAGTGGGATACGATCGGAGGAGGGAGGTCTACTATCAGAGGAAGAAGATATTGCTAACAGATTTAAGCAGTACTACTCGGACCTTTACGCCTCACGCTTGTCGGACATGGACGGAGGAATAACAGATTACCTCGAGCACATTCAGTTACCCTTCTTATCAAACACGCACCGCGAGTTCTTATCTCTTCCTATAGAAAAAGACGAGATAATCGAAGCCCTGTCGGGAATGAGGACAAATAGTGCCCCGGGGACAGACGGACTCACTGTGAACTTTTATAAGACCTTCATAGATCTTCTCCTGCCACACATAGCAGAATTATTTGACGACATGTGCGTAGCTGGACAGATGCCCCAGACAATGAGGGAAGCCATATTGGTAGCCATTCCCAAACCGGGTAAGCCCCTGGAGGATTGCGGGTCCTACAGACCGCTCTCCTTGCTAAACGTGGACACTAAGTTATTTGCGAAGATCTTGGCCAACAGACTGGCCCTTTTGACTTCGGAATTGGTAGCCCCGGAGCAGGCTGGATTTGTCCCGGACAGAAATCTCACTTATAACCTCCGCACGGTCTTCGGCGCAATACAACATGTCCGGCAGGATACGAAGGCTATTGCTGTCTTCTTAGACATGGAGAAGGCTTTTGACTCGGTGGAGTGGCCCTTTATGCGGCTCGTGTTGACGAGAATGGGACTAGGCCCGGTTTTCTTGCAAATGATTGGGGTGTTATATAATGCCCCCACGGCGCGTATTCGCTTGGGGGACCTGGTTACAGGCGCCATCCCTATTGCTAGGGGAACTCGCCAAGGTTGCCCTCTGTCACCGACGCTGTATGCATTAATTGCGGAACCCCTGGCATGTGCCCTTAGGGAATACCACAGCCACAGAGGCGTCCGTTTCCCCACCTACGAGATTGTGGCATCGACGTATGCGGATGACACCCTGCTTTATGTAAGGGATCCTGAAACCAATCTCTCTCCGGTCCTGCGAGAGGTGGTACACTTCGGAGCTCTCTCCGGGTTGCAGGTCAATTGGTCTAAATCTATTGCTTTCCCGCTCACTTCGTCCACCTCTCCATTTGAAATGGAGTACCCACTTTTGTGGTCTGACGAAGCGGTCCGGTATCTCGGCATCAGACTGCACACGGACTCAGAAATAGTTTTCCGCGAGAATTACGGAACGGCGGTAGATAAACTAGAAGACGATGTCGAAACCTGGATTGGGCTACCACTATCCCTAATTGGGAGAGTATCGATAATGAAGATGGTAGTACTGCCCAGATTCCTATTCTTGTTTGCAAATGTGCCGATAGTGTTGCCGCGCTCTTTTTTTGCCAGGCTCAATAAGTCATTGACGAGGTTGGCATGGGCGGGCAAGCAGGCACGGGTCAAGTGGCGGGTTCTCACATTGCCATATCACATGGGGGGACTGGGCGCACCGGACCTAGAGTTATACTACAGGGCAGCGCAGGGTGCACAGGCGCATAGCTGGATACATGGCGCTGACAATATCCCATATCTCAGACTTGAGAGGTTGTTCGCGGACTCTAAGCCCCTCCCAGCAGTCATTTTCGAGACTGCGGACCGTAGAACTGGGATCCTCGACTCTCTAAACGCAACACTGCATGCATGGCATTGTTTACTACAACAGCAAGCGGGGGCGCTGTTATACTCACCGGAAATGCTGGTGGAATGGGCGGTCTGGTTGACCCCCTGTCGCGACAAAGGTGTCATCAGGGCGCTTCGAGCACTGGGCATTAGCAAAGTGGGAGACCTGTTTTCGGATGGCGTTGCCAAAACATGGGAAGAGGTTACGACCACGATAGAAGCAACCACTCTGCTGCAACGTTTCCAGTTCCATAGGGTGCATACGGCATTGCGTAAACAGCTTGGGGAGGACATGGCTGAACCCCCCGAGGTACGAGAGCTTTCGTACCTCATTAAAACTAAGTCTCCCCGCAAGTTAGTAACCAACATATATAAACTGGTAATGTCCCAGAGGGCCCACCACTACACCAAGGCCAGATTGGCCTGGCAGTCCGACCTGGACATGGTTATTAGTGATGATATGTGGTTATACTGCTGCGCTAACATAAAGCGCGTATCACTGCATGGCAAGCACAGACTGATACATTTTAAATTCATCAACAGGGTGTACTACACGCCAGAGAGAATGCATAGGTACGGCCTAAGGGAGGACGCTACATGCGAGAGATGCCACTTCCAGAGGGCGGACTTTGTACACTTAGCATGGGGCTGCCCAGGGGTTTTCCAATACTGGGAAAAAATATTTTGAGAAATAAGCACGGTAGTAGAGTTGGAGATTCCTCCGGAACCGGTGATTGCACTGCTGGGATACACTAAACTATTGCCGAAGGCAGCTCGTAGGCTGGTGGATCTGGGTCTGTTGTTAGCGAAGCGTAGAGTGGCAATGTGTTGGCTGCGGGGTCCATTGTCTACAGTATCGCAATGGTCACGGGATGTTCTTTATTGCAGCACTCAATCGGAAACCTTTAGCGAACTGCTCCCTCCGCGGAGCAGACCGAAAAATTTCTGGGGACTCTACACCACATACATGAAGGGAAAGGGTGGAGGTCCCTCGGCAGAGTCCGGGGCAGAGGAAGGTACTAACGCTCTGGCGACATAGAGACTCTAACTAATTGGGTGCTCTGGACGGACCCCGCGGTTTGGGGACACTGCAGGGATCAGGTGGTCAGAAGAGACTAGGCTAGTATGTGGGAACAGCGAAGGGACACGACGATGACGGGGAAGAGTTGGGGCGAATGGGCGACCACAGCAGGGCCATGTGGCAATGGGCGTGTGCAAGAGTCGAGGTCCTAACTGAGAGCGACTGCACTGACTTCCGTTGGTTTGTTTGTTGGGGGAAAACTAAAAAGAGAAAAAGAGGAAAGGGGAAAAAGACAATTTGTTTCTGCATATATACAAGTATATACTCATGGAGCTTTAACTAATCCCAAGGCAGTGCGGTGACTACACCTGGTATACGGCCTGGAATAATAACACCTGAGCACGACGATGCCCGGCCTCCGGGATGTGGGTAGTGCTGATGTAAACTGAGTATTAAAGAAATTGGCGGCCGGCCCCAGGGTTGTAGGCACTCTGCTGTGTTTAACAATGCCCTTTTTTCTTCTCTCAATAAAACAATATTAAAAAAAAAAAAAAAAAAAACAGCAGGGGGTACAGTCACTACGGGGCCCCCGAAGGTCGTCGAGTGCTCAGACGCACAGAGATCACTCCGCAGTGGGGCCTAGGGTGTCGCCGAGACAGGCCTCAGGCAGGGCCAACGTGGCGGCGACACGCGCAGGGAGGGAGGGGTAAGGTCCAAGAAGTGGTGCGCAGGGCCCAGCCCAATCAAGCCAGTCCAGGTGGGCTACTGTGTGCAGGAACGCCCCCACACCTCACCTGCACGGTAGGTCGGCCACACTGGGGTCCAGTAAGAAGGCGGCATGGATGAGGCAGGGTGTAGAGCAGCTTCGCGCCCAGCCGCAGGTTTGCCTGGCCAGGGGGGCTGCCGCTCGCAGGCCGTGCTCAGCCCCTCCAAGGGCCAGAAGTTGCCAGGCCTCTCTCCAGGGCACCGCCAGGCCCCCGGGTCCGCTAGCCCATGCGATGAAGGGCTGCGATGGCGAATGGGTGCAGCCGCAGGTCAGCACGCCGTGATCGCTCCGGGGAAGAGAGCAGGCCCAAGATGGTGGCCGTCGCGGTCAAAGGTGTTGGAGCGATCCCCAGAGCAGCCTTGAACCGGGTCCGAGGAGGCCCCACACAGGGTCCGGCGTCTGCCGCGGGGCTGCGGCAACCTCAGTAAGGCCAGGGAGGGCGGATGGCAGCGGGTAGAGGCGCAGTCAGCCCGGGGCCGCGAAAAGCAAGATGGTGTCCGCTGCCGGCGAATGCAGCCGGGAGAGGCAGAAGAACCGCACCGCCGCGCTGAGTCAGCCCCGTCCGTGCCTGTTCACCAGGGGGTGCCCCAGCCGTTCCGTCACCCCTGCGCCCCGATTTACGGTGCCGATAATGCCCCAGCTCCGCTTTTCAAGCAGCTGAAGGCGGCGGCTTGCGGGAGCTCACCCGATGCACGTCTCACGCCATTCGCGGCGAGACCACGCCCTGGCCCTTCACTTTTAAGGAGGTTTTGTATTTTTCTTCTACAACCTCGTTCCTTTCTTCTCCAGTGTTATAGCAGTCTATCTCATTGCTCAAGTCTACCTTTCTTTCAACTCACTTGACTCCCTCTGTATTTCTTCAAATGCCGTTATGGTATAATTCTTTAATTCAAATCATTAATAGACCTCTTTTTTGGCGTCCTTGGAAGTGTAAAGGTCTAATGTGGGTCTATCAACTTTTTTCTAATTATGCTCCGATTTCTTTTCCCCAATTTTGTGATACTTATCATTGTCCCAAGTCCTTCTACTTTCGTTTTCTATCATTGATGAATGTGGTGCTTGATAGATGTTTTACCCTCCTGAATGCTTCTTCTAGCTTAGTCCCTCTTTCTTCAGGATTTACTGAGTTCCCTAGAACAGGTCCTAAAGCAGCGGCAATCTACAAGTGTCTCTTGTTACCGAACCCTAATCGAGCCAAATCCAAGGTCGAACTTTTATAGGAAGAAGATTTGGGAGTAAGCTGGCAAGTTCCATTTTGGAACAAAATTTGGGCTCGTATTTATAAAATTTCAAGATCAGCTGGCACTACTCAATCCCTCTTTTTCATTTACCACAGGTTATATTACACTCCTACGCAATGTTCTAGGTTTTCCCCAGGAGTTTCTGCGAAGTGTTGGTCCTGTGATTTTCCTCAAGCAGATCTTATTCATATGTTATTTAGATGTCCTGCTACCCTTTCTTTTGGCATAAGTTCTGGTCACAAGTTAAAAAGATTTTTCACATACACGACGTACTTATTTTTGGGAACATTAAGTTAGTCTCTTCTTCCCTCATTTCCCAATGATAAATTATTAGATATTTTATTGGCAATTGCATTTCAGCACATCATCCTTAACTGGAAATCCTCAGCTAAATTATCATATAAGATTTGGTGGGACCCTGTATGTTCACATCATAAACTGGACACTATGTATATGTTTCAGTGCTTTTCTTCTTATAATGCTCCAAGGTTATGGCTGCCTCTTACTGTGTTTCTCAGACATGTTGGTACTACTGTATTACATAATGCTCCTACATTCTCTGAAAATGTTCATCCTCCGTAATTATTTTATTCTCTGTCCTTCTTTTTGATTTTTAAGGAATGTTATAGTATTTCAATATATGTTGTAGTTATATTTGCTTATTTTGGATATAGTCGAGAGCGTATATTTTCTTGTCATTATATTTATACTTAGGAACTCTCCTTGTTCTTCCCTCCCTTCCCCCCTTTCTTTTCTCCCTCCCTTCTTCTTCTCCTTCCCAAAACCTACAAAGACTTTAGTATCTTATATGAGATATGATGTTGGTACCTGTTTGCTACTTTATCATTCATATTTCTGTAATACTATATATTATTATACTAACTAAAGTCTTTTGAACACAAACTTTGGGCTTCTAAATGAGGAAGTGTGAAGGTATCAATGTCTGCGGTTTACTACTGTGCTTGGCCTCACTCCCTAGCCGCATGCTGGGTCACAGTCTCAGCAGATGACTAATAACCAGCAATAACTAGCTAGACTAATATCCAGCGCCTGGATACCCTCACGGGTGACAAGTAGCGCTCTACAAAAGTTAAAGAGTGTTGATGGCTGGAATTACGACAGCAGGAAGATATAATAGATGACTAATCTGACTCTGTAATCTCTAATTGAGTCAAAGTATACCTAGATCTAAAATCATTACTACATAACAGAGGATTATATGGAGACCAAATTGGTCTGCCCAATGGAAATATCAGCATACTCTACCGGATTGTGCATGCCCTGATTAATTTGCTCACATTTTTAACAGTTGCGGCCGGCATTAATCGCAGGTGGGGGGCCAGGGGTCGCAAGGGAAGGGTCGCACGGAGGGGGGTAAATTTAATAATTTAAAAAAAACTTACCTTTCGGCCGGCCGGGTCTTGCATTTTCTCGATGCCTCCGGCAGGAACAGGAAGCAGGCAGCCTCCCTCCCCTCCCCTAAGTCAATCACAACGCTGCAATGGCAGCATTGTGATTGGTGGGGACGCAGCCCAGCCAGGGGCTTACGGGGAGGCCATTTTCTCCATGTAGGCTGCATTGCAGCCTGCATGGAGAAAGGGCAGAGTGCGCATGACTGGTTTGGGCGCCCCCAGAGGGCCGTCCAAACAGCCATTGCGCCCTCAGGAGTGGGCACACCACTCCTCCCTTGCTCAAAGAGCACGCCCACAACCAAACCTTTCTGCTTTCTTGCAGTGTGAGAAGCAGAAACATAAAATGGTAGTAATGACAATTTTATGTTTCTGCTTCTCACACTGCGAGAAAGCAGTGGGGCGACGATCCTCCGCCCTAGTGGAGGAGCTGCCCCTGATTTTTAACAGATCAGTGTCTCACCATATGGGACAATTGGCAACCCTATGCTACAGATGTCACAGTGAGTGTTGGGCAGGACCCACTGCAAAGTTCATAATGCTTGTCTCTTACCCTCTATTCTCTAAACCACCCGGATGCCACTGTCTTTACACTACTAATTCGAGCCAGAACAGTATGGCATGAGTCACTGAAGTGAGAGACACTTCCAGTTGGCCGTGAGCAGGCCTGTTTAGCACTTTTATTAGAAAGGGAAACATTTAAAAAAAACTTTGTATTGAAAATGTTTAACAAACAATAGCCCACAGCCACGCTACACATTGCAGCAACCCATTACTCCATGTGGAACATCATACACATAGCAATTGACAGCTATAACTTTCTTGCGGTACATCACCTCTCTCCCTCCTTGTCTCATCAGGGCACTCAGGCTCACTGATATTAGGGCACCTCACTCATTGATACCCACAGGCATCCTTAGTTTTCCAATATCTGTTTTTCAGCCACTGAGCACCAATCCATGTCAATTTTACATTGAACCAGGACCGGTGGAAATAGCAGGCCCCATCTCTGGACAACATTCCTCCTAGTCACCGTGAGACCCAATCTGTATAGAAATTTGGGGTATCTCTGCAGGGTTATATCTCCCGGTAATATCCGCAAGGATTGCCTCATCCTGGACCAAAAACCCAGCAATGCTGAACATTCTCATGGGGAATGCAGTAAAATTCAAGGGGAAAAAAAAGCACCAACGTTTGCACGAGTGAACATGGAATTAGTTTATGTGTGTTTTACAGTAAATTTGAAGACATGTGACATTTCTACAGATGACCTTCCTCCCCTTTCCACGGTAGCAAGCTTGTCCTTAGTAGGATAATGGATGATGCAGCAGCCAGACGCCACTCCTCCTGTAGGACCCATATATACTGCGCCACCCCAGGCCTTGCAGACCTTGTACATCTTGCCTCAAATATGCTGCACCTGAAATATGCATATTGCACTTCCACCTACAGCCCCCTTGCTCCCGTACACTTAACCACAAAATGCCCCTAAAACATTTCCCATAAAATACTCCATCATACACTGTCTTTGCTCTTCACACTGCCCTGTACCCACCCACACCATTGTCCCCATAGAGTGCCATTCTCCCGTACACTGCCCTTGCCCCCTTAATCAATGCATGCACTCAACCATGCACTCACCCATGCATTCATCCATTAATCCATTTGCTCATCCATTCATCCACTTAGTCATTCACCTGTTCATACATTCATGCACCCACTAATCCAACTATTGACTCATTCTCACATTTGCCTAAAGTTAGGCCTATTGGTTTTGTTAGTTCCCTTTTTCATGTGCAGATATGTGCATTCATACATAAACCTCTTTTATGATCAAACACAACCTGGCGCATTCGCATTAAGCAAATATTGCTAACGCCACGCTCCACCATTCTGAAAACGCAGGAATGCGCCATATTAACAATGGTACAGCACATCCCTGTGTTTTTCCTAGCGCTGGCGCTAAACTCAGCTGCCTAGCGCCAACACAGGATCCCTTGCACCATAGTGCAAGGGTGCCTGCGTTGAGGGAATGATTGTTTGTGTGTAGTAAAAGACACCTTCCTGCACATAAACAAACATAAACAATCATTTATGGTGATTTGCTGTTTCTATGTGTACTGCACAATGCAGCACACAAAGAAACAGCAAAAACTGAGAGAAATTAAATATTTCTCCTCGTTTCGCCATGTTAAGAACAGGTTTTCCCTGGTCTTAATTTTGGCACTGCCCTATATTTAGGCCACCCTTGTAAATAGGAGGCAGCGTCAAAATCAATGGGTGTTGGGGCGGAACTTTCACACTAAGGCCCTGATTCTGATGCGGTTAGGAAGGCCTCCTAATGGCATTTGCTCCTTCCAAATCGGATTGGGAACGTGTCTTCCCGACCCAGGGCCCAATTATGATGCGGTTAGGAACATATGCTCCCATTGAAGTCAATGGGAGTCCAACCAAATCGTATCTGGAAGCATCCGGATGCATCGTACTCCGTCGGTCGGACTCTCCCGATCCGAGTGGGTCGGAAACTATTTCCAAACCGATTCGGTCGGGAAGCTTTCCAACCCGCATCAGAATCAGGCCCTAAGTGTAGCGTGAAAGTGGGCCTTATTTACAAGGTGGCGTTAAGCCACATTTAGTGGCTTAACGCCACCTTGTAAATAAGGCAAAGGGATTATGACCATAGGAACTAACAAAAAGTAAGGTTCCTGTGGCGATAAGTCCTTGTACATATAACCCTCTGTCTTTCTCTTGCTATGTTAAAAAATAACAAAAAAACATGTTTGGGGGTTGCAGGGGTTGAAAGTATTCCAGGAAGTAGTTGTTACAACACTTTTTTAAATGATAGAAGTAAGAAGTACTAAGCTTTTTAAATCAGGTAGCGTACAAGACAGCAAGGTCAAAATCGCATTTAAATCACCTTTAAATAACATTTACTTCACTTTCCCTGATTTAAAAGACAGAAAAGCCCCAAAAATGTGATTTGTGTATTCAGCGAAGGAATGCAAATCACTTTCAAATCAGCTCTCCATCCAGATTACATTTTAGTGTCTCGAAAATGTGCATTTCAAAGAGGGTCATGGCTGTATGCAAATAGCAAAGTATACTCACAGAATGAGCAACTTGGAATATGGCAGGGAAGTAAACAAGCAGAGGAAACAAGCAATTTGTCTGATAGCAAATATTAATTTCGAAGATCTAGCGGTGGTATGCTCGCCGTTTCTCCTATTGAAGAGTCTCCCACTGGGGCAATATATGTGTGGTATTATTCCACATCCCTTGTTGTGCTTCATTTTTTTTAGCTTCGCTGTATTGTGGGTCCTTATTTTGGGTTGCCCTCCACAGGTGGCGAGTTTCTCAACCACAGATCACTGGCATTACTAATATTGTAGAGCCGAGCAGGGAAAGGGGGGGTCCCACGAGGTCTCTCTTATGCATAATGACTGTAGGCCATCAGGTTACTTTGTAAAATAAACACTCTCTACATATTTGAGACTCACAACATACTGAAATCGGTCTATTATCTTCCCACTTCTCTATGAAATTAGTAGGATGCATGTCTTATATTTTTCTGGGCTAGTGGGCAGAAACCTTTGGGAACAGCATGCCTATAAGTCTGTATGTATGTATGCTTATTTGTATAGATCAAGCCTTGCAAGAAAGCAAAGGAGCACTGAACAGCGGGTGCAGTCCATGGTAACGATTCCTGATCGATTTCACAGACGCAGGTAATGGATGGGTTTAGATTGGTGAGGGGATTATTCCTTGAAGAGATGAGTTTTCAGATTGTTTCTGAATTAGAGGATGGTTAGAGCCATTTTTATACAGTGGCGGCTGCCACAAACCTCCAGTGGGGGGTGGGTAATTGGGGGCGGGGTAAGGGAGATGTAATTTAAAAAAATTGGACCTGTCCTGCTGCCGACACGTCGGTGCTCCTCTTCACTCCTGATGGTGTCCCAGCAGTCCCTGAGACACTAGCACAGTCTCCCCATCCAGGGCAGACGCTGCTCTCATAGCCTGAGAGCAGCACCAGGATTGGTTGGAGCGGCCTCATTTGCCGCTCAGACAGTGCCTTAGTGCCTGTGGCGTTTCTCCAACACAACACAGCCGGTTTGGAGAAACCTAAGTGCGCATATCTGTTTGGCTGGCCTAAGACGGCCGGCCAAACCGACATGCGCACATTACAGTGCACACTACCCCCTCCTCCCTGCCATGCCCGGCCCCGCCCAAGACTCACTGGCTCAGTCGTTCAGCGGGAAAAAAAATTATAATATTGTTACATTATCATTTTATTTTCCGCTGGCTGACTCAGTGGGGCGACGATCCTCTGCCATAACGGAGGAGTCGCCCCTGTTCTTATACATATGGGGATCTGGTCCATGTCCTGGACCATACATGAAGGTGGCCTGTCTTGACGCTTTTTATTTCTTGCATATTTCGTCTCCATTCTGGCAATGTGCTGTAACCTGGCATGGCACTGTTAACCTGAGATGCCTATATTTTTAGTGAGATATGAAAAATTGCCATTCCTTATGGTCTTCAAGGTGGTGCGAGTGGGCCTGAAGTGGGAGCTAGTGTAATTCTTTCAATATTGAGGCTATGTTTAGCATTCACAAATGTCCAGTACCTATCAAAGACTAGAAAGTTGGTTATACAGTGCAGATGATTTCAAGGAACTGCTTCCTTGCGCACGAACTCAACATGACAGAAAGCAGCACTTTCAGCCCTGTGTTCTTACAGATATGCTGTCGCGTGTAAGATGCCTTTGAGCAGAGTGTTGCCTCACCACCTATCAGAGGACCAAGGCATTGGCTATTGTCCTGAAATCAGCTTCTGGACAAAATGGTTTCATTTGTTTTCAGAAGGAAGAGATAGTACCATGCTATCTTGGCTTCCCTGGTGATAGTGAGAGTGAATCAAAGTGGCATCATTTTGTCTGTGACGTGACAGGTGAGCTCATCTAGGTTCATGATGAAGAGTCCGGCTTAGATCTGTGATTGCTTGGAGCTATTGGTGAATAGGAGGAACTATGTCCTTATCAGGTTGAGCTTTTAACCAATGTTGGCATCTCATTCTGTGTTAGCATAAAGCAGATTTTGAGTCTCTGATTGTCGTTAGTGGAGGAGACTTTATGGTAGAGTTGAGTGTCGTCCACATATTAATGAATCCTGATGTTGTCAGTGAGCTAGCATTTTGGCCACAGTTTCCATTGACATCAGTGGGTTGCATCAATCTGCACTGATATGTTTAACTTGTAAGTCACAGTTTCTAGTCCTAGTGAGACAGTGCAATGACCATGTGGAACATTGTGTGTAGCTGGACCAGATACTATAGTTGTCTATGTTTGAAAAGCCATCTAAATATGTGCACTGACACAGCTTCATCCCCCAACCAGTTGGACTCAAAACCTACTCTATTTGTGCACTTTATCCATTGGGGGAGATAAAGGGGAGCAGGAATAAATTGACGCCAAAACTTCATCTGGAGAATTCAAAGTTTTCAGAGTACATTTCTTCAAAATTCCAGTTGGGAAATGCTCACAGTTATGTATCTTGAGACCAGGCCAGCACAGGAAATCGTGCTGCATTCCTAAAACTTAGCTATCCTAGTAAATAAAGCATGAGGTGATTTATGTTGGTCCCACAAGGTATAATAAACCACAATGCCTTTGGAGTTGTAGCACTTTGCAAATAAATACACTACTTCGATCTTTACAATCATAAATGTATGCAACTTCCCTCACTTATGCATCTAGAATAAATTAGAGGATTGGGGTCAATGGCAAAAAGGTGAAGGGTCTGATTTAGAGTTGGGTGGTAAGAAACATTCACCAATATCTGGAATAAATTCTATATTCAGAGTTCATAATTCACTGGTGGAACTTCCTCCACTATGCTGACCCTGAGTTCGGGGAAATTCCACTGTTAGATTCTGTTTCATATTTAGCACTTCCTCTGGAAGCTGGAGGATTGCGGTTGTGTCACCAACACACTCTAAATAAGCCCATTTCCATAATTTAGACCTGCACGACAACAGTGGTTCCTCAGATTACCTAAACGTAATATTGAATGGCTTCAACGAGGGGCCAAAACGTGCCATACCCCAAAACAACATACATAGGAATACTTTTTTCAAGAAGAACTTGTTTGAATGTAGTTCAGTACTGACTGCAGGGATCCAAAACCTGTTCTACCCAGCTAATAGTGTGTCACTTTTCCTTTATTGTCCCTAAAGGCACATTCACATTTTCTTTCACCGGTCCCTTCAACTGCACTGTCACATGGACCACCTACTTCGTTTGTTTATCTCATTTCATGCATAGTCAATGAAGTGCATTCAATAAAAGTTCTACTATTAGATTACACCTTGTTGTTTTGTTCATCACTTAGGCCTGGACAGGAACAATGCTTTTGGCATTGTCGGCAGCTATTTTTTCCACTCAGTGATAGCACCAGCTTTATTATAGCTGGTGAATTGCAGAGCACTGCCAGACATTGACGCGACAGTGCATGCAAAACCATGCTAATGTCCATGTGGCAACCAGGCATAGTGGAACCTGTAGCTTGCAGACACTCAGTTGGGACTGTAAGGAATTCCTAGGGTTGCTTTACCACATTGAAACACAGTTACTAATCTCAGGGATTACCAAGTGTGGGGTACCAGAGTAACCATTAGGGCCTTCTGCCTTTGGCACAACAGAATCGCTGGGAATTTACCTATTTTGAATATGTTTGCACCTCCCAGGATGGTAACCCTAAGGATTACAGTGGTCCCCTGGGCGAAAAGACTACTTTATCCATCTTTTACTTCAAGCCAATGGATATACCTCAGGGACTCCTTGGGCCTCTTGGAAGGGCAAAGGGAAGATTGATGCTAGGGGGCCCCACTGTCAGTGAGGAAAACAGTTAATTGGTGGAATGCTTGCAAAAGTCTCATCCACTGACAATCACTCTGGCCGCGTTTGAGGCCATCATTTTTGTCCACTATGCCACTTCAGATCATATGCAAATCAGCCTTGGTTGTGCTCCAAAAGGTAAAGTCCAGCCCAAACAACAAAGCCAGGTCTCCTCTGAATGAAACACAACCACCGACAGACTGGTTCTGGTCTAGTTTGGCCTCATAGGCATAGTTTGAGGCCTGTGGCACGGAAAGCATGGTACCCAGGGCAGTGCATACTCATTAAAATTAGGGCAGCTCAATGAGAAAAACACAAAGGTGATAGGTGGTAGTGCTTGCAAAAGTCTAACCACTGGTAATCATTTGGACCTCATTCAAGTCCATTGTTTTCTCCCACTATGACACTTTAGACAGACGAACCATAAGCAAGTTAGTCTTGGTCGTACTCCAATAGAAACAGTCTAGTCAGAGCGAACGGTTCCACTGGTGCCCTAGTCCCATCATGCTTCATTATCAGGTCATGTCATGATCAGGTAGTGAGTAAAGTGGCCAGTTCGGATATAGCTGGGGGTTTGATGACATCCTGAACCGGGAAGGTTAGCAGGATCCTACCTCTGCCCACATCCTTGTAATTGACAGCCTGAGGCAAATTACGGGACCTTTACCGAAGAAGGCCACCGATTATCTTCAACACGGTCTAAATATATGTGTAAGTGGGGTGACAGCCAGCATCAGATATGGTACAAATGGTGAGACAACTAAACCTTTTTCTATCTCAAGGAGAGTAAGACAGATAAGTGTCTTAGCCCCTTTTTGTCACACTATACCTTAGTAGGCTAGAAAAATATCTGATCAATTTTGGCATTGAAGTACCGTGTGATGGCACCCGTCTGATACCTGCTCTACTCTATAAAGATGACGTGGTGCTCATGACTTGGACCCCGCTTGGACTGCAGAGACTTTTGGATACATTCTCATATTTTTATGGCGGACCTTGATCTCATAGTAAATCAGTCCTAGACACATATTATGTTTTTTGTCTGAAGAAATAAAAAACACAGGTCTTATGTTGTTCATCAAACTAAGATTTCCCCAGTTCTTACTTTTCTTTGTTTGGGGGTCCTATGTGATGATATTTGTAGTTGGACCTCTTTGGGTCGCACTAGGGTGGCTGCTTTTTGGAGGAGCATAGCGGCATTGTTTAACTTTGCCACAAAGCTGGGTAGCAAACCTATTAAAGAAATGCTGATGGTCTACAAGTCAAAGTGCCTTTCAGTTGCAACATATGGTGCAGTGCGGGACTTTCCGGACTACTGGATTATGATGTTACTCAGAAAGTTAAGAGCAGGTTTCTGAAAAGTTTGCTGACTGTTCCCCAGAGTACATCAACTTTCTTCTGTCATTCTGAATTAGATATGGATTACACAGTTGATGACATCAAGCCAGCCGCGGCCCGTGCTGGTAAGAGCGGTGGGGCAGTGGTGCCGGGTGGGGGGGGATTTCGACAAACGACGACGAGGGAAAATGAATTATTTATTTCATTTTCCCTCGTGGTCGTCTGTCGATTTCCCCCCACCCCCAACCCGGCCTCACCGCTCTTACTTGCATGGGCCGCGGCTGCATCAAGCTATGTTTCATCCTTTTATGGTTATCTATTTCGACAAAAAGTCAAACTTCTCTTACTCAAAATGCTACTAAAAGATCGTATTAGGCTGGATAATATGAGAAAGATCCCGTGGTTAGCTTATTTAAGGAAAATTAGTGGAGGTCTGCACATGCCAGAATTGTTTCATAATACAGACGATCTGTCCCTCTCCTGTAAGAATATCATATGGGTTCACTTTTTTACGATGTGTCACACCAACAGAGAACTCGAGTCCTTGAAGCTCAAAGTGAGAAATCATATGTTAATAGCTACAAGCCCAGGGATACAAACTTATCTTGTCTGGGTTCCAAACAGCCACAAAGGTATTTGTTGACACAATTAAGACTTCATACTGTTCATTTTATGGTTGATTCTCCTGTACCTGTTGATTATTTTGTGATTTTACCACCCTGTCCTTGTGATCTTAATTCTCCCTAGTCCACGATGCATTTTCTGCTGTTTGGTTTCAATTTTGAGGAGTGTAAACTTAGACACTGCAAACAAGCCATGCTCTTTATCTAATCTTTAACTTCTAGTCAAGTCTGTTGGGTTGTAGCCAAGTATTTGCAGTGTGCTATTAGAATGAGAAATGTGTATGAAGACCTGCTCTTTCTATGCTGAGTTTAATTTCATGTGATAGAGCGGAAAGCTTTAGCTTAAAGAATGTGTTTTAACTTGTGCAAATATTACCATGAGAATGCATAAAGAATGGAACAAATAGAAAATGTGCCTATTCTTAAACATGCAAATTAATATGTAGCATGTTTTTTTTTCATTAGCACCGATTATTATCGTAATTACACTGTCAAGCTAGACTAGGCATCATTTATTTCTCTATTTCCGCATTGCCTTTATTTCAACTTTTCTAAAATAAATAAAAGCCTTTAGCAAGATGCTGAACAGTGCAATATTAAATAAATAAGGCATGTTTGATTTCATTAGACATGTCATCTTTGTAAAATGTGCTGACTATAAAAATGTATTTCTTGCCTTCCTAAGCTACATGTTCTCATTGTATTTGGTCAGATTTTAGCTGCCATATATATACAATGATGAATACTAATAGCATATTAAAACAATAGTGTATGCAAGAAAATGTGAAGCTCATGACTTAATTCTGTAGAAGTTACAACTAGAATGTTTCTGCTTTAGACTAGTTCAGTGTCACACAGTGGAGTTCTGAATGGCTGATTGTGTAAACTGCAGGGTTCTCGTGGGAACTCAGAGTGAATCTAACACATATGAATATTAGCAACTAAGTACACTGGGGCAGATTTACAAGCCCCTTGCGTGACTTTTGCGCTGCAGTTGCGTCACTTTTTTGATGCAACAGCGGCGCAAACAATGCGGCCTATTTACAACGTGACGCATCTAGGGAGATGCGTCACTTTGTAAAGCCCTGCATCACATTATACCTGCGTCAGGTATAATGTATGCAGGGTGGGCATTCCCACGCAGGAAGGCCTTGTAAAAGTGATGCAGTGAAATCTACAAGATTTCACTGCGCCACTTTTAGTATGCCACTGCGTCAAAACCTTACCCCTGCTTGAAGCAGGCGTAAGTAGTGACGCAGTGTAGTGGGAATAGGCCTCAACACGCATTGCTGGAGTTGCGTCGTGCTTGCGACACGACTCCAGCAATGCGTGACTTTTCCGCCAACAGATGCGTCAGAATTTCTGACGCATCTGTCAATCCTTGCGCCATAGTGCGCCGTATTGTAAATACGGCGCATCTATGGTGGCGCAAGGGTTTCTAAGGATGGCGCAGGGAAAGTGACGCATCTATACAGATGCGTCACTTTCTAGTAAATCTGCCCCACTGTTTGCAGATAATGCTTTGCCGACTTCGTACGTTTACCGTGGGAATGAAAAAAGATGTAGAAGACCATCGGACGATCCTTTTTCCTTGGACTGAGATGACCCAACACCAGCGATGATGGATACATACGTTTTGTGTTGAATATACGTGTTCCTAGTTAGGATAGTTCAGAGCTCTTCCACCACCCTTTCCTTTGAGCACGCTCTGAGAGCTTATTCTGCCCTGACTGGTCCAGGCTATTTGTTCTGTGACCGATCCTTTTCCTGGCTTCTGCCTTCTGCCTTTTCCTCTGTGAGCTACTGCTGATGGTGATTTCAAAATTCTTTTAGGATAACAGCTACTGCTGTGATTAACTTCTGAATTAACAGAGATGACTCGGACGAGTTTCCATAACTGCTCTTCATGAGGAGTTCACCTAAAATCTAATCCTATTTTAATTGCTCCTTAAAATCTCGCTCTTTTCTGAAAAGGACCCTTTATGGGTTCTGGTAGGTTAGGGTCTGCTAGAATAGAATAGGGACTTAGTTAATATTTCCTTTATGGAACATGCAGTAATTTTTCTTGATTGTTGCTAACCATTATTTTTTCCTGATATTTCTATAAACGGATTTATCTAATTCCTAATTGGAATAAAGATACCAAAAGCAAAATATTAAACTTTAAACGATGAATAAAGGTTTTAGAACTATTCTAAACTCTCATTATTGACTAAACATAATAAGTGGTATTTATATTTTGATGTTGACTTATGCTCCATTCTAATACGGTGGCAAAGATCCAGTCGACCTGAAGAACAAGGTGTGGCGTTGAAGACCACCTTTGTAAGTCAAGGGTTGAACTGATTTAAAAAAAAAGATATTTCCAGGCCAACACATGTATGTTTAATATATTGAAAAAATGTAATACTGTTTGTGTAATGGATTGGATTGATTGTAAGGCTGAATTTTTATGATTGTGTTTTTTTTTGTGTGTTTCTGTCTATTATGACTAAATCAGTAACTGAATAAAGAATTTCAATGAAAATTACAATGTGTAAGTACTATTTTCAGGTCAGACTTCTAATACAAATTTCAGACATTGCATTTTTATGTATTCTCAGATGTGAGAGCTATGTACCCAGGGACTTTTGTATATATTTTATTGAAATTGTATTTTATGGAGCATGGTCCTACAAAGGAACTTCAGAGTGTCGAAAAGATAAGTGTGGACAACTGGGTATGCAGTATGGTGTGGAACAAGTAAGAACAAATAAAATAGTAGTGTACAAGAGTCTCTATTTCTAATCAGCAAATAAATTATTCAAAGCTGGAAGTGGAAGGCAAGGGGAAAATTCAGCAAGTCGATGTGCATGACATCAAGGACAAAAATTCACAAGTACAATGGATAGAGTCAGTATTGGGAGGGAGGAATCAACAATGTAAGCAAAAGTGGACTTCCCAAAGAATAAATAGTTTGGTAGATAGACTACGCACATTGTAGAGTATTATGAAGGTGCAAGTGATTCTAGGGGCATATTGTATATTTTAAATCAGAAAGCTGTACCTCATCAAAAATTCAGCATTTTGATTGACTCCTTGCCGGTCGATATCTACTCAGGGTATTCAAAGTTAATACCTGAGACAAGCCTCATTACAATTACAAATCACAGATCACTGCTCTTTCTTCCCATAAAAGTTGCCTGTGAAGATCACAGAGTTCTAATAAAGAACTAGAATGTTCACCTTGCTAACAGAATGGGCCTTACGAGTAGTAAAGTTACTAGTGTGTAGTCCCCGCGCTTAGAGCAAAGTCTCCACACTCGAGGTGAAATTTCTGCAATGCAGCAGTCAGTGCTGGGCTACGCAATCGTAACTTTACTACTAGTAAGTACCTTCATGAATTGGGCCCAGTGTGTCTGCACTGCTTAACATGCTGCTGAAGAAGTCATCTTTAGAATCATTCACTTTCCTGTGCAGAAGGCTCAATATGTACATGAAAATATTTCTTACTTCTGCTGCTACAACAAGTTCCTGAAATTAAAGAGTCCCCAAAAATATTGCTTACCTTTCATTTGTATTATACATTTAAATTGTTCAGAGTCTGAAAATTGTGTAGTCCATGACAGCTTCACCTTGGGTCCTCTTACTCCATCCCCGTTTGAAGAAATCTCTGGTGGTGCAGAAGGTGGTATAGGCATTGTGAAATGCAGTCTTTGCCGCCTTCACTGGACCCCTGATTTAAAGCACCTTGCTCCCCCACAGCGGAGGTTGATAGCAACCAGTCAGAGCAGTGTCAGAGCAAGGGGGAGTAAAGTGGCAGTTTACCATTACAGAGTCCAGTGCACCCATAAGCATGAACCCTCAGCCACCCTCTCTGGCAAAAGAGATTTAAAATAAAAAATGAATAAGCTGCACTTTGTTCACTGGGCTCAGACCATGCTCAGACTTAGCCCCTGATTAGTTGGAGGTGTTTAGAGCAAATTGTGGTGGTTCTTCTGATTAGGAGTGCGCTGTTGAATTCCAATATGTGCAGTAACCCCAATTACCACGAATATCAGAATTGTAAGTGATGGTGTAATGAGCACACCCTCATATTTTCCCCATTTAAATGTAATCAGGTCAAACTTGCCGAAATATACAAGGGCAAACAAACCTGGTAAATTCTGATACATGCCAAATTTGGCGTGATAAACACCTGTTCCGCATATTGTTACTCATTTTTATGGAGGAATCTCTGAATAGGAAGTATTTACTGTATATCCCTCACCTCAGAGTAACTGTATTTACCAGGTGCGGTAAACACTGCAGGCCATTTCAGGGCACTCCTAATCAGCCCTCAGTGTGTGATTGATGCCATCAGCAAGACCTTGATGCAAGCCCTGCCTGTGTTGCCAATTTGTAGGGGTGTGGGGTGAGCCTAGAAAGCAATGTGTAACTTCCTTCAAAAGAAAAAAAACACAACAGTCTTAGTAGTGACTGGCTACAGCAGGGGCATGCTTGGGGCTATCACACTCTGCCTGATGAGTGTAGTCACTAGGGATCCAATGGAAACTGTAGCAGGCTTGAATAAGCAAACAGAGAAAACAGGCAATAAACGTATTGCTGGGTGGTGGATTTGATGCAATAGAGATGGCGGTACACCCCTGGTCCTGGCAAAGTGGTGCTAATTTGTAGCATATTGTGGCATACTTTGTAGCATATTGTGGCTATTTACAAGAATAATGCTGGGTCTAACAGAATGGTGGTACCTCTTTGCATATTAGGGCATCCATAGCACAATGGTAACCTCACCTGACAAAAAGTGCTTGCCCCTGCAATGTGGTGGTAATTCTTAGCATTTTGACATAATCCTGGGCCCGGCTTACTGGTGGAAATTCCTGAAATATTTTGGATAGCCATTGTATGAGGGTGCCTATCTCTGACACACTGTTGTTCCAGGCAGAATAGTTATATTTCTTAGTATATTGTGGACCTCCATGCCACGGTGGTGTCTACACCCAGTATAATGCCAGTACTTACACTGTGCTAATATTTCTTCGCATTTTGTGGGCATCCAGGCTTGTTGGTGTCCATCTTTGCACAATACTGGTCTTGGGTTTATAGTTGTAATTATTGGTACAAGGGTGCCATCCATGGCTTGATGGTGCTCATCCTGGCACAATAACAATCTTGCCCCCATGGATAATTTCTGACATTGTGGGAATCCATGTTCTGATGTTACGTTGAGCAAATTTAACTTTTTTTCTGTTCCCGTTAAGAGGATGCGAAACTGCAAGCAAGTTTCTGCATCAGCCTGCTGTGGATTGGAAAAATGAAGGTATGCAAGAGAAATGCCCAGAAAACAAGAATGAGGAACACAGGGAACAAGGATTCTTGTGCTGTCTGGCACTGTCATGGGCCAGCAACTGTACTTCAATTACTGGTAAAACAATTACATTAATTACCATAGCCAGTCACTGACAATGCTCTTCAAAGATACTTTCTCATTAGGGGAACTTGAGTGTGGTGTCTGCTTGCCAGGAAAACCCTGCAGCAGACTTCAAACAAACTTTTGTACTGCAGAAGTTGCTTTGAAGTGCACCTTGAAGGCCCGAGCATTGTAATTGCCTTTAATTGTATTGATATAGAGCTTACTACCCCAGATGAGGCACTGAAGTTGGTTGCAGCGACTAGCACGCTACTCGGGAACTCAAGATTAGAGTTAATAGTTTGTAGATTAGTACTAAGTGTTTTTGTTTACTTTCAATGTGCTTTAGTTGTGTTAGGTTTATGCTTTTGCTTTCTTGCGTGTTGCTATAGAAACAAAAAAATTGGGGTTTAGGGATCGGTAGCCCGGCACCTTCATCTCCAAACCAGTCGCAACTGGTTTAGCGTTTCTTCGATTTCATCAGAAGGAGGTACACCTTCAAATTTTGTTCTAATTAATTCCTTACTTGTTTAGCGATGTACAACATTACATAGTCTTCTCTTTTCTTAAAAATCTTTTCATTCAAATAATTGTCATTATGTACAGCCAACTCGTGTTTCGAGGAAAGACCCTCTTCCCCAGGGCTCAGGAAAATTCCATTCTTAAGTTTTTTAGAGCCCTGGGGAAGAGGGTCTTCCCTCGAAACCCATGCTGGATCTGCATATAAACTACGATTTGAATAAAAAATATTTCTGAAAAAAAGAGAAGACTATGGAATGTTGTGTATTTCTTGAGTGTTTAGCAGTGTCTAGAGTAGGGGTAGAATGATGGGAATGGATTTGAAAATGGGAAGCAGTTGATTGTTTTGGAAGCAGTGGTTGTGTGTGCCTGTTAGTTGGGTGACATGGCTAAAAAAGGAGGGTGAAGTTTGAGGATGATGTTTGGGAGTTCATAGTAGCCAGAAAGGTTTGGGATGAGTCATAGAGAGGAGGGATGGACAAACGTTGAAGGCAGTATTTTTTTAAATAACTAAACAAATTAACTTATACATACATATATACAAATGACACTTGGTAAAGGTTTAGTGGCTGGAGAAAACGCTCTATATAAATATCCATCTGTACATAGAAGCAGCAATATTACATGGTCCGATGTGCACATTTATCTTGCGGTGAAGTCTACACATTTGTTTTTCCAAATAACTGTAAATAACTTATAGATACATATATACACATGACATTTCTTTAAGTTGTAGTAGCAGGTATAAACCCCTCTATATATGTACCTATTTGTACATAGAAGCAGCAATTATGACATGGTCTGAAATACACATGTATCTTGTGGGGTAATATATATTTTCCCCCTTATATAAAATTTTATAACTGGAAGCATAGTTCAAAGTACAATGACACGTGTATAACAACAACCTCATCTCTATAGCGTGAGAAGCAATGTTTGTCATGTCTCAGTATACTATTGAAGGGAGAGGTATGGCGCAGCGGCCACAGCGGCTGACTCCGGAGCGCGGGGCTCACAGTTCCATTGTCGTCGGCAGCTCTGCTCAGCACCATGTGACTCTGGGCAATAGCTCCTTTAATCTCCCCGACAGCCCCCATCGCCTTGAGACCCTTAGGGGTGATTAGTTTGCGCTCAACAAATACCGGAGGATTGTGGTACATTGTTGTTCTGTAAGAATAGTCATCATGTGGGGAAGAGCCAACTCTTGTCTAATCTTCTGAAGCTAAGATGGTTGTCAGTGTATCTTATGTTAGTGGGTAACAAATTCCATAGTTTGGCTACTTGAACAGACAAAGATGTTCCATCCATGTTCTTTTCTAGTATGTCGGAAATTTGAGGTGGGGAGACATTCTTGGGCACAGGTTCCTTTGTTGTATATATTTGGTGATTTTCTTTCTGATGAAGAGTGGTCCTATTGCTTTGTGTGTGATACAAAGCAGCTTGAAGGTGCATCTTCTGTCAACTGGTAGCCAGTGTATGGCCCTCAAGGCAGGGGAGGTGTGTGCTCATGGCTTTATGGAGGAGTCTAGAGGCAGTATTCTGAACTCTCCGTAATCTTCTCATACTTGATAAAGGTGAGCCTTTATAAAGTCCATTAGCATAATCCAGTTTGGATAGGACAAGAGAGATGGTAGCTTGAAACTTGTGGGGGAATCCTAAGTGTGGGAAGATGTGTTGCAATGTTTTCATTGTGAGGAAGCTTGATTTGGCAACTTTATCCACTTGTGCATTCATTGACAGCTTGACGTCCATGGTAATTTCGAGGTCTCTTACCTCCTTAGATACTTTTGTCTGTGGTCCATGATCATCAGGCCAGGTGCAGAGGTTGTTGGTTTTCCAGTCTCCAAAGGTATTTCAGTTTTGGAGGCATTTAATTTGAGGTGACTCCATATCATGCATTGGTCAAAGGCCCGGAGGCAACTGAAAGTTTTTTGATTTTACACTGGACTTTCCAATTTCAGAAGTATCTGTATGTCATCTGCGCAGTTATAACAGGTGATATCAAAACCATTGACTAATCTGGTAATGGTTTCAGGTAGATGTTGAAAAGCAAGGGTGACATGATTGAGGCTTGAGGGACTCCTGCCTTAATGTATGTATGGCTTAGAAGAGAATGGAGGAGTATGTATAATGTGTGTTCTACTGTATATGTATGATGTGATCCAAGTGAGAGCCGTACCCTCTAGTCCGGCTTCTTCAAGTCTTTGGATTAGTGTGTCATATTAAACTGTGTCAAAGGCAGCTGAAAGGTACTAGAGAAAGGCAGCAACCCTGTTCTGGTCTACTGTGTTTTTAAGGGCATCCCAGGTGGAGATTAGTGCTGATTCAGTGCCTCTTCCTGGATGGAATCCAGTTTGGAAGTCGGAAAGTAAGGAATTGTCTTCAGTGCATTGTGACATCTGGGCGAAAGCTGCTCTATGGTCCGCTTGCTATCGGTCTTTAGTTCTTGTGGTCTTGATTGTCCAAGTTAGGTTTTTTAATAACAGGCCCATGTATGCCTTTTTTAAGTCATCTGGGAAAACTCAAGTCGTAAACTAGTTGTTGAGTGTTCTGACTGGAATGGCCACTGAAGTTGATAGAAGAATGTTTTTGAAGATAATGCAGTTAACAAAGAAGGTAAATACATTACCCAACACCTCACAGTGTTTCAAAAAGCAACTGCGCTTTTTTTTTTACACCCATGGAGTTAACGCATCCACCACAATTCTGCTCAAAGGGTGAAAAACAAGCCAGGGGAATTTCTCAAATTTTAGCTTTCCGTGTAGGAATTTCACCCACCTCTAGTCTGATGGTGGCGATTTCTCAGAAAATGGTAGTGCATATCCTAGGTGTGGGTGGTAATACATAGACCTGCTAGGCAGAATCTGCCCATGTATGGCAGTGGCACATGCAGGTGTTTGATGAAAGTGGCATAGGAAAAGGATAAAAACTGGGGGGCATATTAGCAAGACTGGCGATAAAATTATCGCCGTTTTAGCGGCAGGAAACTGCCGCTAAAACGGCGATAATGGGCTTGCTAATATGCGTTATAGAATTCCAATAGAAGCCCAGGTTAGATGTCCTGCACATCTAAGCTGGGCTTCTATTGGAATTCTATAACGCATATTAGCAAGCCCATTATCGCT
Organism: Calotriton arnoldi; assembly: GCA_963921515.1. Classification (NCBI taxonomy): domain Eukaryota; kingdom Metazoa; phylum Chordata; class Amphibia; order Caudata; family Salamandridae; genus Calotriton; species Calotriton arnoldi. The sequence continues at coordinate 209,792 of CAWUFW010017789.1, forward strand.
GCTTTAGCGGCAGTTTCCTGCCGCTAAAACGGCGATAATTTTATCGCCGGTCTTGCTAATATGCCCCCGGGAGACTAAAGGCTCGTTTGTCTCTGCAGGCATTCCATCCTGTATCCTGATGACTACATAAAATTATATTTTGTAATTTGAAGAAGAGGAGTCTGTGTGCACGCCTGTAACATCAATACTTAACTGGAGTTGGTCAAGGAAAATCTAGCATCAATTCCACTTGCCCTATTTGCTTGCAGAACAACTTAGGGGCATATTATCAAGCCCCAGCGATAATTATCGCTGAGCGCGCTTAGCGCGCTTTAAATTATCGCCGGCTATCGCTGGAATATATCGCCAAGCTAGCGCTGTATTATCAACGCTTAGCGCTATGGCGATAAATATTCCAGCGATAGCGGGTATTTCCATGGAACATCGCTGGTTTTCCAGCGATGTTCCATGGAAAACGGCGATAACTTGATGATAAGGCCCTGTGGCCTTAGCCCCACAATCCACCTCCCATGTTAGGTATGCCTTAGTCAGGAATTTAACAGACGTTAAATTCCTGCGTTAAGGCAGATTTAGCACGATGATTATTATCGCTAAGGCTCTTTGCTAATATCGCGAAGCTGCCTTAGCGATAATTTCCCATGTAGTTTTCCCAGCCACGCCTACTTTGCATCTCATTAGCGATGCGAAGTTAGGCGTGCTGGAAACGGGCGCTAAGTCAAGGAAACACGCGCTAGCGTGTCCTTGATGATATTGCGATAAAATTATCGCCGCTTTTCGCCCGAAAACGGACGCTAAAGCGGCGATAATGTTATCACAGGCCCTTGTTAATATGCCCCATAGTCTCTAATCCTTTTGGCGTTCCTAAATAAAATAGCACAATATTCGTAAAATACATTACTTTGTATATCCAACTGTTCATGGAGAAAGAACAAGCAAGAAACACAAAATGCTACATTTGTGAAAAGCAGAAAAGAAACATTGACGCACACATCAACAATTTCCACTGTGTCCATATCCACTCAAAACAGGGACAGAAGCATTGACTTTGCCTTTTGTTTTGGATGTTGCCCATTATAAAGATATAAAAAAATCCTAGTTTGCATTAACAGTAGACACAGTGCATCTGTGGGTCTCTTGCACTGCATTACTCCTGCAGATATAACTATCTAGGTGCTAGGTACGATTCCTTTGTTGTATGTTGGTAAACCTTGCTGAATGCCTTTTCATTACACAAAGCCCAAAAATCTTGACACAGCTGGGGAAGCACACGGTGCAAGGGGTGCAAGTGCAAGGTGCAAAGATTGTGGAACTGCGTAGCGCAAAAAGTGTTGGCAGCACAGGTTTTAAGTAGGTGTGAGCGCCCATTTCACACAGAACAAGTGCACTACAGCCAGCAGTTTTTATGCCCCCTCCAAATATACCCACACATATACCCAGAGAACAGGCATCAGCAGTGCACGCTTCCCTCACACATAAAACTTGTATAGCACAGACTTCGGGATCAGCTAGGAGCTCATTTTGGTGGTTCTAATGGTGCTCAATTTGGGGTTGAAAACATAGGGCCAGAATGAAAAGGTAAAAGAAAGACCGTTCTTGTCGGATTATGGGGCAGATGTACGACCGTTTTTTGCGGTCGCAAAGGGGCTTTAGGCCTGTTTGCGACCGCAAAAAACATGTGGCCCATGTACCAGCCCTACTTTGTGAGTCGCTAATCAATTAGCGACTCGCAAAATAGGGTTAGCGACTCGCTATTAGGAAGGGGCGTTCCAAGGGCGTCCCTTCCTAATAGCGACTCCAAAACCTATGTATGTATGTTTTGTGACCGCAAATGCGGTCGCAAAAAACTCGCAGTTTACCACCCTTCTCAGAAGGGTAGTAAGGCACTCGCAAATGGGAAGGGGTCCCCATGGGACCCCTTTCCATTTGGGAATTTGGGAATGCATGCGCAAATATTCTTTAAGGGCAAGCAGTGGTCCCAGGCATTCCCTTAAAAAATGAAACAGAAAAGTTAAATTTTTATTTTTTGAATGCATCCCATTTTCCTTTAAGGAAAACGGGCTGCATTTTTTTTTTAAAGTGCTTTATTTAAAAGCAGTCCCAGACATGGTGGTCAGCTGATCCCAGCAGGCCGCCATCCATGGGAGTGCTAGCCAATCCCAATGGGGTCGCAAATTACGACTGCCTCATTAATATTCATGAGGCATGCAATTTGCGACCCCATTGGGAATCACAAACAGTGTCTCAGACACTGTTGTACATAGCATTTTGCGACTCGCAATTTGTTGCAATTTGCGAGTCGCAAAATGCTATGGTCGTACATCTGGCCCTATGTTTACACTTGGAGCAGATATCACACTTTAATGGGAGTTACAAAGGGTACAAGGAAATCTGTGACAGGCGTAGATTTTCCTCAAGAATTTCTCAGAGTAAAGTGCATGTATGCTGATTTTCCACCTAGGAGAAAAAAAACGTATACGTAAATATAATGCAAACATATATTTGCATTGTAACTGTTCTTCTATCTTTGCTTCTCAATTCTTCCTTCCAAATGTGTGCTTCAAAGTCAGGAAATTACCTGCAAATGGTATGTGAATGCACACAAACTTACAAATTTGTTGGCATTCATTTATTTTTGTACGAGGCCTACTAAACCCACCCAGCTCTACATGTGTGAATGCTGAAGTACTCACCAACTTACTCATAGAGTCTACTCATTTATAAAAGCTATTTTAAAACATAAAATTCCACCATTCCTAATTTTGTGGATAAAGACTGAGAATTTTCATTCGCAAAGTGTTTATCTTTCACACTTTAGCAGAAAATGCTTTGTAAAATGATCTTACAGACCTGGTAATCCTGTGCCCAGATACACCAGGCTACTCGGAATGACAGGAGCTGACACATAATGAGGGATTTAGAATGTTAACCTTTGTGGAAAGGGGAATAGAAAACGGGAGCCCTTAAAAAAACAGTAACAATGTCATTTCCCTTTCCGTTATTTGCAGTCTGCTTAGTAGTGCCAAATGGGCACAAATCTTACGAATTCTGTAGTCCGCTGATTTAAGGGCATATAACCTCAGAGCAACCAATCATATAACCTCAGAGCAGCCAATCATATAACCTCAGAGCAGCCAATCATATAATATAACCTCAGAGCAACCAATCAGAAGGTTCATGAAATAGCCGGTCTCGGGCACCTGAAAGACCTACAAGAATCAGGGGTCCTCTCCTAATGTGAGCTCTGTATAAATTACATTACAATAAAATAAATAAAATAAAATAAATACTGCTTGCATCTAGAAGAATCAGTTCATCTAAAGGACACGCCGTGTCGGATTAAATAACCACTTCCGTAACGAGGCACCTTTGTTTGTTTACAATGCCAGTAAGTGGGATCATTTCCCGTAACACGTCTCAGTAAGCGCAAAGCAAAGAAAACAGATGTTTGCACGGAAACAAACCAAATTTGGTTGCGTTTTTTTCACTGTTCAGACCCAGTAGATTTCCCCCGTCCCTCCTCACCCGTCAAACCTTCAGCCCCAATTTCAAGCCCAAAGACGTGTTTTTGAAAGCTGGTCAAGATATATGTCTCCTCTCATCATTAGATATGACTATAAATAGACACGTGGTTTTAGGGTTTCTGCTCAGCCAACCGACTGTGTCACACAAAGGGGCTTCACTCAGTAAGTGTTAGACAAAAAATAAGTGCAGTGTTTCTTTCCGTAAAGAATGCCACACAGGCTATACACCTAAAAAACCAGAGTACTCTGCGCACCCAAATCAGGTACATATGTAAAATAGAGTATTTATTATAACGTAGCTATTTCCGCAGCTAGTAGTCATTTTCTAACATTTCGATTACTTGTTCAAGCCCATACTTGGTTGATAAAATAATTAGAAGGTGAATGTGGAAAGAATTGATGCGGCTAAATTATGGGCGTACACTGGAACACGTCGCCGGCTGTGTGACTAGATGGAATGCCCTTCCACTAACCATGGCGGGACGTATCTCCCTCATTAAAATGGTTGTCCTACCGAAATTTTTGTATTTGTTCTTAAACATTCCATATGACCCCGGGCGACATTTTTTCTCCAGCCTCTGTGCGGAAATGATCAGGCTGGTCTGGGGAGGCAAACAGCCCCGGATAAAATGGGACACGCTTATGCAACCGTACTCACAGGGGGGATTTGATATCCCTAATTTCGAATTGTATTACATCTGCGCCCAAGCACACTTTGCACATTTTTGGTTCAACCCCCCTCGGTATACCCCTCACGTGGCTACCGAACACTGGCTTGCAGATCCTATCCCATTAGAGGGGGTTATACTCTCATCGATCAAGCCTCGGGAACCTCGCCCCTCTTCTGTGGAATGCACGCTCCAAGCCTGGCACCGCATTGCTGATCGATTACAGACACCATGCCTGTATTCACCATTGCTCCCACTAGTATATCATCCACAGAAGCCCTTACTCCAGGAAGGGGTGTTCAGACGGGTCACTAGGACTCGGAAACTCTGCTCCTGGGGCGACTTATACTTGAATGGTAAATTCCGCACCCTACACCAGCTCTATTCAAACCCCCCACCCACTACTATGGAAACATTTCTATACACTCGCTTACGGCATGGGCTGAGAGACGGCACCCCTGATTATCCATTGGAGCCTGCGGTGCTAGCACCGCTGCATCATGTACTGCGTACACCCACAGCCTCTCATCTAGTGTCCGCACTATACCGCACCATATACACAGATACTGCATACCCCACATGCGCTGCCCGGGACAGGTGGTCGGCCGAACTGGAGCATCCTATCTCTGATACACAATGGGTATTCTGTTGTAAACAAACAGAACAAGTCTCTTCAAGCAGCCGCCTGCGCATCACTCACTACAAATTTCTCCAGCGTAGTTACTACACTCCGGTTAAGCTACATAAGTTTGGGTTGTGAGACACAAGCAGATGTGACAGATGTAGGGCAGAGGCTGCGGATTTCCTCCATCTCGCTTGGGGTTGCCCGGCTGTGTATGCATACTGGAACACGATTTTTACAGCACTAGATCGCATGGTTTCTATATCACTTCCGAGATCTCCTCTGGTGGCTCTACTCGGTTATACCGAGCAGATCCCAGCAAAACATCGAAAGTTTGTGTCCTTTGGACTTGTGTTGGCTAAACGACGGGTTGCCTGTAGATGGGGACGTGGGAGGGCACCTAAGTTCAAGGAATGGATTGGCGACATGATCTTATGGCAGGACCAAACATGTATGTACGCCGAACTTCTCCCAATCTCCTCACGTCCTAGGGACATATGGGGACCACTTCAGACATACCTACTGGAACACCCAACCACCAGCGAACAGGAACCCGGTGACTCACTAGTATGAATGTGGGAGCCAGCCATTACACCCCATGTTTCTGTATGTCCTTGATGTAACAGATGTCCCCCTTCTGCGGAGGACCCCTAACCACTGATTTTTATAGTGTTATATGACATTCCTGATGTATGATGTGCACATACAAACCTAAGGCGAGGACTCTCGAGGAAGTAAAAGGATCTCTATGCATAAACAATCCTGATCCAAGGGAATATATGTATCAACTGCTGTGATTTGGTGCTGTATACATTGCTGACTGTCTCTGGCATATAATGTGATTTGCCTATGTACTACTTTAATAAAAATTAAATAAAATTTAAAAAACAATTTAAAAAAAAATGATTATCCTCAAAAAAAAAAAAAGGTGAATGTGGAAAGAAGACAACTAAACTTCCCCAAAACTAGATGAAATTGTAAATTTAGCAAGGAGTTTAGGATCTATTTTTGTCGTTGTACTTCATTGAAAACAGCATTGTCTATGCATGTAAACAAGTGTTCACAAAGTAATTTGTTCTGTTCTTGGCAAGCCAGTGCACCGTTTTTTATTTTTTTATTTCATGCATGAACAACAAAAATATACAGATAACGCCGAACGTCTCCCAATCTCCTCACGTCCTAGGGACATATGGGGACCACTTCAGACATACCTACTGGAACACCCAACCACCAGCGAACAGGAACCCGGTGACTCACTAGTATGAATGTGGGAGCCAGCCATTACACCCCATGTTTCTGTATGTCCTTGATGTAACAGATGTCCCCCTTCTGCGGAGGACCCCTAACCACTGATTTTTATAGTGTTATATGACATTCCTGATGTATGATGTGCACATACAAACCTAAGGCGAGGACTCTCGAGGAAGTAAAAGGGTCTCTATGCATAAACAATCCTGATCCAAGGGAATATATGTATCAACTGCTGTGATTTGGTGCTGTATACATTGCTGACTGTCTCTGGCATATAATGTGATTTGCCTATGTACTACTTTAATAAAAATTAAATAAAATTTAAAAAACAATAAAAAAAAAAATGATTATCCTCAAAAAAAAAAAAAGGTGAATGTGGAAAGAAGACAACTAAACTTCCCCAAAACTAGATGAAATTGTAAATTTAGCAAGGAGTTTAGGATCTATTTTTGTCGTTGTACTTCATTGAAAACAGCATTGTCTATGCATGTAAACAAGTGTTCACAAAGTAATTTGTTCTGTTCTTGGCAAGCCAGTGCACCGTTTTTTATTTTTTTTATTTCATGCATGAACAACAAAAATATACAGATAACGCCGAACTTCTCCCAATCTCCTCACGTCCTAGGGACATATGGGGACCACTTCAGACATACCTACTGGAACACCCAACCACCAGCGAACAGGAACCCGGTGACTCACTAGTATGAATGTGGGAGCCAGCCATTACACCCCATGTTTCTGTATGTCCTTGATGTAACAGATGTCCCCCTTCTGCGGAGGACCCCTAACCACTGATTTTTATAGTGTTATATGACATTCCTGATGTATGATGTGCACATACAAACCTAAGGCGAGGACTCTCGAGGAAGTAAAAGGGTCTCTATGCATAAACAATCCTGATCCAAGGGAATATATGTATCAACTGCTGTGATTTGGTGCTGTATACATTGCTGACTGTCTCTGGCATATAATGTGATTTGCCTATGTACTACTTTAATAAAAATTAAATAAAATTTAAAAAACAATTTAAAAAAAAATGATTATCCTCAAAAAAAAAAAAAGGTGAATGTGGAAAGAAGACAACTAAACTTCCCCAAAACTAGATGAAATTGTAAATTTAGCAAGGAGTTTAGGATCTATTTTTGTCGTTGTACTTCATTGAAAACAGCATTGTCTATGCATGTAAACAAGTGTTCACAAAGTAATTTGGTCTGTTCTTGGCAAGCCTGTGCACCGTTTTTTATTTTTTTTATTTCATGCATGAACAACAAAAATATACAGATAACAAGCACTGGCAAAGCCAGTGGGCTTCCCTTTTTTAAACAAGTATTGCCAAGTGCAATAAGACTGGCTTGTAGCTTAAAATGCCAGTCAGTCCTATCAGCTTTGCTGATGCTTGTCATTAAAGGTCCCTCTAATCAGACATAAATCTTTGCTGTAGCAGGCTCGAGTACCTTAGGTAGTCACTAGAGTTCCCTGGAGTCAGGAACAAATTTATTCTGTAGAAGTCTCACTGGAGTGCGACACAAACTCTTCTCAAAATCAGGCTGCAGTAGCTTAGGGCAGTATTAGATGTCACTGGACTGGTGGAGTTGAAAAAGCATGGTTTCTGAAGCATGATGCAGTACTTTGGGCTGCAACTTGAGGGCCCTAGAGTTAGACGAATGTCCTTGACGTAATCAGGCTTCATTCAGTACCTTAGGTCATAACTAGAGGTCCCTGTAGTCAGAAACACATAGGGGGATATTTATCAAGGGGTTGCACCGGCCTTGCGTCACTAGTGTGAGGCAAGGCCGGCACAAGCATTAAGTCATATTTAAAAAACAATGCAATTACACAAATGCTCTGTTTTTTTAAGGATTGCGTGGGGAAAAGGCTGCTCTAAATCCAGCTACGTCAATCAGGAATTAATATATGCAATGTAGGTGTTTTCACACGGAATCCAATGCAACCATAATGCAGTGGTATTTATAGTATAGCACGGCATCAGGCATAGTGGAGTAAGCACAACGCAATGCTAGAAATGCACCAGAAGTTCTGCGCATCGGCAACCCAGGCGTAGGAAATGACTAAGTGGCTGCAGTACAAATTCCTCACCATCACAGTACCCTCTGGCAAGCTCAACTACGCCATGGAGGTCGTTATATTGCAACTGGGAGTAGCTAGGAGACAACCACGTAGGCAGTGAAGGAGGAAGGAGCGAGTTTTCCATCACCATACATCATGGGATTACTGGAGACGATAGTGGCAAGTCTCCAGCCAGCAACTGGAAGGAACAATGCCATCCCACCACATGTAAAATTGATGGCTGTGCTGCACATGTTGGCTTCAGGATCCTTCCAAATCGCATCAGGCAGGCTGGCTCGCATTTCATAGGGAGCATTTTCTGCCTTCCTCCCATCTGTGTTGGATGTCATCATAAAACTCACACCCCATGGCCTCGGCACATGGCGGACTGCCCAGGATGCACTGCATGGGTCACTCCTAAATAGACGTGTATCAAGACAGCTCAAGTTCCTCTTTATGGCAACAATAGGTATCCTTATGTAAGGAGTGGTCTCCACGAATCTCCACACCCAAGCGTTCTAGTTTGGTATTTTGCCTTTGTTCAGTTGGGACGACAGATGCTTCCGTTCTTGAAGTTTAGGGTGGGGGGAGGGGGTAGGGAAGGGAGGGGGGACCGTTGTCCCAAGTTTTTGTTATTGTACCTTATTTAATATACCAGCATTCTCACTCAGCAGCAGGACAGTCACATGCAATTTCCACATTGCAGGAATGCACCCTCAATCTCACAGCTTGCACAAAATGCAGTACACTCCGCACCTAGCCCAAGCCTCGCAGGCCTCCATCTACATTCTTACCCACCGTGACAGACACGTGTAAAGACGGGGACCCGCTCCGTGTGCTATCATGGAATGTTAATGGGTTGCTAGACAGGGTAAAACGGACAGAAGTCCTGCGATATGCCCAGCGCAACATATCTGATATAATACTCCTCCAAGAAACCCATCTAATAGGCAATAACTGCCCCTTTCTAGCACAATATGGCTACGATAGAGTATGGCATTCAGGGTTCACCCGGGGATCAAGGGGAGTGGCGATCCTTTTGTACTTACAAAGGCCACTAATGACCCCCAGGGATGCTTCATGGCCCTAAGAGGGAACATAGGGGGAAACGCTCTTAACCTAGTCTCCATATACTCCCCTCCATCGTTGCTCACCTCAACCCTAAAACGTACCACAGACCTTATCGCCTCTTTGCCCCCTGGGTTGATGATAATCGGAGGCGATTTCAATGCAGTTATGCACCCAGACCTTGATACCGCAAACGGCCCATCAGCCACAAGATCCACCCATGCTAAATTTTTAACAAGCTGGGCAAGCACCTTAGGTCTCTGCAATACTTGGAGAATCTGGCACCCCCAGAGCAAACAATTCACCCACACCTCTGCAGCACACAATACTCACACGCGAATCAACCATGTTTTTATGCCTGCCTTAGACTGTCAGAAAATCAGAGACGTGGCCATCATTCCCATAGGTATATCTGACCACTCACCAATATTTTTGAGAATAGGAGACCCTCCTGATACACTTCGCCCGATATGGAGGATGAACGCCTGGTTCCTCCAAGACAAGGACTTTAAGAAAACTGTAGGAGCAGAACTCCAACAATACTTTCTCACTAACCGGGGCTCTGTCTCCTCCCCGGGCATTCTATGGGAAGCAAGCAAGGCCACCATTTGTGGCTTCGCCAAGAGCCATCTTAAGACTAAACGCCTAACCCAAAATTCTCAAATCACTCTCAAGGAGGCCCAAGCGACCCTCCTTGAGAGCCGAGCGCCTGATCAGCAGGGTGACCCGCAAGATAGACAGCTTGCACTTCTGCGAGACGAGATCAAGCAGATCTCCATGGAGGCAGCTAAGCTACTGTGGAGATCCTCTGTAGCCAGAATATATGAATGGGGGGACAAAAATGGGAAAATCCTGCATCGACTGGCCACATACCCCATGGCCAATCGCATAATCCCAGAGATCAAGGACCCAGATGGTGCAGTTCACCGATCACCCTCGGTAATGGCTCAGACATTTGCAACTTATTACTCTAAACTTTATTCCGAACAGCGACCTGAACTCTCCCTCTCAGACTTAATCAACCAGGAACACCTCCGCCTTCCTCGCCTCAGTATGGCCGAGATGGCTGACCTTGACCTTCCGATTACCCAGGAGGAAATCAATGACGCCATATCCTGCACTGCATCAGGTAAAACTCCAGGCCCTGAGGGTCTCCCGCAGGAGTACTATGCGGCCTATCGAGAGACACTTGTTCCACATCTCTTGGACATATACACAGAAGCGGTCGAAAAGGGCTCGTTTCCACCAGAAACCGATGCTGCCACCATTGTGGTGATCCCTAAAACACAACCTCCCTCCGCAAACTGCGCCGAATACCGCCCAATCTCCCTCATTAATGCGGAGGTTAAAATATTTGCATCGGTCCTAGCCAACCGACTGAGGCCTTACCTTATTAAGCTGGTCCACCCCGACCAATGTGGATTTATGCCATCTCGTGGGACCAGACACTGCCTCAGACGCCTCCATCTAGCCTTAGCAAATCGCCAATCTCTGACCCCCTACTTAGCACTTCTCCTTATAGATTTTGAAAAGGCCTTTGATTCTGTAGACTGGCAGTATCTGGAGGATGTATTGGTCGAGATGGGCAGAGGCCAACATTACCGCCACTTGGTTAAAGTGTTATATACCAGACCACAGGCGCGAGTGCTCGTCAACGGAGCTCTATCAGGGCTGTTTCCTATCAGGAGGGGGACGAGGCAGGGTTGCCCCCTCTCGCCGCTCCTGTTCGCCCTGGTGATGGAGCCCTTGGCATGCCTTATACGGTCCGAAGACCGGATTAAGGGATGGGACTGGCCAGGCTCTGACGAAGACAAAATCGCCCTATACGCGGACGATGTCCTGCTCTTCTTGGCAGAACCAGCCCAATCTGGTCCCCACTGTCTTCGGGTGCTGCACTCTTTTGGGCAAGTCTCTGGCCTGCAGTTAAACCTTGGTAAGTCCATCCTAGTCCCTCTCCACATTTCAAGAGACTGCTTTGACTGGCAATCCACGATACCTATTAGAAGGCAGTCGTTTAAATATTTGGGAATCTGGGTGGCCCTGCTTCCTGACCTCACCTGGTCACTTAATGTAACCCCACTGATGAAGAGAGCCCGAGAAGACCTCCACAAATGGCAGACCTTACCGCTTAACCCTCTGGGTAGAGTCGCCCTCTTTAAAATGATGATAATTCCCAGATTCCTCTACAGCATTCAGAATACACCACTTCATTTCCCGCGGACTTGGTTCAAAGAACTGGACAGCCTGACCACTAAATTTCTTTGGGGAGGGCGGAGACCTCGCATGGCCCTGTCTCAATGCCGGATCCCATCCTTTGACGGGGGTATGGGCATGACTAATTTATACCTGTACTACTTGGCAACCCGCCTGCTTACGTTGCACGACTGGTTTACCGGAAGCTGGTCTGACCCAGCATATAGAGTAGAGTTGAACAACTTAGGCCTACCCAGAATCCAGGCGATGATGTACGGAGGACCTATCCCTAGGACTCTACCCATGGTGACACAGGTGGTTCTCCTGGCTTGGTGTGCCTCCCTGCGCCACATCCAATGGTCGAATAGGCTGACCCAGTACACGCCGCTTTGGCAGGGTTCCTGGCTCAGAGAGGTCAGCCAATTAGAGGGATTCCGGGCCTAGGATCTTATTGGCATTTCGCAGCTTGGAGACATATGGACGGGCGACCACATTCTTACCTTTCAAGACTTTCAGACCCGATACTCCATATACCCCTCCCAATTTTACAGATACCTGCAACTGCACCACGCCCTCCACATGCACATACCAAACGGCACCTCACTGCCAGAATACAGCCCCCCGAGGCGCAAACTATGACAGGTAACCTGGGGAAGGGAGAAATCTCTCATACTTACTGCTCCCTGACAAATAACACTCCAAATGCGTTGGGTCGACTTAGGAACCAGTGGGACCGATGGATCGGACCTCTTGAGGAAGAGGACTGGAGAGATGCATTGATGGCGCCTAAAACAGTCGCCACTTCAGCTAGACTCCGTCTGGTCCAGATGTACTATTTACACGCTGCCTATCTCACACCGAAATGCCTTCATAGCGCAGGTCTGAAACCAACCACATCATATCCACGCTGCGAGCAAGACCAAGCGGATTTCTTTCATATGGTATGGTCCTGCCCCGTTATTGCACGATATTGGGACTCCATAGAAAAAGAGCTCACAGAGGTTCTGGGCTGGGAGGTCCCACACAACCCACTAAATGTGCTCCTGGGAATCACGGATGGGTTAGACGGCTCTTGATCCGATAAACTATTTCTGACCATGGCCATGGTGGTGGCCAAGAGGGACATTGCTGCTAACTGGATAAAGCCTGACCCACCCACCATGATGAAATGGCACAGAGGGGTGAACTGGTGCGCAGCACAAGAGAAGCCTATGTATGAGGCTAGGGGGTGCCCGGCGAAACATTGTAAAGTTTGGGGCAAATGGTTGGGGCAGATAGAGTGAAAATACCTCATTTCAGGAACTGTGAGCAATATGCGAGCTTTTATGAGACTATGTATTGCAAATGTTTTCTCTATATATGTAACATGGTGACGTACTATAACTGCTTTAACACGCTACAGTTGATCAATGCTGGTTTTGTCTTGTTCCAAAAACCAATAAAATTTCTTATATAAAAAAAAAAAAACTCACACCCCAGTACTGCGTCTTCCCAAAACTACCCAGTAACAAATGGATACCAAGTAAAGCTTCTACACCATTGCTGGATTTCCACATGTGCTTGGTGCCATAGTTTGTTCACATGTGTAATTTGTGTCCCCTGCAGCAACATCGTACCTGTACCAAAACCGCAAGCACAACTGCTCAATAAATGTCCAGGCGATAGTGGCCCATCGTGGAATGTACATAAATGTTCTTGCAAAATTTCCAGGAAGTACACATGATTCGTACATCTTATGCCACAGTACAATTACTGAGTGGTTTCAGAATGGCAGATTGGCCTACTCATTGGTAAGGAAATCAGAAATATACATTATACCAACTAAGAAGTTGTAACATATGACATAATAGCCATCTCTATGTTTGTGTCTGGATCTCACGTCATGTGCACATAGTGGGAGTAACTTACTCTAACATGTAGTAGGCACCTGGGCACCCAGCTTGCCACTTGACAGTGGCCTCCAGTTCCTGCTTGTTCCAACATGATCCAGTGACACCGCAGCTGCCTGGGTTTTCCTGACTGGGTTTTCCTGACCAGGTTTTCCCACTCACCGTTCTTCCCACCAACAGAAGCCCCGCCGACCTCAGGACCTACTTAATGCAGGCCGCAGCGTGACCAAGCAGCTGATGCACGCAGCTGGTGCGCCACTGGCTCACCAAAGGCATGCCCAACTACACCCTTCCACACCTGGACCATGCCCAGTGCCACGACCCCTGGCTCTCCTGCCCCCACAGATACACCATCACCGAGCTCTACAGCTTCTGCCCTGGATGCCACAACAAGCACTGCCACCATGCTGACCCACGCTCCACAGTAGGACTTTTCACCTTCACCCACTGCCACCTCACCTGCCTTGACCTGACGAGCGAGGTATGGATTCCCCCGGGCTCTTCATTAAGCAAGTTTAATAAGACAATTTGGGGCGATTGGCTCATCCCTGATGGGAGATTTTCTCCCTTCATTAATGACTAGGGTTTTCGGATACCCTCATTATGGATTAATCTCCACTACACCGCAACGGCTGTGCGGACTACCCACCCCCGGGAGCTGTGAACAGGCAATTCCATAGGCACCTATGAATAAGGTTGTCTCCCCCTTTTCCCTTGTCCTGAGGAAGACCTGTGAGCTGAGGATACAATTTACCCTCTATGCATCTAAGTCGGGCCGAAACGTTGACATTTTTTCCCCAAGTGGGCCTGTACCATATGCCACCACTACCCCGTCCAACCCACAGATGATGCCTCTCTGTTTTCTTGACAATGATCGAAAACGACAAATAGAAATCTTTCATGAGGGGCAGGCCTTGACTAACTGGTCTTGATGCAACTTATAACCAGTTTTATTTATTTATAATAATTGTAATTTATCTTTTTTGAACCTACCCTCCCTTTTTCCTTATCTATTCCACACATGAGCATTATTCTTTTCACCCCCTTTTTTGGAGCAACCTCCTATCCTGTTACTGAGTATGGTAATGTGTTTACCTGTTTATAATGTGTCTGTGAATTAAAACAGATATCTTCTCAAAAAAGCAATGGGTGCCATTTGAATTTTTATGTGAAGGTGCACAGTTGAGAACTTTGTATGTATTTGTTACTTTTTGCTAATCGTATGCATATCTAATTTGTATTTCAAATCATAAATATTCTTACGACACAATTTGCGTGATAAATAAGTCTATGACCAACTGTTTTCTATACTACTCGATACCCAGGGCCAAGGACAGCGTTTGAGTTACCCCATTATGTTATAATGACCTCACCTGCCACAGCACACACATCAGCCCACTGACCAGCCCCACCCCGAACACAATGCAGACACCACCTGAACAAAAACACCAACTCGCATGTGCCCTTCTCAACACACGCTGACTATGCAAACACACCACTGAGATTGGGGACCTCATCTCTACCCTCACACCCGATGTTCTCTCCCTCACTGAGACCTGTCTCAACCCCACATCTGCACCTGACATAGCCACTGCAAAACCTGAAGGATAGAAGATCACCCTTCACGATCGCATCAACAAGCATGGCATACACAAGGAATCCATCTAATGCACCACCATAAATGACGACATCACCCCAGCCATGGAACACCACAACTTCCGACTCCAAACAGACAGCAAAACCACCATCAGGGCCTCTCTCATTTACCGTCCTGCAGGACCACGTCCAACCTTCTGAAACTTCATCGCTGACTTCATTGCCTTCCTCACCATAGACTCCAACAACTAAACTTTTCTCGGCAACCCCAGCTTCCATATCGACGACCACAATGACATCAACACTACCAACCTCGGCGACAGCACGAACAACATCAGACTCGTCCAACTCGTCCCTGGCCCACGCACACCGCAGGCCACACACTAGTCTCCATCTTCACATCCAGCAACTGCATCAGGTGCAGTCAAACCACAGAACTCACCTGGACCGACCACTCCATTGTCCACCTAACATCACCAGCTCACAGACCTCCAAACTCAGTCTGCCCAATGCCCCCCACCGCAGCAGAGCAAAGTCTCAAAGGACACATGGATCAACACCTTCAACGCCACCTACCCCATCACCTCAGAAAACCTAGACCAGAACGTCAGAAACGTCAACAATTGGATCACCAACTGCGCCGATAGTGTCGCTCGTATCAGAAACAACACCCATAGAAGGTCCGCCAAGACGGCTAGCTGGTACACTGAAGACCTCAGAACCGCTAAACAACACTGTAAACAACTGGAAAGGAGATGGCGCAACAGCAAGGACATGACCGACAAGACCGCCTTCAAGACAGCCCTCAACCTCTACCACAGACAGTTGAGAGAATCGAAGAAAAAGGCCTTAGCCTCACACATCAAATCAAACTCCACTAACAGCAAAGAACTCTTTGACATCGTCAAAGAATTCTCCAACCCCTCATCTGCAACAAACGACATTAAACCTGCGTAGGAACTCTGCAACAACCTTGCAAACTTCTTCCACGACAAGATCGCAGAAACTTTAAATCCCAGCCCAAGACCACTGACTTCTTCAAGCAATACAAGGACCCGGCTACCACCACAGACATCCAACCAGCTGAATGGAGCCAGCTCACTCCTCAGGACACCGCCTCCATCATCACTTGGTCCACTCAGGGGCTCCAACCGACCTGTGCCCTCACCACATCTTCAACCTATGCGAAGCCAGAATGAGCCACATACTCACCACCTTGTTTAACACCTCAATTGCCATGCCCAACTTCCCCGAGGAGTGCAAACATGCAGAAGTCAATGCATTCCTAACGAAACCACTGGCAGACCCCAGCAAACTCCACAACTACCGACCGATCTCTCTGCTCTTGTTTCCGGACAAAGTATTAGAAAAAGCCATCAGCCAACAAATCTCTTTACATCTGGAATGGAACCTCCTACTCAACTCCTCCCAATCCGTATTCCACAGCAACCACAGCACCGAGACAGCCCTCATCGTGGCAACCAAAGACATATAAGCCTACTACTCAACCGAGGAGAAGCTGCAGCTCTGATATTCCTAGACCTCTCAGCAGCCTTTGATACAGTCTCTCACCACACACTCATCAGAAGGCTGCACAACATAGGCATCCAGGGAGCTACTCTCAGATGGATCGCCTCTTTCCTCAACAGGAAAATGTAAAAAGTCCACCTTTCCACCTTCACCTCCGGACCCGAGGAAATCATCTGTGGAGTACCCCAAGGATCCTTACTCAGACCCACCCTCTTCGACACTTCTATGACACCTTTGGCCAGCATCACCAAAACCCATGGACTCAACATCATATCCTATACCGATGACAAACAACTCATCCTCTCCCTCTCCAAAGACACCACCAAGACCAACATTCACAACTGCATGACAGACATCACCAACTGGATGAAGGACAACCGCCTGAAGTTCAACTCGGACAAGACAGAGGTACTGATTTTTGGAAACAAAAGCTTCCCATGGGATGCATCCTGGTGGCGCTCAGAACTCAGACCTACTCAAATCCCCACTGATGACGTATGAACCTCGGCATCATTCTGGACAAGCTAACCATGATGACACAGGTCAACTGCGTCTCCTCCTCCTGCTTCTTCATCCTCCGCATGCTTCAAGAGATATTCAAATGGCTACCCCAAAGCGCAAGACGCGCCATCACCCAGGCCTTCATCTCGAGCTGATTGAACTACGGCAATGCTCTCTACGCAGGGATCGCAGCTCACTTCCTGGATCTCCCTAGATGAACCCATATCACCCCCTACCTCATGGAACACCACTGGCTTCCTGTACAGAAAAGATACCAGTTCAAGCTCCTGACCCATGCATACAAGGCCCTACACAACTGCAGACCTGCCTACTTGAACCACTGCCTGAACTTCCATCAGCTCACCATACACCTTCTCTCCGCATCCCTTTCTCTAATCCTCACCCCGCATTCGACATAGCAGATGCGGAGCTCGCTCCTTCTCCTTTCTAGAATCAAAGACCTGGACAAGCAACCCTTTAATCTATGGACCTCCCCATCTCTTTCAGATTTCCAAAAGTCCCTGAAGACCTGGCTTTTCAGCTAATCAACTGGACCCTGCAAGCGCCTGGATACCCTCATGGCTCACAAGATGCGCTCTACAAATCTACAGATCTAAATCTAATCTAGTCAATGATGTCCAATTGTGTGATTCCCTTACTGATCCTGCAATGGAGATAGGAAAATTCTACAGTGAGAAGTATTGTGTCATCTTACATTGTGTAAGTAGACAGAACCACAATTTCTGCAATGACGAACAAATCAACCCAAAAATCATGTGGTCCACAATTATACTCAATATGAGTAGAAAGGATAAATCTTAGCAAAGTTTGAGATGTGTGTATGTGCAATGGTGTGGGAAGTCTGGATTATTTGTTAATGTTCCATTAAAATACCAGCCATTGAACAAATCATGTGAGCCCAACCATGTGTGTCACACATGGCAGTATATCTGTAGGCTGATGAAAGTATCAGGAGCACAAATGAAAACAAAACTCCTAAATTCCATTTATGTCGCACTGAAATTGTAGCATCAAATCTTGTATAAATGTGAATTATAGGTATATATGTGATGCCACAAGTACAAAGTTCACCAAAGTTTCAGGCATTCCAACATTCTAGGTCCAAATATACACATAGATAACAAGCCACATTGACATACCTCATCAATGTGATAGATGAACAATTTAGTGCCTCAAGTTGCCTACATTTCCTGCATCTCAGTCCCTTAATGTAAAACAGACACAGTGACTAAATAGGCTGTGAAAGATGTCATATACTAGGAAATAACCTAAGTGAAATGCAACCAAGGTAAGGTATCACAGTGTACTCATAATCCAAATCTGAACCATCTCATGCTAAAGAATCAAGGCATATAAGAATCACCTACAAGGCTAAATCACATACATACATGTTGTTAGACCTAGCATCCTTTGCGTGGTTTCCCCTGACTTTTTGCCTTCTGACCTCCTGTTTTGCTGACTTCATTTTTGCTGGCTTCAGGCCTCTGGGCACTTTACCACTTCTAACCAGTGCCAAAGTGCATATGCTCTGTACTCAAAACATAAACACTGGCTTATCCTCAATTGGCATATTTAATTTACTCATACGTCCCTAGTAAAGTGCACTATATGTGCCCAGGGCCTGTAAATTAAATGCTACTAGTGGGACTGCAGCACTGATTGTGCCACCTACTTCAGTAGCCCTTTAAACATAGCTCCACCCTGCCACTACAGAGCCTCTGTGTGCAGTTTTACACTGCTATTTCGACCTGGCAAGTTAACCGAGCCCTCGATATGAATAATTGAAATGCACAGTACTTAGGTAGAGGCAGAAATCTGGCCGCACAGTGAACTACTGGGATGTAAAAAAAAATCATATCCCAAGCTTGTCGCCAAATTTGTAGTGTGTTCACCAGGAAACTCCAGGAGTCTTCTGTCGTCATAAAGTATTTGCCAGGAGTCTTCAGTTGTTTTAAGGGTTTTATTACCAAAACAAGATAGAGAAAAGGTACATAGGTAATGAGGGCTCAGGATGGCAGCACCAACTGACACAGCGGTGTTCCAGACCTTCACCCATACATTCCAACTACAATAGTACATGGAATACATGCACAAGCAAAATAGAAGGTTCCACATATGACCTGTAAAACAAGAGCCTCAACCAAATACAATAGCAAAGCAGAAAAACCCAAACACCACACCTACTTTTGTCTGTAACTAGAAAATCCAAAGGTTGACTAGAGCCAGAACGCACTACAGGTTAAAGGTTAGACAAACAATCATATATATTCATGGTGTATATATTCAAAGGTTTTTGAACAGAATTGTAGGGGTACTATCATGCATGATTTATTGATACAAAAATTATAACAATATCCAAATGTGGTTTCCTTGATTGATGTGACGCTCTGACTCGTGGTTGGTGGGTAGGGGTATGCAACAGGGCTGTCCTCTCTGGCCTCTACTTTTTGCCATATTACTTGAGCCACTAACAATCCAAATATCTGAGTGGGTGATGTAAATCACCTGGTGTCTCTTTATGCAGACAACACCCTCTTTTATCTTACTGCCCGCAGGAGTCCTTACCTCTGCTCCTATGATATCTAGATGCATTTGGGGAGCTTATGGGTTTTAGGATTAATCAGGGAAAATCACGCTGTTTCCGCTGGGTGCGTTGGAGGTTGGGGACCCTGCTTCCCTGCCTCTCCTGCCTTTGCACTCAGAAACTGATCAGTTCCTTTATTTGGGGGTCATGGTGGCACACATTGCTCTGCAGCGACAGCGCTGCAATATTGACAGAATCACGCAGGGTCTGAGTGCCTCAGTCAAATTTTGGAACACCCTCCTGCTGTCCCTAGTGGGACAAGTGGCCGTGGATAAGATTGTGTTTTTGCGATTGTGTCTGTACACTGTGCAGCATTAGTTTGACACTCTTCACCGGGCGACATTATGGAGATTGCACTTTCTTCTCATGACATGTGAATTCCTGTTTTTTCCCACACTGTAGGGTCTCTAATATGGAGATGTATTACCTGACCTTCCAGCTGCAGTATGCTGCCCATTGGTTGTCGGAGGGGGAGAACTGGGAGAAAGCGCTTTTAGCCGATGAGACACAGGGTATTACTCTCCCACACTTGTTTCCAGGGTGACGGGATGAGGCGCCGGTATTGTACTTTATTAGGCACATGGCGTCCATTTGAGAGCAAGCTGTTAAGGTAGTGCTGGGTAGAGCCCCCTTTGTTCAGGAGCTTCATTTCTGGGACATACCAGCTTTTTATACACTTGCTGAGTCGGTCGATGTTACTGCCTGGTTGGGGGGCGGATGCAAGACCCTAAGGGGCATATCATCAAGCCGGCGATAAGAAATTATCGCCGCTTTAGCGTCTGTTTTCAGACGAAAAGCGGCGATAATTTTATCGCTGTATTAGCAAGGCCACGCTATCGCGTGAATCCTTGCCCTATCGCCCTTTTCCATAACGCCACCTTTGCATCTCTAATGAGATGCAAAGTGGGCGTTCCGTCCCAAAATAACTGGAGAAATGTCGTTAACCGACATTTCTCCAATTATCAAGGGAATCCCCAACAAGCATAGCGATGAGAAAAGTAGCGCTAACCTTGGTTAACGCTACTTTCCTTACGCATGCTTTTAGTTTGACTTAGCCATGATATCCAATGGAAGGTGGATATCATGGTTAAGTATGCCCAGCCGTATCAACAAGCTATCGCCAAATGTCGTGCGATTATCGCTGGATTTCCAGCGATAATCGGACATTTGCCGGCTTGCGCCAGGAATTTTATCGATTCTGAGATAAGCGTTGCTAATAGCACGCTATCTCAGCGATAAAATTCATCAATCGCCGGCGATAAATATCCTAGCGCTAAGTGCGCTTAGCGATATTTATCGCCGGTTGTTGATAATATTCCCCTTAGAGACTTGTATCCCAGTGAGGACTTTATCACCTTCGAAGCGGCTCAGGCAGCCTTTGAAATATGGAATGGGCAATTCTTAACACATGCCAATATAGCTGCCTTAACTTGGGAAATATGGCCCACGTTCCCGGCTGCTCCGTCCACTTCACTCTTGCAGCGAGAGTCATTGGAGCTGGGGGGAGTCTGCCACTTAGTCTCCCACCTGTATAGGGCCATGATTGTTGACAAACCCTGAACCCTGTTTCCGGCCAGGGCTGCATGGAAGGAGGAGCTGGGTGTGCCCCTTGAAGATGCACAATGGAGCAGGTCCTGTCTGTGGTCCGGACTATATCCTGTAAACTGGTCTATTTTAATTTCTTGCACTGTAAGTATGCCATTCCGGTACTGCTTCACAGGACAGACCCCAGTAGGCCTAGTGGTTGCCACCGGTGTAAGGCTCAGGTGGCATCTTTCTTGTTTCTTGCCTGGTGCGGTCTCTTGGTCAACACCTTTTAGGACTCTGTGGTGAGGCGAATGGCCATGGACTTTAGATCTGCGATAGTGCTGAACCCAGTTGTTTGCCTGTTGGGAGACATCAAAAAGCAAAGTAATGGAATTGAAATTCTTGAACCTGCTCTTGCTGCTGGCGAAGAGAAGAGTCGCAATTACCTGATGGGGTCAGTTGGGCCTAGTGTGGATGGCTGGGTCAGGGATGTGAGTGAGTGGGCGCTGGCTGAAGAAGTACGCCTCTGTAAATGTAGACATGATTATAACGTGGAGGTCGACCTGCAGGCTTTGGGGATGCTGCTGACTAAGTTTGAGGGACGTTTGAGGGACGGGAAGGGTGTCACAGGATGTATTCTCTGAGGATGACGTACAGGTTCCTCCTTTCATAGGTGCTGTGGTGCCTGCGGTACCAGGAGAGGAGAATGTTGGGATATGATACTTACGATTTTTACTTCTGTGGGCTTTGATCTGCAATGACCTTTACTACATGTCAAATGTTTGGTGATGGCTGTATGTTTTTGTCTTTTATTTGTATTGCTGTTTTCAGCTCTAAACAATAAAAGATGCCTTTCAAATTTCACACAATGTAACACCGCTAGGCAGCTTGCTGCTCTGCCTAAAAGAGGGAGTGCAGGAATGGGCCACATTTATGGTGCATTTCTGCTGTCTGACTGCACTGATACAAGATTTGCTTCTTAGCGCCACTGCAGAGGCCCTCTTTTATCTCACTGCCCCGCAGGAGTCCTTACCTCTGCTCCTACGATATCTAGACATGTTTGGGGAGCTTACGGATCTTAGGATTAATCAGAGAAAATCGCTGCTGTTTCCGCTGGGTGCGTTGGAGGTTGGGGACCCTGCCTCCCTGCCTCCCTGCCTCTCCTGCCTCGCAGCTCAGAAACTGATCAGTTTTGTTATTTGGGGATCATGGTGGCACGCACTGCTCTGCAGTGACAGCGCTGCAATATTGACAGAATCACGGAGGGTCTGAGTGCCTCCGTCAAATTTTGGAACACCCTCCCGATGTCCATAGTGGAACAAGTGGCCATGGATAAGACTGTGATTTTGCTGCAGTGTATGTACACTGTGCAGCATTAGTTTGACACTGCTCCCCGGACAACATTTCGGAGATTTCACTCTCTTCTCATGACGTGAATTCCTGTTTTTACCCACCCTGTAGGGTCCCTAATATGGAGATGTATTACCTGGCCTTCCAGCTGCAGTATGCTGCCCATTGGTTGTCGGAGAGGGAGAACTGGGAGAAAGCGCTTTTGGCCAATTATCCCACAGTTGTTGATTTTGGGGGGACAGGATGCCTGCTTTTCCGCTAGCCATCAGTTTGCTCCCCAGCACTAGCCAAGAGATGTCATATATTGTTATACCTCACACAATCCTGCACTCTGCCTTTCACACAGCACAGCACACCAAGCTACCTTACTGTACTGTCATGCATGCAATTTGTGGATAATTGCGCACTAGCGGTCATATTTCACAAACATCCACCCAACACTACACTACAAGCCACCTTGCTCCGCTGCATGAAAGGGGAAGGGCATGTATATGCCATAATTCCACTTTTTTGGGGGACTCTGTAGTTTCCTAGCACACACACAGTCATCTCCAGACTCCACAACACTAGATACTAAGAAGGATCTCTGAAGTGGATAGTCTCTCTCATAATTGGAAGCATGCAACAACTGAAGTTCACTCCATTCCCTCAGAACCTAAGGAGCTCATCTGCAGAGTCCTTCAAATCTCTTCAGTCAGCCCCACTCTCTTAAACTTGTACATGACTCCTTTGGCAACCATCATGCAGCCCCAGGGTCTCTACATCATCTCTTACACTGATGACACCCAGATCATAGAATAACTCTCAGGAGACAACAACACCACCAACAGTTGTTGCATTATGCCATTGACCAACATGGCTAACTGTATGTGAGATTAGATACTCATACTCAACCTGACCAGATAGAAGTTATGATATTCTGCAACATGAACTCACTCTGGTTTCCCACATAACTAAACCCACAAAAAGATGTAGGAGAACAGAGAAACATATAACATAGGTAGTGTATGGCACACACTTCGTTCTTGAACACTGCCCTCACCCACAAATCGTGACATGCTTCATCATTGGGCTTGTTAACAACATCCCTGTGCAGAACAACGCCTGGGATGGAGCAAAAGGGAAGGGGGAGACAATAGAAACAAAAAGTTATAGGGATCAAGAAAGAATATATAGTGCAGAAATTAGAATTAAAAGTGGCTCATGGCTGCCTTAAGGTTCCTGGTCATTTTTTCTCTGTTTCTGCTTTTGTAGTCATGCAACCTCTTCTTGCACTCCAGGATGGTCCTTTTTGTTTCTGCAACATAGTTTATCTTGTCCAATATGGGTTGCCAAATGGCAGCCTTACTCGCTAATGGCAATTTAGAGGTGACAAATAGGAGATGTTAATTTTTGTCAACTCACTTATTATTATCTGGTTCACCTCATTAAAGTTGGACTTCCTCTTCCTTTTGCCCAGGGATGATGGCAAATCTTCTGGGTTGGGATTGTTACTCTCCTGGCTCCCTGAGGCTCCTTCTTGCTTCTTTGTATTGAGGAGTATTGCTGTGTTGATTGTGTCGCTTTTTCAAGCGTTCCCATGAAGCAAAGGTTTCCTGCATGACTCAATGGTGATTTGCAGCACGTATGGGTGCTTTACAACACGCAAATCAACTTTGCGTCATGTAGGTAGTACTTGTGTTGAGACACTTTCTCAAAACCATTGTGTCAAAATTCCTCACACATCTTTGGTCCTTGAGCTGTGGTGCACCATCCCATAAATACGGCGCATCCGCGGTGCTGGGAAATGATGCAACACATCACAGAAATATCTTACACAGCACTACACAACGCAGCGTTACGTCAGTAATGATAAATAAGCCCCATAGTTTACTGAAGCAAGGTTTCCATATCTAAGGCTGCTTCTCACACTAATGGGCAGCTTTACTAATGGCCTGATTTAGAACTCGGCGGACGGGTTACTCCGTCACAACGGTGACGGTTATCTCGTCTGCCGAAATATAAATCCCATTATGTCCTATGGAATTTTGGCGGACGGGTTATCTGTCATTGTTGTGACGTAGTAACCATTGGCTGAGTTCTAACTCAGGCCCCAAGACTTTGCACCGCCGCAAAGTCATGCAAAGTGGTATAAAGTAATGCAAAGTCTGGGAGGGGTATTTACTTTCTAGCACAAAGGTGCAGAGCAGGAATATCGACGGAGAAATATCGAGGGACATAAATATCGCTGCAAAAATATCGCGGGGAAGAAACATCGACAACAAAAATATAGTTGACAAGAATATCGACTGACAGGTAAGTAATATCGATTACAAAAATATCGATATCTTAAATACAAAAATATAGTTGACAAAAATATCGAATTATTAATAATGTTATGTATTTTAGTGTTTTTAATGAGAATTGTTTGTCATTTTATTATATGTTTTAAAATTTTACCAGTTATTAATTTATTTTAAGTTTAATTTTGCGTTTTTAGTTCCGTAGCGGGTTGTGGGTTTATAGGGGAATAGGGTGGGAAGTAATTTAATTATATAGATTTAATTAATTATTTATAGTAGTTAATACATTTTTTTTAATTGAATTTTGCGTTTTTAGTTCCGTAGCGGGTTGTGGGTTTATAGGGGAATAAGGTGGGAAGTAATTTAATTATATAAAATGTATTGAATAATTAATATGTATAATTGTGAATTTATAGAGTTAGATGTGTTAATTGATTAATTAATAATTGTTTGATAATTAGTTGTTAATTAATTTCAATTAATCAATTAAGAAATAATTATGTTAATTGTTTAATTAATTTTAGGTGTGTGTTGTGGTGTTTATATGAGTAAATGGTGGGAAGGGTGGTAAGTAATTAATTTTTATTGATTCATTATTAAATATTTTTAAATTAATTTCCATTAATTAATTAGTAATTATTAATTGTAATTGTGTAATTAATTTTAGGTGTGTTTTGTGGATATTATAGTGTTAATTAAAGTGTAATTAATGATTTTTTATTATCTTTGTTAATAATAATATATTTAAATTAAAATTTTAATTATGTTAATATAGGAAAATAAATTTAATAAAAAATGTGATGTTTTTGTTTTTTATTGTTGTGGGATCCAGCACTTTCCCTACTGTTGCACTCACTGGAGTGGGAATAGCAATTTTTACCCCTCCGCTATCCAGCGCTTTCCCTACTGTTGCACTCACTGGAGTGGGAATAGTAATTTTTACCCCTCAGCTATCCAGCGCTTTCCCTACTGTTGCACTCACTGGAGTGGGAATAGTAATTTTTACCCCTCCGCTATCCAGCGCTTTCCCTACTGTTGCACTCACTGGAGTGGGAATAGTAATTTTTACCCCTCCGCTATCCAGCGCTTTCTCTACTGTTGAACTCACTGGAGTGGGAATAGTAATTTTTACCCCTCCGCTATCCAACGCTTTCCCTACTGTTGCACTCACTGGAGTGGGAATAGTAATTTTTACCCCTCCGCTATCCAGCGCTTTCCCTACTAATGTGTTTATTTTGTTATTAAATGTATGTTTTATTCTTTTTTTAATAGTTTAATGTGTTGATTAAATATAGAATATATTATTTTATATTATATTATTTATATATGTGTATATTTTATTTTTATATAATTTAAAAGTTTATAAATTAAATAAAGATAACAGTTATCAAAATGTATTTAAGTAAATATATGTATATGTACACATTTTTTTGTGTTTATATTTATTAAATTAAGTTTATTTGTTATATCTAGTTAAAATATATATTACATTTAATTTATTTTGTTAATAATATTAATATTATTTAATTAATTTTATTTAAGTTATGTAATTTTTTAAAGTCGATATTTTTTACTTCTATATTTTTTACATCTATATTTTTGTGTCGATATTATTGTACTTACCTGTTTAAGTATAGGGAGTCGATATTTTTTCATCTATATTTTTAACATCGATATTTAAACATGGAACCAGCACAAATGGTATTTTGCACTGTAATGGTGCCCTTTTCTGACACAAATTGCACATTGCACTTCTTTGCACCATTTTGCATGTAGAGGGCATAACATCGGTGCTACTTGGGAATTACAGTGCAAGCACCCACGGTTTTGATGCCTAGCCTGATCTACTATGGTTATCAGACCAATCTTTGCATCAAAATACAATATCGTCTAGAAGTTGCACGGTACAGCTCAAATCCAGTGTGTGGAATGTTCCAGAAATTGTCTAGGCGTAAGATTTTGTACTGGAATTATATAGTTCCAGTACAAAACCTGTGCTAGACATCACTCAAAGATGTGTGTGTGGCCTGAGCAGTTTGTTTGTGTTCGAGTGCAGCGGATGAGAGCAGAAGCTTGCCATTTTTAGTAAATATGGTTCGGCACTGCTCTCTTCTTGTGTTGCTGCACTGCGCTGCACAAAAATGTATTCACTCTGCCCCTAACATTCTTACCTCATATCAGACACTAGTATGAAGAAACAGGCAAGTGAGCAATTGAGAGAAAGTGAGAGCAGCTCAGCTGGAGTAAGGAAGTGAAACAGAACAATTAGATGCATTTCCATCTCCTAAGAATAAGATAAGACAGTGAGTTTTAAAAATAAATACAAAATTGTGATCTCAGCAGTAGAAGTACATAACTCATCCAATCAAAATACTGTCTTTGGAGTCACACTAATCTTTACGTAACAAACTACAATACCCTCGATCATTATTAAAGATCTCTGGAGTCAGCCATTATCCTTCTTGTTATATAATTGTCCATTCCGATAGGTCCCCAGAGTCAAAACCAAATCTTTTCCTAGTAGCCTGCAGTCCCTCAGGTTGTTAAGTCTGGGAGGGGTATTTACTTTCTAGCACAAAGGTGCAGAGCAGGAATATCGACGGAGAAATATCGAGGGACATAAATATCGCTGCAAAAATATCGCGGGGAAGAAACATCGACAACAAAAATATAGTTGACAAGAATATCGACTGACAGGTAAGTAATATCGATTACAAAAATATCGATATCTTAAATATTGTTTACAAAAATATAGTTGACAAAAATATCGAATTATTAATAATGTTATGTATTTTAGTGTTTTTAATGAGAATTGTTTGTCATTTTATTATATGTTTTAAAATTTTACCAGTTATTAATTTATTTTAAGTTTAATTTTGCGTTTTTAGTTCTGTAGCGGGTTGTGGGTTTATAGGGGAATAGGGTGGGAAGTAATGTAATTATATAGATTTAATTAATTATTTATAGTAGTTAATACATTTTTTTAATTGAATTTTGCGTTTTTAGTTCCGTAGCGGGTTGTGGGTTTATAGGGGAATAAGGTGGGAAGTAATTTAATTATATAAAATGTATTGAATAATTAATATGTATAATTGTGAATTTATAGAGTTAGATGTGTTAATTGATTAATTAATAATTGTTTGATAATTAGTTGTTAATTAATTTCAATTAATCAATTAAGAAATAATTATGTTAATTGTTTAATTAATTTTAGGTGTGTGTTGTGGTGTTTATATGTGTAAATGGTGGGAAGGGTGGTAAGTAATTAATTTTTTATTGATTAATTATTAAATATTTTTAAATTAATTTCCATTAATTAATTAGTAATTATTAATTGTAATTGTGTAATTAATTTTAGGTGTGTTTTGTGGATATTATAGTGTTAATTAATGTGTAATTAATGATTTTTTATTGTCTTTGTTAATAATAATATATTTAAATTAAAATTTTAATTATGTTAATATAGGAAAATAAATTTAATAAAAAATGTGATGTTTTTGTTTTTTATTGTTGTGGGATCCAGCACTTTCCCTACTGTTGCACTCACTGGAGTGGGAATAGCAATTTTTACCCCTCCGCTATCCAGCGCTTTCCCTACTGTTGCACTCACTGGAGTGGGAATAGTAATTTTACCCCTCAGCTATCCAGCGCTTTCCCTACTGTTGCACTCACTGGAGTGGGAATAGTAACTTTTACCCCTCCGCTATCCAGCGCTTCCCTACTGTTGCACTCACTGGAGTGGGAATAGTAATTTTACCCCTCCGCTATCCAGCGCTTTCTCTACTGTTGAACTCACTGGAGTGGGAATAGTAATTTTACCCCTCCGCTATCCAACGCTTTCCCTACTGTTGCACTCACTGGAGTGGGAATAGTAATTTTTACCCCTCCGCTATCCAGCGCTTTCCTTACTGTTGCACTCACTGGAGTGGGAATAGTAATTTTTACCCCTCCGCTATCCAGCGCTTTCCCTACTGTTGCACTCACTGGAGTGGGAATAGTAATTTTTACCCCTGCGCTATCCAACGCTTTCCCTACTGCTGCACTCACTGGAGTGGGAATAGTAATTTTTACCCCTCCGCTATCCAGCGCTTTCCCTACTGTTGCACTTACTGGAGTGGGAATAGTAATTTTTACCCCTCGGCTATCCAGCGCTTTCCCTACTAATGTGTTTATTTTGTTATTAAATGAATGTTTTATTCTTTTTTTAATAGTTTAATGTGTTGATTAAATATAGAATATATTATTTTATATTATATTATTTATATATGTGTATATTTTATTTTTATATAATTTAAAAAGTTTATAAATTAAATAAAGATAACAGTTATCAAAATGTATTTAAGTAAATATATGTATATGTACACATTTTTTTGTGTTTATATTTATTAAATTAAGTTTATTTGTTATATCTAGTTAAAATATATATTACATTTAATTTATTTTGTTAATAATATTAATATTATTTAATTAATTTTATTTAAGTTATGTAATTTTTTTAAGTCGATATTTTTTACTTCTATATTTTTTACATCTATATTTTTGTGTCGATATTATTGTACTTACCTGTTTAAGTATAGGGAGTCGATATTTTTTTCATCTATATTTTTAACATCGATATTTAAACATGGAACCAGCACAAATGGTATTTTGCACTGTAATGGTGCCCTTTTCTGACACAAATTGCACATTGCACTTCTTTGCACCATTTTGCATGTAGAGGGCATAACATCGGTGCTACTTGGGAATTACAGTGCAAGCACCCACGGTTTTGATGCCTAGCCTGATCTACTATGGTTATCAGACCAATCTTTGCATCAAAATACAATATCGTCTAGAAGTTGCACGGTACAGCTCAAATCCAGTGTGTGGAATGTTCCAGAAATTGTCTAGGCGTAAGATTTTGTACTGGAATTATATAGTTCCAGTACAAAACCTGTGCTAGACATCACTCAAAGATGTGTGTGTGGCCCTGAGCAGTTTGTTTGTGTTCCAGTGCAGCGGATGAGAGCAGAAGCTTGCCATTTTTAGTAAATATGGTTCGGCACTGCTCTCTTCTTGTGTTGCTGCACTGCGCTGCACAAAAATGTATTCACTCTGCCCCTAACATTCTTACCTCATATCAGACACTAGTATGAAGAAACAGGCAAGTGAGCAATTGAGAGAAAGTGAGAGCAGCTCAGCTGGAGTAAGGAAGTGAAACAGAACAATTAGATGCATTTCCATCTCCTAAGAATAAGATAAGACAGTGAGTTTTAAAAATAAATACAAAATTGTGATCTCAGCAGTAGAAGTACATAACTCATCCAATCAAAATACTGTCTTTGGAGTCACACTAATCTTTTACGTAACAAACTACAATACCCTCGATCATTATTAAAGATCTCTGGAGTCAGCCATTATCCTTCTTGTTATATAATTGTCCATTCCGATAGGTCCCCAGAGTCAAAACCAAATCTTTTCCTAGTAGCCTGCAGTCCCTCAGGTTGTTACTAGAGGCCCCTGGAGTCACACATATGTCCTTCCTGTAATCCGGCTGCGGTACCTTATGCAATTTCTGGAGGTTCACAGGTATCAACTGTTGCCCCTTTAATCCGAGGATACCAGAGATTTATGATTAGAGAAATGCCCCTGAACATTTTTTGTTGAAAGAAACAAAGGCAATAGGTTAACTGTTCTTTTGTTTTCTGCAGGTCTAACTGGGGATAGAAGGGGAGGCGTGGCTTCTAAATACATTTTCATATTTACTTTGGCAAGTCTATTAATTTTCATACTTGGTTTCCTTGCAAACTGAATATGCTAATATAGGGTTGTTGTGGTAATTGTTATGATCAAAGCTCTCAATGCATTTCTATATGTTCTTGAAAAAGTCATCCCAATATTTAAAGTTGATAATTATCTGGGTGTTGTATGTAGACCCCAACAAGCTATACATTTGTAGAAAGCGAGGGGAGTTTGTAGGGGCAGTATTATGCATGCTATGTTCTAGAAACTAAAGCAATCATTTTTGAAAAACAAAATATTGTTTCGGTGTTAGTATTAGAAGGAGCAGTTATATGCATTGCCATCTTCTAAAAGTAAAATGAGGATGCAATCTGTGTAAAGAAAAATATTCTGTGCTACCAGTATAGAAAGATATAACTCGTTTAATCGAAACACTGTCGCTGGAGTCACACGCCAATGCTTTTCCAGAGGAGGCTGCAGTACCTTAGGTTATCAGTAGGGGCCCCTGGAGTCTGAAACAAACCTTTTCCTAGGTAGTTGCTGTACCTGTTGCTGTTACTAGAGGTCCCTGGAGTCAAACATAGGGTTTTTCATTATTCAGGCTGCAGTACCCAATACAATTATCCAAGGTCCCACAGGTGTCCATCTCAGCTCCTTCAACCTGAGGATACCAGAGCGGTATGACTAGAGCAGGTGCCCTTGAATGTCTTTTGTTGAAAGTTCAAACAGAAAATGGCAAATAGTTGACTGTGCTTTTGTTTTCAGCAGGCCAGAAGGCAGGGGTTGTGGATTCTAAGAAAAGTAGCATATTACTTTTACATGCCTACCAATTTAGCTCATGTCCAATGTACAGAATAAACATTCTACTTCCGGGTTGTAATGATACTAGTCATTTTCATGGTTCTAAATGCATTCCTATTTTTTCTGGAAGAAGTCACACTAACATTCTCAGGTAACGGGAAGCACTAGCAGGAAGTAAGGTACCTCTTCTATCTTTAACATATTCTTACTTTTGGGCTGCATATCATGGATTTGTGTCTCCTGTTTACTGATTGGCAAAATTCAGACCTGGAATAACAATGCTAAAGATTCAGTTGTACCAAGTAGTTATCTAAGGTCAGCAGTAGAAGAATACACCTCATCAAATCACTCTGAAATTAAAATGCTTCTGGGTAGTACAAACATCAGAAGTGAGAGGAAAGTTATCAAACCACCAGCTTTGACCTAAGATGGAGAGCAAAACCATCCAATCATGGGCAAGGGGCTAGCCAAAACCCATTGTAAATATATATTATATTATTGGAAACAATAGGTCTACCTCTGACAGCTAAGCGCAACATAAAAAGAAATCATGCTGCTTCCTAAATGTGGAGGCCATATGCTTGCAATAAACAAGATTAATTTTAAAAAAGCAGTTGCATACACTTTTCATAGACTATTGCTTGTGCTTTCTACGAAGCAGGTGTTCTTAGAACAGATAAAGAAAACCTATTTATTTTTAATGCACATCACAAGAAGATCTGATTCTTTTTGGTTCAAAGAAAAGGCACTATTGGCTAGAAATTACTGAAAACTAAAGACATAGCCTAAACACAAAGATGAAGGAAAATATAATTTAAAAAAAGGATAAAGAATGGAAACAAAAAAAGTGATGGGCAACTAAATTTTTGTCCCACCAGCCGTGGCACTGAACTGCACTATTTTGTAGTTAGCTGTACACTTGATGAGGAAAAATGCTGTCACAGTGTAATAGAGCTAGTGGATGGAGTGGCTGATGCATTGCTGCATGCTGTGGCGGGCATTAGCAAAATGTAAATGAGAGCTGAACAGACCAATAGATGTAAAGGACTGACCTGAAGGCCCCCTATGTACATATCTATATATCATTGTTTACAGTCTTCGAATGCCACCAGACAATTATTAACATACTTTTCATAGTATGGAAATAATTTCTGAAATACAGAAGAGTTCTATGTTGCAGAGTAGGTCACATGCTGACCATCCAAAATGGAGTATAACCATAATTCCATTGGCTCCACAAGGGAGATATGATAGTTCTTAAGAGGGGGGCGGTAGGGGCAGTAGAGAGGAGAGGCTGAGATTTCCCAACAATCACCGCGTTAGACCCATACACAAATATAAGGTTTGTGCAATGAGCAGGGGCTAGTGGGAAAAAGTGAGCTGGAGCATGGGGTGGTAGTTCAGGAAGCGGTCGAGGGTTAGGTGTCCTAGCCCTCCCAGCAGGATGGAGAACTGTATTGTGAAATGAACATGACATTTATATAGCCTTTAAATCTTTCTAATCATTCAGATGTGTGTGTTGTATAAAAACAGCTTGAGAATCTCTGGCACTAAACAGGCCAGTGTATTGAGCGGTTCACTGATGAAATATCGATGTAAAAAATATCGATGACAAAAATATCGCAGTAAAAATATAGAATACAAAAATATCGACTCCCTATACTTAAACAGGTAAGTACAAAAATATCGAAACAAAAATATCGATGTAAAAGATATAGATGTAAAAAATATCGACTTTTTAAATATATATAAAATAAAATACAATGTATTAAATATATTAAATATTAATATTATTTTTAACAAAACAAATTAAATTTAATATACATTTTAACTAAATATTACAAATAAACTTAATTATAACAAATATAAACACACAAACATAATAATTTATTCATATACATATATTTACTTAAAAATATTTTTATTAACAATTATCTTTATTGAATTTCTAAACTTTTAAATTACATAAAAATAAAATTAATAATTATATCAATAATTTAAAATGTTAAAATACAATTTAATAAGTAATTCAAACATTTAAAAATTACAATGTACATTTCACAGTATAATAAATACAACACTAGAGAAAATGTTGGATAGCGGAGGGGTAAAAATTACTATTCCAACTCCAAAGAGTGCAACGGTAGGGAAAATTTTGGATAGCGGAGAGGTAAAAATTACTATTCCCACTCCAGTGAGTGCAATAGTAGGGAAAGTGTTGGATAGCGGAGGGGTAAAAGTTACTATTCCCACTGCAGTGAATGCAACAGTAGGGAAAGTGTTTGATAGCGGAGGGGTAAAACTTACTATTCCCACTCCAGTGAGTGCAACATTAGGGAAAGTATTGGATAGCGGAGGAGTAAAAATTACTATTCCAACTCCAAAGAGTGCAACAGTAGGGAAACTGTTGGATAGCGTAGGGGTAAAAATTACTATTCCCACTCCAGTGAGTGCAACAGTAGGGAAAGTGTTGGATAGCGTAGGGGTAAAAATTACTATTCCCACTCCAGAGAGTGCAACAGTAGGGAAATTGTTGGATAGCGTAGGGGTAAAAATTACTATTCCCACTCCAAAGAGTGCAACAGTAGGGAAAGTGTTGGATAGCGTAGGGGTAAAAATTACTATTCCAACTCCAGAGAGTGTAACAGTAGGGAAAGTGTTGGATAGCGTAGGGGTAAAAATTACTATTCCCACTCCAGAGAGTGCAACAGTAGGGAAAGTGTTGGATAGCGTAGGGGTAAAAATTAGTATTCCCACTCCAAAGAGTGCAACAGTAGGGAAAGTGTTGGATAGCGTAGGGGTAAAAATTACTATTCCAACTCCAGAGAGTGCAACAGTAGGGAAAGTGTTGGATAACGTAGGGGTAAAAATTACTATTCCCACTCCAGTAAGTGCAACAGTAGTGAAAGTGTTGGATAGCGTAGAGGTAAAAATTACTATTCCCACTCCAGAGAGTGCAACAGTAGGGAAAGTGTTGGATAGCGTAGGGGTAAAAATTACTATTCCCACTCCATACAGTGCAACAGTAGGGAAAGTGTTGGATAGCGTAGGGGTAAAAATTACTATTCCCACTCCAAAGAGTGCAACAATGGGGAAAGCGTTGGATAGCGTAGGGGTTAAAAATAACATACTTATAATTAAATAAATTTTGTAATTAAATAATGATTTATTAATAAATTAACAATAAATTAATTAAAAATACCAATAAATTAAAATTAATAATTACTTTAATAACATTACATTACTTCCCACCCCATTCCCAATAAATACACAACCCACTCTGCATACAATTTCACACAATTAATTTAATTATAAATTAATAAAAATTAATTACCAATTAATAATTAATTAAAAATACATTAATTATCAATACCAATAAATAATTATTATTAAAAATTAATCACCAATTAATAATTATTTAACAAAAAATTAATTATCAATACCAATTAATAACAATTAATTACCAATTAATAATTAATTAACAATAAATTAATTAGCAATACCCAAAAATAAAAATTAATAATTACTTAATTACAATTAAGGGGCTCATTACGATGGCGGGCGGAAGCACAACCGCCGTGCTGGCGGATGCAAAAACCACCAGTTACCGCCGGCACGCAGCAGTCCACACGCCCGCCCAATTACGATGCGAAAAGTAGGCCAAACACCGCCGGCAAGCCAGCAACACCGTCCGCTATCAAAGTGCGCCCGTACACGTAGCGGCGCAGCCCAACTGACACACACCGTCCGACGAAACACGTCCCGCCCGGCGCATAAATTACGATGCCGCAAACAAACGGCTCCCACGGCCAAGAGATACCGTGACGACAAACCGAGCGGTAACACGGACGCCGAGCACGGACAACGAAGAAGCGGCTCCCCGAGCATGAATCCAGCACTGCAGGCCCTCCCCATGCTCCTGCTGATGCACCACCAAGGACGCAACGTACCGCGGAGACGCAGGTAGGCACACACACAACAAGTGCACGCAAACAGCGCACACAGTGCAAGGGCGGAAAAAGCGGACAACCCCCACCAGCGCGTGTACACTACACATCCACCATTGCATCCACATATGACACACAGGCCAAATCGTAACATCGCGTAACACATGTGTACACACCACCTGGGACTAGGAACCAACAACCCCGTCACAGCCCCAAAGCGGCGATGACGCCGCCACACATGCGCACAACGCAGAGGCCAACCGCAGCGCCATGCATGCGTCGCACACAGACACAGGGACACAACCAAGCAGCACACACATCAGCCCCACCCCGAACGCACATGACACGTGAGAGGCCTGCCACAGACATGTCCCCAACGCCCAATTCACGGACAACACCCAACGCCACACAACCGACGCACACATGTCAGTGAAGACACGCAACAGCAGGACACACCCCAGTGTAACAAACATGGCGTAGCACACAGCGGCGGCAACACCAACTAGGAGAAGCAGGGCCCCTTCGGGAAGAGGAACGCCAGTACCACACTGAAACACCCATACCACCCTGCACATATGAACAAGACATATAAAACGGAACACCAAAGAGCCCGGGGACCGACAACAGGTGGCCCAAGAATAACATTCACACACAAGGCCCAACGCAGAGCGGAAAGGCAGCCTGCCGCCCACACAAGGGAGAGCAGACAGCACTGAATGACCTTCCATTCCAACTCCGAAACCACAGCCCTACGACAGAAGCCGGTGAATACAGCCATTTTCCAAGAATAGACCAACACAGGCTTGCCGAGGAGACCGACCACAGGGCAGATAGCGCATATCACAGAAGCACACAACGGACGGGGAAGAAAGAAGAAAACACTCCCCATGTCGGCCACATGCAAGTTAATTGGAAGGAGTCACACATCACTGACCTTGAACTGTCT
Source organism: Calotriton arnoldi (assembly GCA_963921515.1). Lineage (NCBI taxonomy): Eukaryota > Metazoa > Chordata > Amphibia > Caudata > Salamandridae > Calotriton > Calotriton arnoldi. The sequence goes on from CAWUFW010017789.1 coordinate 245,877, forward strand.
GAGAAGCATGTGGGAAGAGGGCCCGTGTCCTCCAAACAAGCCAACAGAACACAAGTCCTGTCTCCCTACGACTACACAGAGCTCACAGCAACCTCGGAGCGTGCAAATTGCAGACTGCACACACAGCCGGAGCACGCCACCACAACGCACCGCTGCGAAATGGCAACCGCAACACACCTACCCAACTACGCCGAACAGCTCAAGCTGTACAAAACCAACCTGTTTCATACATTGGGATGCGATCTCCTGTCCCTGCTGAATGTAAGTTACCGACTGACTTACCGCATCACATTGTTCAGCTGCGTCATGCCCGTCTTCTACTGTCGGAGGTGTCCCTACCAGCATCCCGTGGAGATATGCCTCTCCAACCCGGCATGTCTGAAGGCGGACCTGCTACCACTACTCCTCCCTCTGGACGCACACGACAGGGCCTGCTCTGCCTATGGGGGCATGGCGTATGTGGCCAACATCGCACCCGCACTGAAATGGGACCACTGTGCCTCCACACGACGGATCATCGAGAACAGCTACATCGAATGTCACCCAGCATGCCCCATCATGGTCCTCCAAGGGACAACTTACGAACAACACCTTGACAGCCACCATCCGCTACATTGGCTGGCAAACATGTACACCACCAATGACATGGAAGCCCTGCTGGACGGCATCGCATACCTGACAACCTGTAAATTCGTCGGACCACAACGCAGGTTCCCCGATTGACCTATGATGTCCAACCCCGCACCCATGCTTAGCTTCCGCACGGACTGGCCAGTCACCACCACAACAGCCATACCAAACGACCGGCAACTGTAACCACACCATCAACGACATCGCCATGACATCGGATATGACCGGGACATGCACACTGTTCCCCATCACATCCAGGAACACCGCATGCATCGTGGGAGGCAGTGGCATGGGCTCTGTGTATCGCACCCACATGGACGGAACTGCACGAACAACCAGGACACGACATGGATCCAGCGCCCATGGACACACACACCGCTCAGTGGACATGAATAGGTCGCCTGGAGTCTGTGGGTGCTGCACCCCTCCCACCCCCGCCCGGGAATCCCATACCAGGACCTTTGCATGGACGACAAGTGCATACAACAACAACACGACCCCAGTGACTGTGACATGTCCAGTAACCACCACAGTGCAACAACAAGTGGCACGCCGCTGCATGCACGCAAGCACATGCCCTGATGTCATCTCACATGCACGCGTGCATGAGGAACAACCGCAGCAAACCTGTCACATGGAACTGAGATGGACTGTGCCCATGATGCCAAGCGGTCTGGTAGGCTACATGTATACCGTCTGTGTCAAAGTCCGCAGCTCCGCAGCTATACGTAAATGTACATTAGCACAGCCTTGGCCAAGCAGATGTCACTCTGAAGCCCACATCCCACATGCAACAGCCAATCACATGTAACCCCACACCCTATCCCATTTGCAATCATGCTCAGTATATCCTCAACATGTATTCCGCTGCCAGTAGTGTCCACTATACTGCATCACAGAGGACAGAAGACTCAATATAATGTTTGAAACCAAAACTGTCTCCGCTGACTCATTTCACAAGTACGAATGAGAGAGGATGAGAGTATGTGAAGTACACGGCAGTCGTGACATGACCATGTAGTCCACTGGTATTGGATGTCAACGCAAATGAGTAGCACAACTGTGGAAGACACACATGTGTCGTGTGAAGTCGTATGGACGCAGTGCTCAGGTGGGTGGGTGTGACGGGTAGATGCGCACATGCCAAGTTGGAGCACGCCGTGTTGGGAGGGGTCATGAACAGTACACCACCGCTTCCCTGGGCATTGTGAGAGGACACCTGTCGGGGGAGTGAACACGTGTGTGCACAGCAGCCGGGCACACGTACAAAGCGGTACCAGGCGCACCTCAGCCCACCCTCTGTGGACAAG
>CAWUFW010017790.1:0-247807 GCA_963921515.1 Calotriton arnoldi
CTGCCCGAACACCACTGCCCTAAACCCTGAAACACCACCCCCAGCAAGACCCCCTACACTGCCCGAACACCACTGCACTGCCCTAAACCCTGAAACACCACCCCCAGCAAGACCCCCTACACTGCCCGAACACCACTGCACAGCCCTAAACCCTGAAACACCACCCCCAGCACGACTCCCTACACTGCCCGAACACCACTGCTCTGCCCTAAACCCTGAAACACCACCCCAGCACGACCCCTACACTGCCCGAACACCACTGCACTAAACCCTGAAACACCACCCCCTGCACGACCCCTACACTGCACTAACACCACTGCACTGCCCTAAACCCTGAAACATCACCCCCAGCACAACCCCCTACACTGCCCGAGCACCATTGCTCTGCCCTAAACCCTGAAACACTAGCCCCAGCACGACCCCCTACACTGCCCGAACACCACTGCACTGCCCTAAACCCTGAAACACCACCCCCAGCACGACCCCCTACACTGCCCGAACACGACTGCACTGCCCTAAACCCTGAAACACCAGCCCCAGCAAGACCCCCTACACTGCCCGAACACCACTGCATTGCCCTAGACTCTGAAACACCAGCCCCAGCAAGACCCCCTACACTGCCCGAACACCACTGCACTGCCCTAAACCCTGAAACACCAGCCCCAGCATGACCCCCTACTCTGCCCGAACACCACTGCACTGCCCTAAACCCTGAAACACCAGCCCCAGCACGACCCCTACACTGCCCGAACACCACTGCACTACCCTAAACCCTGAAACACCAGCCCCAGCACGACCCCCTACACTGCCCAAACACCACTGCACTGCCCTAAACCCTGAAACACCAGCCCCAGCACCACCCCCTACAATGCCCGAACACCACTGTACTGCCCTAAACCCTGAAACACCACCCCCTGCACCGCCCCTACACTGCCCGAACACCACTGCACTGCCCTAAACCCTGAAACACCACCCCCTGCACGACCCCCTACACTGCCCGAACACCACTGCACTGCCCTAAACCCTGAAACACCACCCCTGCACCACCCCCTACACTGCCTGAACACCACTGCACTGCCCTAAACCCTGAAACACCACTCCCTGCACCGCCCCCTACACTGCCCAAACACTACTGCACTGCCCTAAACCCTGAAACACCACCCCCAGCATGACCCCTTTACTGCTCGAACACCACTGCACTGCCCCAAACCCTGAAACACCACCCCCAGCATGACCCCTACACTGCCCGAACACCACTGCCCTAAACCCTGAAACACCACCCCTGCACGACCCCTACACTGCCCGAACACCACTGCACTGCCCTAAACCCTGAAACACCACCCCCTGCACGACCCCCTACACTGCCCTAAACCCTGAAACACCACCCCCAGCACGACCCCCTACACTGCCCGAACACCACTGCACTGCCCTAAACCCTAAAACACCACCCCCAGCATGACCCCCTACACTGCCCGAACACCACTGCACTGCCCTAAACCCTAGAACACTACCCCCAGCATGACCCCCTACACTACCCGAACACCACTGCACTACGCTAAACCCTAAAATACTCCCCCAGCACGACCCCCTACACTACCCGAACACGACTGCACTGCCCTAAACCCTAAAACACTCCCCCATCACGACCCCCTACACTACCCGAACACCACTGCACTGCCCTAAACCCTAAAACACTCCCCCAGCACGACCCCCTACACTACCTAAACACCACTGCACTGCCCTAAACCCTAAAACACTACCCCCGCATGACCCCTACACTACCCAAATACCAATGCACTACCCTAATCCCTAAAACACTACCGCCCGCACAACTCCCTACACTACCCAAAGACCACTGCACTACCCTAAACTCTAAAACAATACCCCCCCGCATGACTCCCTACACTACCCAAAGACCACTGCACTACCCTAAACCCTAAAACACGACCTCCTACACTACACAAACACCACTGCACTACCCTAAACCCTAAAACACTACCCCCAGCAGTACCCCCTACACTACCCAAACACCATTGCACTACCCTAAACCCTAAAACACTACCCCCAGCAGTATCCCTACACTACCCAAACACCACTGCACTACCCTAAACCCTAAAACCCTAAAACACTAACCCCAGCACGACCCCCTACACTACCCAAACACCACTGTACTACCCTAAACCCTAAAACACTCCCCCAGCACGACTCCCTACACTACCCAAACACCACTGCACTACCCTAAACCCTAAATCTACCCCCAGCATGACCCCCTACACTACACAAACACCACTGCACTACCCTAAACCCTAAAACACTACCCCCAGCACGACCCTCTTCACTACCTAAACACAACTGCACAATTTGTTACAGGCATTGCAACGCAGACCTGTGGTGCTTACTGGAAGTACCTGGTGGGCTAGTTGGGCCCCAAGGACTCTCAGGATTCAAGGTGACCTAATCCCCCAACTTAAAACGCGCCACGGGCGCGTTTGCACAGTGGTGAAGGGAGGGGGCGGGGCCTCAGGTGACATGTGCGCAAACACGCCCTGTGGTGCGTTTTAAGTTGGGGAGTTAATTCCCTTTGAATCCTGGGGGCCAACTAGCCCACCAGGTACCTTCAGTAAGCACAACAGAGTTGCGTTGCAGAGAGGTGAAAAAAGGTGCGTGGCCTCGGAACGCCTCTCTGCAACTCAGCTCTGTGGTCCTAACTGTAGGTACCTGGGGGGCTAGTTGGGCCCCAGGGTCCCTCAGGATTCAAGGGGACTTACTCCCGCAACTTAAAACGCGCCACGGGCGCGTTTGCACACATGTCACCTCAGGCCCCTCCCTTCACCACTGTGCAAGCACGCACTGGCTCTGGTTAGTCAGAGTCAGTTACCACCAGTACCCATCTGAAAAAGTTGTGGGCACAGGATGATTTTGCAACAAGGCCTCTTTCTGCTCCTCTGTTGGTTCTTTCTGCACATCTTTTGCTTCTTTCTGTGCGTTTTTTCTTCTTTCTTCACATGTCCTACCTCTGTTGGCATAGTTAGAAACTAGCATTTAAAAAACCTTTGAAATTCACTGAATAAACCATAGGTTTCAGGCACGTTATAGTTAGAAATTAGCATTTAAAAAACCTTTGAAATTCACTGAAAAAACCATAGGTTTCAGGCACGTTATAGTTAGAAATTAGCATTTAAAAACCTTTGAAATTCACTGAAAAAACCATAGGTTTCAGACACGTTATAGTTAGAAATTAGCATTTAAAAAACCTTTGAAATTCACTGAAAAAACCATAGGTTTTAGGGACAGTTATAGTTAGTTGGACATTGCACTCGTACAAAACCCGTGAAATTCCCCTGTTATAGTTAGTTCAGCTAACTATAACTCGCGCCCATGCAATGCACTGCTGATGACGTCACATATTACATCACTCATGACATGGTCAGTGACATCACTGATGACATCATCCATGTGATAATTTCATGCATCTTCTCACACCCTAATATAACTTTTGATACACCCACTCTAAATTACAGACTGCCATTCTCAAAACCATAGACACTCCAACACCAAAAACTACATACCCACTCACTGATTCTTAGGTCTACACCCACATCCACTCACTCACCTGTACAGTCACTCATACTTACAGTCACTCAGTACAGGACTATCATATGCACTCATACACCTATATAAATACTCACACACCGCCACTCATCCATAGAGGTACTCACACACCTCGTCAGTCATGCAAAAATTAATCACACACCCATTTACTCACCTATACAGTTATACACACACCAGCTCACTTACTCATACAAATACTAGCACATTCTTACGCTCTTATACAATAACTGATACAAGCACACACGCATCCATACAGCCACTCTCACAATAACACACTCTCACTTATAGCCATTTAAATACTCTAACACACATATATACTGCCTTTTACATATGTAGTTACTCGCACATGTACCACTGAGATATACATTCACTCACTAACACACCAATACACACACTCACCCACCCAAGCAGTCCATCACAGATGCACTCTTGAAATCATGCACCCAGTGAATCACCCACTCACACATCTATGTATAGAGTCACACACACCCCACCCACACAAACACTCAGGCAGCCATACAGATACTCAGAGAACCAATCAATAACCCATATAGACACTCATGTAGCTATTCGCAAATCCATGCATCCACTTACACACCAACAAACAGACGGATACAGACATTCACACAGTTTAGTCACTAACCCATGCATTCAGTAAGATACGTTTAATCACTCACTTGTAGAGTCAGTCACTCACGTACTAAATCATCCATTTAGACACTTATACACCCACTCATTCTTCAATACGCCTTTCCCTATATATTAAACATATTTAAACTTTACAGAAACACACAGTCACTGGATGATGTCATCAGTGATGTCATTTGAGATGTCATCAGTGATGTCATCAGTGATGTCACTGACCATGTCATGAGTGATGTAATATGTGACGTCATCAGCAGTGCATTGCGGGGCGCGAGTTATAGTTAGCTGAACTAACTATAACAGGGAATTTCACGGGTTTTGTACGAGTGCAATGTCCAACTAACTATAACTGTCCCTAAAACCTATGGTTTTTTCAGTGAATTTCAAAGGTTTTTTAAATGCTAATTTCTAACTATAACGTGTCTGAAACCTATGGTTTTTTCAGTGAATTTCAAAGGTTTTTTAAATGCTAATTTCTAACTATAACGTGCCTGAAACCTATGGTTTTTCAGTGAATATATATATATATATATATATATATCAGCATTTTGTAAGCTTGTCAGTGATTGTTACACAGAAATGTTAAACTCTCATTGTGGCCTACTACCACAATTTCAAAAAGTAGCAAAATGCAAACTATTGCTAAAAATCATTAAAATGAAATTGTTTCTATGATTAAAAGATCTTTGCAATGTTATGCACTTATACTGAAAGTTTCAATCATCTAGCACATTGCATGCATGATTAGCCCCATTGTCGATTTTGTTATGGCGTTCTACAATGAAGCCAATATAAATGCTGTTTCATCATTAATTTTCATGACATCTTTGTTAAGAATATAAGGTAATCAGTTACTACAATTCTTAAATTTACTATTTGATTAATCCTACTTTTTCTACCTAGACAAGCACACTTTTAAGGCACTGGTATTTCAACTTTTCTCAGTTTCAGTGCCTTTTTTCTAGACGTGTGCAAAGTGCACATTTGTGTTTTCGTTGTCAAGATTGGTTTATGTGATCATGATCAGCTTTTACCCTGCATCACCATCATGTTACAGCATTCATGTATTAGAAGTCTAATGGACTCTACCATTTGCTAGTAACCATTGTTAACATTCACATGCACCGACATACATATAACAGCCCAATCCGTGTCCCACACATGATGGAGATAAAAGACCTTGGTTAATAATGCCTGTCAAGACTATACTCGGCCTGAGTCAGTAGGGTGTTCCTCCACAGGGGTACAACACACAGGCCCATATAGGCCAACTATATATAATGTTGCCATTACTGCCAGTCTTTCTTAACCTGTGTAGAGTGGATGAGACTGACCTTCAACTAGAGAGGTGTGCTTTAGGTATTTTCCTTACTCTATTCTGCCTCATTGAGGGAAAACATGGATAAGGCTGACCATAGACATACAGGGGTAGCGCAGGAACGCTTCACGAAGCCATGGACAATTATTTCCTCTCAACTTGGGTAAAAAGAGGCAACTATTTGAATAATTACTAGACAGGCATTTGACTCATTTTTGTGAGAATTCTCGTAAAGCCCACAGTACCTGACTAGAAACAGTTGAGCGGATTGGTCTGATTTTAGCAAACACATTAAAATGTTGTCAGGAAGGTGACGTTGCCACTTTGCACACTTCAGAATTTCATGACAAACTGATGGCCAGTGAATATAGGCAGAAAAGGAGAAGAGGGGCTTAAGGTTATTGCATCAGTGATAGAGATAAAGAACTACTATACATGAGTAATTAATAGATGCAAGTCCTCAATTAGTGGCAGCACAAATCCATTAGAATTGTCTTTGGTCATTAGTAATGTTAATACCCTAAATAGGTGCAGTAAATACACTTTTTCTTTTACTTTAGGCTTTTCCCCCACTAAAATGGGACTGCTATCACTAATTACATTACTGAATGTTTTATCACATTTATGTGTGTAGATCTACCACCAGATTTGAGTTGGTGACCATCCGTAAGAGTTTTCCTGTGCTGTAAAATAGAGTTAGTGCATTACTCAACATTTCTGCAATGAGTGGAAATGTAATGCAACCTGGTTATGGCACACTTCCTCTACCCTCTGAGCCCTCAAAATGGGGAGCTCAGTGGTAGACCCGCAGAGCACTAGGAGCAAATTCATGTGCAGGACTTGAGTACCAATCAAACTGTTTGGGACTGGGGATGGATTAACCACGTTGCCATCCCTACAAATAATTTACATGTGTTCAACGGAACTTGGATCTGAGCTTCCTGTGTAATGCCTTTGTTCATTTTATAGGTAAGCACAAGGGACAGTCATACGAGTATGGGGATGGATTTGGTATTGTTTTGCTAGAGTGGAGATCCAGCAATAACATGTTTTCTGAGTCAGGTTTTATTCGCTTTGTCAGCTGACTTATATATGATAATTGTGTGCCTTCATACCTCCATTGGGGATCTGTGGCTAAGAGTGATCATTGACTGCCTTACAAGTGCACAGCTCTCTAGCTGGGATGGGAGTGATAACAAGATTTTCAAGCTTGAGGGGAACACAAGGTTCAAAGTGAGCTTTAGCCAAGATTACATGGGCAGCAATATCTGGCTGGGTTGAAAATGGTGACATGTTCTTGGGTGCATGAGGTCTTCCTTGGATCCAGATGTAAAAACTATGGGGCTTATTTACTCATTTATGATAAGTGTTGCATCGCTGCAGTAAAACAGCGATGCACCACTTTTCAGTGCGCTCTCCTTGCGACACCATGAATGCGCCGTATTTACTGTACGGCGCTCCATGTCACAAGGATTGACAGATACGTCAGGAATCCTGATGTATCTGTTGGTGCAAAAATTACGCATTGCTGGAGTGTGCCCTGAAACACACGCAACTCCATGTGAAAAGGCCTGCGTCACCCCTTATGCCTACTTCAAGAAGGCGTAAGGATTTGAAGCAGTGAGGCCGTGGAAGTGTCGCAAGGAAATCTCAGAGATTTCACTGTGACACTTCTATGAGCCTTTTCTGCACCAGAACACCCACCCTGCTTACAATATACCTCTCGCAGGTATAACGTAGAGCAGGGGTTTACAAAGTGACGCATCAGCCTAGATGTGTCACTTTGTAAGTATGGCCCTGTGTGGCACATTTTTTACGCCGCCACACCGTCACAAAAAGTGACGCAATGGGGGCGTAAGGACTTCTTAAACAAGGCCCATTATACCTATTGCAGATATAATGTAGCACAGGGGTTTACAAAGTGACGCATCTGGTTAGATACGTCACTTTGTAAAGATGGCGCAGTGTGGCACATTATTTTTGCCGCCACAGCGTCATAAAAAGTGACGCAATGGTGGCGTAAGGAGCTCATAAATAAGGCCCTACATTTATAGCTAAATGCAGAGATCAGCATTAAATACCCCTCAGTTAGTAGCTTCACACAACCTGAATTATAGAATAGCTTTAGAGAAGTCATGCTTAAATTCCCAAATGCATGGTTTTATATAGTTCTGAATTTCATGGGCCATGCTTAAATTCAGTTTTAATGTTAACTCCAGCTTTACAAACAGGCTTTGTTAACCCTGAATATGCACCTTCATCTCTAGACCAAAAGACCTCAACTATATACTTGCCCTAGGTTCTCAAGATAGAGCATTACCCCCTACAAGGTAAAGAGTCTTAAAAGGTGTTCTTAACACAACCCCTATTTTACAGAATAGATTTCTGGATACGCAAATGTCAAATATTCAAGTCAAATATACTGTATTCTGGACTAAGAAATTCTATATTAGGAGTTTTAAGCTAATAGTAAGTAAATCTTTATTGCATGATTAATAAAAACCTTTACAATATAATGCGTGATAAAAACACCTATACAAAACACGTTAAACGACCAATTTCATAGCATTAAGATCAATAAAATCCATTTTAAAAGCATTTTATGTTACTTTAGAAAGTAAAATATAAGATCTGTACCGGAGCTGGCATTAGTGAGCAATAAAACATTAAAGTGCAAGATGTCAGTTCATAAAAAAAATGTTCTAAAAAGTAAGACATATGCTAATTGCTGGAAAAAAAGCAGTGGTTGAACCATTAGAGTGGTCATCAAGGAGGTTGGGGTGGTACATTTCAAAGTTTAGGTGCAACTGCTCCCTCCTTTGAGGTTTGGGCTGTTGGTTTGAGCCTAGCTGCGGCCAACTAAACAAGTTTAAGAGTGTTAATGCTCAAGTGGTGACTTCTCAAGGAGTTCCCGGATCTCCACTGGCTGCCGAGTCCTTACTCGCAGTCCTCATTTCAAATCTCTGAAGGAATTTGATCATTGCACAGTTCAGGCTGATATCCGTAGGGTTGAAATAGGCCAGTACAGTCTCCCTGCATGGCCTTATGCCCCGGTTTATCCAATTCCTGCACAAAAGCTCATGTCGATCCCCCACAGGAATAAGATGTGGATGATGGTCTTTGGTTCTTGTAGGCATAACCGGCAAAAGTCTTGCCCTGGCCTTCTTCTCCATGGGGGGAAGTACTTTAATAATGGTAATAAACCCAGCCTGTACTTCAGGAAGTGCCCCTTGGCCCGATTGCAATATGTTTCGAAATGGTAGCCCTGTGGTTTTAACCTGGCATACTTTTGAAGTGTCATTCCCCTATGACTACATTTTAGACAGTTTATCTTTATCCTCAAGCATTGATAGCAACTGTGCACTCGATTTGGTTTGTTTTTTGAGCTCCCAGTGGCCTAGAGACAGGCCTCAAACGTTTATTAATCCAAGTGAGTTCAAGGCCTGTTTTAGATAGACACGTACTGGGGAACTCAACCTGAGTTGCAGTTCCTGCCAGAGGTGGCCGCCCACTGAGCCCTCTGGAGCCATCCTAAACTTGTGGCAACAGGACACAAAGGCTGCCTTTCAAGCCATTGACTGTTTGGGGATACCAAATTCCAGCCTTATTTGAGCAAGCAATGTGTTCAGAGATAGTTGGAAAATGTACCTGTATATTTTGAGAACCATTCTCTCCAGAGCGGCACTGTCCCTACCCCTGAGAGCCTCACTCCCATATGTCAAGGTGGGAGAGATCGTAGCTCGTGCTAACTGCAAAATGGGGTTAAGAGTGGTGCCTTTAAGCTTGTTGTAAAGAGACCTCAAACTGAAGGCCAACACATCGCCCTTCTTCCTGATTTCTTCCAGTTGGTCGCTAAAGCTTCCATTCCCATTGAAATAAACTCCAAGGTACTTGAAGCTTTTTTCTGATTCAGTTCTTTCACCCCCTAGATGCCAGGTATGCTTCTGTGCCATTTTTCTTTGAACTGTTAATATATATATTTTTTTTCCTGTTAATGGACAGTCTATTTTTTTCATAGTAGACAAGGGTTTCATTCAACAAGTACTGTAGGCCAACTTTGGGTCTGCTGGCAAGGACTAAATCATCCGGATACAGTAGGTTCGATAACTGGTAGACCCCCAGTTTGGGGGAATGTGAGTTCCCTACGTTTAGTGAGGGCGTGAGGTCCGCAAGGAACAGGTTAAACAAGATGGGACCAAAACACATCCCTGTTTCAATCCTTGTGCGGTTTTAATTTTCCTTGAAAGATGGGAGCCGTCCCCTCCCTTAATCATGACCCAGGTCTTCTGTGTGCAGTATTTCCAGTACTTTTACCATTTGGGATGTTTAGGTTTGCCAATTTCCAATTTCCAATTGCCAATTTGCCAATTTCCTCCAGAGCCTACCCCAATCCACCGTATCAAAAGCAGATTTAAAAGCAATAACACCCAGGGGACAGTGTTTTTATTCGTTTTTGCAGATTCAATCAGCAACGATAGCACCATAATGGTTGCTGTGGTCCCTGTTTGTTTAGTGAAGCCAGTTTGATTTGCAGGACTAATGGGGTATGCCTCGGCTCAATGTTGTAATTCCTCCAATAGAACACCTGAATGGTATTTTGCATCATTATCAATTAAGGCTATCAAATGCTAATTTCTGGGGTCACACTTACCCCCCTTGTATATTGGGGTAAGATTAGAACTCCTCCATTAGGAAGGAATACTATGGAGCTGAATGGTGGCATTAAAGACCAGGGCAAGTTGAGCTGCCCAGAAAAGTAGGTCCTACTGTTAGATGGCTGGTGGAATGCCATTTGGACCCAGCACCCCTCCCTTACATCCCCTTGCAATTTGCCTCTGCACGGCGCAAGGGCTGATTGTGCACCTGGTTAATGCTGGGGCCCTCTCCCTTTGTGTGGTTTGAGATGTGCTTGCTGGGTCTGAGTCATCTAATTTATAATAGCTAATAGTAATAAGCTTCACAAGTTCCTTAGTGTTGAAAGAACATCCAACTTTGGAATGAAAGTCCAGATGGTTTGGTACAAGTTAGTGGTACAGAGGACTATTTCTTGAATTACAAACTTATCAAATGCTCATAGCCCGTACACAGATTTTAACTCTTATACTTATATTTCGACCTTGTGTGATTTGTTAATTAACGAGGCACTTTAGATTCAAATTCAGAGACATTAGAATGTAACCAAAAGGTGTAAACTTCCCTAAGCTGATGTTTGACAATCCAACTCAAACTATTTAGTTATATCAGAGAAGTGAATGCCTGTGCCTGGTATTGCTATGATAAAGGCATTTATTAAGAGCTGACATTAAAGCATGTTCTGTGGTTGAGGTTTTTAAAATTATCTGAGTACCCTCTATTTCAGTCATTCTCATGGCCTGGCAGGTCACACTTCATTTGGTTACAGAAGTTTTTCAAGAATGCATCTGGCATGTGCTAATGTGTGCCAATGGCCATGTAGGAGGAACAAGGGAAGGAGTGGCCTTGATAATCTTCTCATTAATCTACAAAAAGCCTTATATGTGTTTTCTTGAGCTATACTAGTGTGAAGTAATGTTTGTAGGTTCGGTGACCAATAAATGTGTTGATGTTCTTGCTTAGATGGTTTTTACTGTCATGAATGCTCAGATGTTTTGAGGGTGTTAAGAGGAAAAAGGACATAAAATCGGGCAAGCAAGTCCATGTCCTTTATTTGATTTTCTCAATTTGTTGCTCCATTATTGTCAATTGACCTAACAAAGGTGCTGGCCTGGGCAGCGCAGCTGCCACAGACATGCTGTCTGCAAAAGTAAAACAGAGGGAGCGAGATATGGAAAACACTTATTAGGAGGGTCCTTTCAGTATACCTGAATAAATCAACTTTTTTTTGGTGGCATGTATGCAAAACCGTATACAGTTCCGGAGTATGGCAAAAAAGAAATGAAACTAGACTTTGAATTCAGACCAGGGAACTACCTTCTCTCTTATGATTCCCAAGTTAGTTGGTCATAAATTCTTCAAATTGACATTGTGTGATGCCATGGGTGTCAGGTAGTAGTAAACTGAAACAATAGAAATAAAAAGTGGTACAAAACTTGAGGCCTCATTACAAAAAATGACGCAGCGCGGTTAGCCATTTTGTTGCGCCTAGTGGCGTCATTTTAAAGACACAGGGATGCGTTATATGAAACATCTGTGTGCTTTCCCCAGCACTGGCGTACAATTGGCTGCCATGCACCCTTACGTCATGTTGTAAGGGTGCCTTTTTTGAGGGGATTGGTTTTGTGCAGGAAGGGAGACCTTCTTGCACCCAAAAAATAATTGAAGCCATTTTCCTCTTTCTATGCGTGCTGCAAACAGGAAAAAATGAGGAGAAATAAAAGTATTTCTCCTCGTTGCACCACTCCTACACCTCCCCTGGGTAGGCGTAGGATTCTGATTCATTCCCAGCTTTACAAAACTTTGTAAAACTGGGAATGTATCAGGTTCCATGGATGTTGCGTGGGATCACCCACAGCAACACTCATGCAATGCCCCTTTTACCCAGAGTAATGCGTGAAAGGGGCCCATATTTACAAGGCCATGAAAATTCATGCAAGGTGACTATACGTGGCCTTGTAAATATGGGCAGGCACACTGCGCCGCCGCCAAAAAAAGTGACGCACCGGCAGCGCAATGGCCTTGTAAATGAGGCCCTTTGTTTGCGGTTCAAATCTAAAGGCAGTACCCATGAATAACATCATAATACACTGTGGAAAGAGAAATGAGCACCAGCAGGTCAGACACAAGTGTGATTTGCTTTGGAAGTAAGATTGAAGTATTTTATTCCCATGTCATTCATTTTCTAAAATTCTACAAAGAGCACATTAGGCTGAATATCTGTTCATTCCACAAATGGCGTTATGAGTGTAGTGTCACACATCTGCAGCCCAAGTGGAAAACCTCATGGGGTTTTCCCCTCCATTGAGCTGCAATGATGTGTCCCAACGATCTATTAATGTAAATAAAAAGGCTAGCCCATGGCATTCTGGGATCTCTGGGGTGTTTGCCACTATCCAGTAACCATATGTGCTGGTACCTTATCGTGCACCAGTGTCGGTCCCATGCCTAAATACCACCACTTCTCATTGACGATGAGGACGATACAGATTTCACCCCCGCCTACTACAGAGCCTAGTGCAAGTGTGCTATCTGGTGCCAGCAGCAGCAGCTATCTGTCCCTAACAATCAAATGATCTGCTGATGCTCTTGCACAGGAGCTGCCAAGTGGCAAAACTTCTCCCGCATGGTGGCAGGTGAGACGCCAGTGACTAGAACCTTCCTCCGCACAGGCAAAGGCACATTTATGCTTCATCAACAGGCAAGCCTGCAGTACCTGTAATTCAGCACTAGGTGGTGCAGTGACTAATGCTTCTGCAGCAGATGATGACTGGAAACCACATGTTGTTTTGAAACAAAGAAAATGCTTGGATGGAAATAACATTGACACTCACTACAAGATACAAATCCCTGTCATTAAACAAAAAAACATCTCAATTGTGCACTAGTGAGACACTTATAAACTTGTGGAACAACATCATATATTCTAGCTGCAACTCCTTTTGACATGTCTGGCACACCATCAACTCAAACCTTCAAAGTGGAAGTTCTGGTAAATTGACTAAAACATACTTCACCACAACAGCAGTCCCAGGTGACTGTCAAAGAGATATATTGCTCCATCTGGCTGGAGAGGAAATCCACAAACTTTCTCACACAGTTGGGGAAGTTGCCCCACCGTTCACATACACTACACTAGTCACAGCCCTCAATATATACTTTGCTTGCTTGCCTACCATGATTATGAATGGTTTCTCCAACAAGTGAAAAAGCCCAGAAAAGTCAATTGTTGAGTTTCACACATCTCAAAGGGCTAGCCAACCTGTGAACCCTACAAAAAAAGGCAGAAGAAATCTGCTTTAAGTTTATACAAGATTGTCCCTTTGCAAAGCTGGGATGGCTAATATCGTGAGAACCTGTCAAATGGCGACAAGAAATTTTCACAATATGGAGATGGCCCTCTTAAAACCGATCAATGTGGAACTAAGCAATCCTTCGACAAAAAGATGCTGAATAACAGACCAACTTCAAAGGAAGAAGAAAGAATCTGTGCACATTACAAGGGAATTTTCCTCCAGTCAGGAGACTGCCTCACAAGAGAAAAGCTTTGTGCAGCCTGTGGCAAAATCAGTTGTTTTTCCAAAGTTTGCAGGTGTACCAAGGAAAGCATAAATACACAGAAGAGGTTTACCAATGCTGTTAATATTCTGCCTGAAAAGATGCACAGCAAAGATATGGACGATGAAGATCCAGATGATGATGACATCGTACACATAGTTTACACCATGGGGCCTCAGCAGAATGGTAGGCAACCACTTCCAAATTAAAAAGTTTAGCTGAAGCAGCAATCAATCAGTGCACTCATTGATTTGGGTGCCTCCATTAACGTAATGGCGAAATATCAATTTGACTTTCTACTGCTATGACCAAAGTTCAAAGCAACAAAGAAAATGTGTTTGCAAAAGGCATCAAAACACCCTTGCTCCTCTGTGGGGTTTTCCTAACTGAAATGCCCACAGTAACCACAAAACTCTATGTTACTCAGGAAGGCTAAGGCCCCACTAAGTTGCCAGATGACGGAACAACTACAATTCACATACTTCGCCTGCAGTGCACACACTAACAATTTGGATGCTATCCTGACAGAATTTGAGAGTCTATTTAAAGGCATTGGTTGCCTAAAAGACAAAGTGATCAAGTTACACATTGACCACTCAGTTCAATCTGTTGCACTCCACCATCGAATGATGTTTTACCCAAGGTAGGTATTGAGCTCTTATAGCTCAAAAAGGTGGATGTTATTGAACAGGCAGTGTGGCCCACCTCATGGATTTAACCCATTGTCATCACCCAGAAAATGTGTCAGCCCAAAGTTTTACGAAGCTGTGTCAACATGAGTTTCCCAAATGCTGCTATCAAGCGGGAGTCCCACCTGACTCCAATTGTAGCAGACCTGGTAGCAGAACTGGATGGCTTGGAATGGTTTTCTAAAGTCAACCTTAATGCTGGATACCATCAGCTGCTCCTGGATCCCCAGTCGAGATGTTTTACCATCTTCTCAATGCATCCAGCCTACAATGCCACAATAGTTTACATTTTCAGATCCCCAGTGTGGTGCAGATCTTTCAGAATGCCATTTCAGTAGTGCTGCTGGAGTAAATTAAAGTAATCAAGTGAGTGACAACATATGGTTGCATGCTGTTACCATCAAAGACCACCATGTCAAGCTCAGAGATCTGTTAAAGAGTCTCAGTGCCTGTGGGCTTACGTTTTAATCAGAAACAAATGTGAATTTGTGAAGTGGACATTATTTTTTTTTTTTAATTATACAAAATCTCAAATCACTGACAGAACCCCTAAAGAAACTGGCCAATTCATCTCTCGGTGGCACTGGTGCAATTAACAAAAGAAAGTGTTCCTAGAAATGAAAGAAGCATTATTAGAACATACAAAGTTGAAATGCTTTGATCCATTCAAAGAGACGGATCTATCAGTGGATGCCAGCCCCATGGAACTGAGAGGGACATTATCATGGAGACAAGCATCTGGTGACTGAGCTCTGGTCCATTTTGCTATCCAAGCACTCCTGCTTCAAAAAGGGGCTATTGCCACCCACTGGGGTTGCTGCTAGTGCTACCTTCATCTGTATGGACACCCATTTTGTGTAGCCATGGACAATAATCTCCTGATTTTACTATTTAAAAGGCCAGCCTCAGAACCTCCCCCTAGGATTGAGAAGTGAGTCCTATAACTGCATAAGTACTTATTTTCTGTGAAGTATCGACCAGAGATGAAGGATCCTGCAGACTCTTTATACCTTTGCCCTCAATTGCCAACTGGTCAATAAATGAGTGAAGCTAAAGAGACAGAGGAGTACGTCAAGTTCTTGACAGAAAGGTCAAGACCCAAACCGATGTCACTAGATGTCATTGTGAAGGCCACTGAGATGGATGCCTGTATAAGGTTGACCATAGGTGCAGTAGTGTGAAATATCTGTAAGCTCATACTTGGGAACTTGTCAGCATGCACACCAGAGGCACAAATGTGTCTCTGATCCCTATATAATGTGCACCATGAACTAGCCACAACACAAAAGCGATGCCTCTTGAAAGGTAATTGCATAGTAATTCCTTGGGAAATGGTCCGGAGAGCTATGTAACTTGTGCCTCTAGGTCATTAGGCCATTAAGGGGTCGTGAGGGCCAAAGACAGAGTTCGCTCCAAAGTCTGATCCCCAGGACTGGATCAAATGGTGGAGGAGGCTGTTAAGAGCTGCCTCCAATGTCAGACAGCTAACCTTCAAGAACGTCCAGCTCCCATCTTCACTAGAACTACTCCACTTCATTCGTGAGCACAAGCCAGTGCTGATTTTGGTTTACTTCCTGGTGGACTGTATATGCTGATGGTCATGTATGACTACTCCAAGTATCAGGAGGTAGAGATTGTAGAGTTCACTTCTGCAGATGTTATCATTTTAAAACTTGAAAAAGACATGGGCAGCCATGTGCTCATCTGTGAATTACGGACTGACAATGGACCCCTATTTCAAAGTCAGGATGTCTCTGAATACTGTGCCTACCTGAAAATAAAGCAACTGTAGATACGCCTCAATGGCTACAAGCAAACGGTTACGTAAAATGCTTCATTAAGACAATCACAAAGTCTATATGGATTGATTTTGCAGCGGGCAAAATATTGAATGGGCCATTAAGCTCTCTTGAGAGAATGTTGTTTGACCCCTCATTCCACCACCAAGAAGGCCCCTCTTTACCTTATCAGTGACGAATAGTTGATTATGCCATTCATCACCATCCTTTGCGAAATCCTTTTTAGACATTTTAGAGGAGAAGAACGAGAAATGAGAAGTGTAGCAGGAAGCAGAGAGACAAAGCACCTGACATTGCCTTAGGAGCTGTGGTATTTCTGAAAGATCGACATGCTGTAAGTATATTTGATCTTTCATTCGAAACAGTACTGAAAGTACAAGGAACGCAAGCAAGTAGCAGCACAGAAAGACAGTGAAACAGATACGCAATGTGTCCTTCATCTGAAAGAGGAGAACCTATCCGTGTGACATAAGTGATGATGTGGCCCCACTCTGAAAAGAAAGGAAGGGGGAATCCCCTAAACGGAACTAGGGCTCTCACACACCTAACAAGTTAGGTGTCATGCTTCATCATATGAGCCTGCCCCTCGTCTGGTCGGCGCTGCAATACCTGACGGGCACCCAGTACGGGGCTCTTTGGCGGGGATCTTCTGTTCCTGCCGGTGGGTGCAGTGGGGGTGAGAGGCCTAGTGTGTGTAGATGTGAAGGGGAAGGAGGTGAGTTAAAACAGGTCGGTCAGTCCTAGCAGTCATTTATTCGGAAGGTAAACTGCCTGATTAAAAATATATATATAAAGAGTGACAGTAAATATGAAGCAATGTATCTAGCTATCTGTGTCTTACTCTTGATGGATCGACATGTTTCGTGCCAACAGTGTCAGGAGGATCTGGGCACTTCCTCAGGATCAAAACAAATGCTATCTACACAACGTGGTAAAGTAAAACTTACATACCACGTACTCAGGTCAATAACCTAAACTGTTGTCTAATAATTACTTGCAACAGCGTTCGGCGGTCAACTAGGACACCAATGTGGGTCCAGCGTTCAAGCACATTCCGCCGAAAACCGGGATGGTCCATCCCGGTTTTCGGCGGCAGGGTAGGTCGCCGGCGGAATGCGCTTGAACGCTGGACCCACATTGGTGTCCTAGTTGACCGCCGGACGCTGTTGCAAGTAATTATTAGACAACAGTTTAGGTTATTGACCTGAGTACGTGGTATGTAAGTTTTACTTTACCACGTTGTGTAGATAGCATTTGTTTTGATCCTGAGGAAGTGCCCAGATCCTCCTGACACTGTTGGCATGAAACATGTCGATCCATCAAGAGTAAGACACAGATAGCTCGATACATTGCCTCATATTTACTGTCACTCTTTATATATATATTTTTAATCAGGCAGTTTACCTTCCGAATAAATGACTGCTACTTCTGACTGACCTGTTTTAACTCACCTCCTTCCCCTTCACATCTACACACACTAGGCCTCTCACCCCCACTGCACCCACCGGCAGGAACAGAAGATCCCCGCCAAAGAGCCCCGTACTGGGTGCCCGTCAGGTATTGCAGCGCCGACCAGACGAGGGGCAGGCTCATATGATGAAGCATGACACCTAACTTGTTAGGTGTGTGAGAGCCCTAGTTCCGTTTAGGGGATTCCCCCTTCCTTTCTTTTCAGAGTGGGGCCACACTTGACCAACCCCCTCCGGAGTATCTCCTCGCCCCTTTTCTTTATAATTAGAGGAACTTCGTACCCTTCTTGTACACAGTATCAACTGGGGCACGTACGTTGTACCTCTTTAAACTTGCCCCTTTGTCCCCCCTTGTTGGAATTATAAGTGATGATGTGCCTTGGGAAGCCAACACTTCTTGCGGCATGGACGACAATTACCAAAGTCACAGAACCGAGACAGTGCCTGGTGACAGTAACAGACCTTCAAATTGTGAAATCCTGAGTTGAAGGCCTATGTAGGTGAGTCTCTGGTCTCAACCACGCCTTTGGAAATAGCTAATCCCAGATAGGTTGAGTGAAAATCCACCACCCTCTCAGCGATATTTAGCTTCAGTGCTATCAACACACTCTTTTTTAATTTTGTTATGTTTTTTTGTTTTGGGAGGAAGGTAGTTTTGCGCATGCGCTGCACTAGTGGAAAAAGCTGATTGAGGCTTCCCTTCAAATATTGAATTGGGTTTGTGTCCGGTGGCGTATTATTGTTAATGAAAAGGCTAACGCGTGAACTTCTTGGGGTTTTTGGAGTGTTAGCCACTACCGAGTAACCACGTGTAATATGTCTGTGGTGTCGTGGGCCCAGGGCCTACATGCTACCAATGATGGGCCCAGACACAGGACCAGATGTACGACCAGCAAAATTGCGCCTCGCAAATTGCGACTCATTTGCAAGTCGCAATTTGCGAGGTGCAATTTGCCATGTACAACAGTGTGTTTAACACTGTTTGTGATTTCCAATGGGGTCGCAAATTGCGAGGCTCATTAATATTAATGAGCCTCTCGCAATTTGCGAGCCCATTGGGAATGACAGGCCCTCCCAGGGATGGTGGCCTGCTGGGCTATGCAGACCACCATGTCTGGGACTGCTTTTAAATAGAGCAGTTTTTTTTATTAAATGCAGCCTGTTTTCCTTAAAAGAAAACGGGATGCATTTAAAATAAAAGAAAATGAAACGTTTTTGTTTCATTTTTTAAGGGCAGGCAGTGGGCCCTGGGACCACTGCCTGCCCTTAAAAAATATTTTTGCATGCATTTGCAAAAGGGAAGGGGTACCCTGGGGACCCCTTCCCATTTGCGAATGCATTACCGCCTACTTGAAGTAGGTGGTAATTGCAAGTGTTTTGCGACCGCAATTGCGGTCGCAAAACATTAGTACATGGGTTTGAGACTTGCTATTTGGAAGGGAACGCCCCTTCCAAATAGCGAGTCTCTAAACACTTTTTTGCAAGTCGCAATTCATTTACGACTCGCAAAAATGTGTTGGTACATGGCATGACAATTTTAGCATGCGCAAACGGGTCGCTAACCCGTTTGCGCATGCTAAAATTGTTCGTACATCTGGCCCACAGTGTGTTAGGGTACTGGAACTGGCCCAGGGCACGTGCGTAGCCCCTTTCATTTGCAGGGTCACCTGACTGGTGACGCCTGTGATGGGTGGGTGTTCAGAGTGGGTACAGCAGAAAGCTGAACACTAGAACGTGTCCAGCAGGACACTACAATGTCCTTATTACACGTCAATGCAGGCCCCTACTGCTTAAATACGACCTACTCAATGAGTAATACAGAGGTTCCATTGCCTCTTTTCAAAGTATCTTCAAAACAGGCTTCCAGGGAAGCACAGGTGAACTACATAAATGTAAACTTTCCAACCAACAAAAGCACGAGGTTAGCAAACGGCCATCGCAGTAAATCACACTTTATTTAATCAATAAAAACAGCATCTGCAGGTTCTCTCCTCAGTGACTTTACCTGGAGGGCTCTGACAATGGCTGTTCGCAGACGGATAACAGGGCCAAATGCGGTTTATTGGCCTGTACAAATCCTTCTCAGTCGCAACTATGATGATAAAGTAATAATGACTGCATGCTTTTGTAACCTTGCCTAGTTTCACGAATACTCTGTCAAGCTTGGAGCAAATGGAGTTTGGCAGAAGGATAGTAAAGTGTGCTTAAACTTCCAGATTGCAACATAAATTGTACTTGTGATAAGCAGGATAGTTCCCCTACATTCATTAGAATACTGGAGAAAGTGAGCAACAAATGATCAGTAATGTTCAAATTACTATAAGAAGACAGGGTACAGTAAACACAAAAACAGAACTAAGGGGCATATTAGCAAGACCCACGTTAAAATTATCGCCGTTTTAGCGGCAGGAAACTGCCGCTAAAACGGCGATAATGGGCTTGCTAATATGCGTTATAGAATTCAATAGAAGCCCAGGTTAGATGTCCTGCACATCTAACCTGGGCTTCTATTGAATTCTATAACGCATATTAGCAAGCCCATTATCTCCGCTTTAGCGGCAGTTTCCTGCCGCTAAAACGTCGATAATTTTAACGTGGGTCTTGCTAATATGCCCCTCAATCTCTTTAGAGCAGGCCGCATAATTATCAGCGATTGGCAAAGAAAAATCAGTTTGGTTCTCTTCCAGGTTTTGGTCTACAAATATTTGCTACGAAAAAAATGGCAGTTTGCAGTTGATTTCTTCAAGTGTTGGATTGTGCACGTGAACTTTGCTTCTCAATTATTTATTTTTGCAGTGTATAGTTATAGAAACACCTACACTCTGTATAGCAAGGTTTGCAGTTGGCAGAAACTCTAAAATGAATTGCATGCACCTAGTTAATTGTGGATAAATCCACAAATATCAGTCTAAGCCAAAGACAAATGTGCTCCTAAAGAAAAGACTATTTGGGTTGTTTAGACACTGGACGGTGGTGTGAGAGAGAGCTGGAGTGGTGGAGGTCTCCTCCCTAGTTAGAATACTCCCCCTGTGAAATGGGGGTGAAGGACTCCCCCATTTTTGAAGGGTTGAGGGCTATCCCATGAAACACAGTAGGGTGAGTCACACCAGCATTATTAACATTGCTGGAGGTGCTGAAGTGGGTGGCACAGAAGAGCCAAGTAAGTTCATTCATTAAACAGTAGCTCCAAACATGACAATGACAGGCCAGTAACAGCACAGGCTGGGTCCAAACTGAAGACACATGGCATGAATTGGGATGCGGCCCGAGTAATTTTCACTGACTGAGATTCATTCAATCATTCTATCCATCATCACTTTGTTTATACTTCAGTGTGAAGCCCTACGTGACGGGCATGCAGGAAGTGGGTCCTGTGCACACTGTGCCACTGGAATAAAGCTACACTGGGCTGATGAGGCCTGATAAGGGCGAAACAGGTCGGGTTGCTTGTGTTCCAGTTCAGGAAGGACCTGACCTGGCAGTTCGGGCTGTGTTCTCCTTGGTTCAGGGTCACGGCAAGTGCTTAATTTGTAAAAACATAAGTTCTAGGGCCCTCGCCAGGAGACCACAGCAGCTTACACCACTCATTGCCCCTGCCAGCGCCACCAATCACAGGACAAACACAACTACTAACCATCACACTCTACAAGTGTGACAATTCAGACTATTCCAGGCCCCTAAAGCAATGAGAATGGCATGGGAGCAGGTATTAATAATTTGTAATGTATATTGAATTAATAAACAACTGTTGTGTTCATCTCTAATTTAGGCAAACAGAACCACCATGTGGCAGACTGTCATAAGTGCCAGTGCTGACAACCAAGAGCCGGTGCAGAGCACCAGAAACCATCAGCTCAAATTAAGCACTGGTCAAGACTGAGTTACATAGGAAGGGCAAACAGGGGTTGCATGGTTCGCATAATAATGATGGATTGGAAAGCGGCGCGGAGTAATTACCAGCGGCTGAGATTAAGTTAAGCATTCCACCCAACACTTTTTTATATGCTTCAGTAATAGCATAAGGCATCTGGCACAAGTGTAGGAAATGCAGGGAGTGTAAATGTTTTATGAATAAATTCAATGGCTCTGCTTCATACAGAAGGTGATCCACATGAGGCTGTCTTCTGCGACTATGCAACGTAAGTGTACTCTGCTATGCTCCATGACGCCTGAAGCAAAGAGTCACAGGTACATAGATGAAATGGTACTATTACAGGATACGATGCACTGTGTTTGACATTCAGAGCACCTAGCATGTCCTGGAATGATGCTGGGACATTGTTGGTGTGGGTGGACTGTACTCAGTCTTGCCATCAGCATAGTCACTCATAACTCATAGCTTCATAGTGCCACATGAAGTGAACCATGACACATGAGTGATAATTCTGATAAAATGGAGTGGGACCAAATGTTGTGTTCCAAATACATACACACTAGATTTAAAAAAAAAAAAGGTTAACATGATAGGAAAAGTGATGTCATAACATCCATGCTTGGTGCCATACTTTCTGTGGCCTAATGTTGCATCATATCCATTGGCTGCTTAATAACTTATCCTTGCTAGGCAATATGGTGCAAGATAAGGATCAGTCAACCACCAGCTGTGCTATGCTACCTCATGTGCAGCAAGGTCACAAACTCCAGGGCACACAACCACCACCCCCACCACTGCCAACACTAATGCACCAGCACCACTACC
Source organism: Calotriton arnoldi (assembly GCA_963921515.1). Taxonomy (NCBI): domain Eukaryota; kingdom Metazoa; phylum Chordata; class Amphibia; order Caudata; family Salamandridae; genus Calotriton; species Calotriton arnoldi. Next base: position 22,422 of record CAWUFW010017790.1, read on the forward strand.
ACTGCCACCACCACTACTACTTCTGATGTTCCTGCCATTTAGTCAATTGCTTCTGCTCAGCCTCTGCCACTACTACACACAGGAGGCATATTTAGGAAATTCAGATCACTGACAGAATATTAGAAACAAAAATATCGTGTGGACAGAATATCATGTCAGAAATATTGAGCACCAAGATATCGAGAAGGTAAGTGCAAGTAGGTTAGTATTGATTTACTATTCTTAACTCCACATCAATGTACCTTGAAGATATATATATATATGTATATTGCCAAGGTACATATACATGGAGTTAAATATAGTAAAACTTTGCATGCCTATAGAAACTTACCTTCACGATATTTTTGTCCTTGATATTCTTTACACAATATTTAGTCCCAAGATATTTTTGTTTCCAATTGTCTGTCTAAATACTCTCTGGAACATGAAGCTTATGTCATTGATGACATGCAGATTGATATTGAGCCAGGTCACTTTCCTCCAATTGACCAAGTAAGGCAATCAGCTGAAACTTGGGCACAAGAAAGGGGCATAAGCCAGATTTTTTCTGACACTGGATAGATGCTGATAGCCTCAGGGCTGCCAAAGCAACAGTGCGGCAGCAGTGTGATGCAAATGTCAACACCCTGGAATGGGTAAAGGTATCCCTGATTAGTAGTGAATCGGGTAATGGTAGTAGAGTGATGACAGGGAACATGGATTATTGAGGTTAGGATGAGAAGTAGGATAGGGCAGCTATGAGCGAGATAAGTGTAGGCAATTGGTGATGACGGTGGCTAATTTGTGTCTGAGGTGTGGGAAGGTTAGTGCTGCAGTGGAAAAGTGTTAGTTGGGGTTAGGGTAAAAGTAGGCTAGAGCAACTAGGGATTGGAGGATTGTTTCAATACATCTTATGAAATTGATATTTGGTGTGAAATTCAGTTAACAACTGGTCTACATTGCAAGTGATGATTTTAACTGTACTGACTGTGACACTAGCATCAAATGCTTGTAGCCATGTTCACCCTTCTTCATTCTCATTATGACTTCAGTCCTGTTAGCCTCATCACTCTTCACAGGCAAAGGTACAGGTTGCCTTACTGCTCATTATGCAGTATGCAAAAATGTAGTGTGAACTAACATACCTTGTCTGGTGCATAGCCAAGGTGCCACCAGTATGTTGAACAAAATGCCCATTCAATAGTCTAAAGGCATGCTCAATTATATTACTCACCCTGGTGTGTGGCTACCTGTTGCCTTGTTCTGATTCAGTAGCTGATTTATGGTTATATGGCAATAGGCAGGCCTGCAATTGATAACCACAGTCTTTTACAGTGGATTGAAAACTCAGAAGAGTTTTACTGGAGCCAGGTTCTGCATGTGAGAATTGTCTCTTAAGTACTACTTCCCCAGTACTGATAAAATCCCTTTCTGCAATGTTGGGAACATTTAATGAGTTCTAATCCATGTCATATGGGTGATGGATAGACCTTTACAAAAGGTGCACATAAAAGTGTTCTGATTAAATGGATTTTAGCAAAATGTCTATGCATATGCAACACCAACAAGATGTGTCTAGACAGTTGAATGAAATGGATTCTGGCTGTGGCACAAGGTCTACCCTAGGCGCTGCACAGTCATGCATATAATGTTTCTTTAAGTTCACATATTTGGTTTGGTTGACAATATCAGTCCATACTGCAATATTACCCACTTAATAAGGATAGAATATTGTCTACATATCTCATGCCATTTGGATTAATTGCAGAGGCTCCATTGACGCAGTGTGCACGGGACCCACATCTGGGCATACCTATACCACTTAGGGCGACACATCAAAGTGTACAAAAAAGTAATGGATGGAATGCATCAATTAATCTCAGCCACTGGTAACTACTCAGTGCTGCATCCCAATCTATTGTTAATTTGCAAACCCTGCCACCACAGATTGAACCCAGCTATATGCAAATCAGACTTGACCCTTCTCCAATGGGAACTGTACTGCCTGAACTGGCAAGCCAGGTCCTCCCTGAACTGGAACACAAGCAACCCAGGACTGGTTTTGCCCTAGTTATGGGCTCATCAGCTGGGTACAGCTTGGTTCCAGTGACACAGTGTGCAAGGGACCAACGACTGGGAATACTGGTCACACAGAGGGGCCGATTCCGATTCGGGCCGGAAAACGTACCGACCGACTTGGATCCGGATTGTTATCCGACCGACACGTACCGGTGCAGCCCGACACGCAAAGTACGATGAAATGCGTGCAAAATCCGACCGACTCGTATGGAACACAATACGAACGACCGAACCGCGCGGAAAAAAGCTATCCGGCCGGAAAACCGTGCGAATCGAACCGACCGACACGCACCAGGAAGGAACCCGAACGAAACGTACCCGCGAACTCCGAGCCGCGCAGTACGATGCATCGCGTGGAAAATACGACCGAGTCGCACGGAGCTCAAGCCGTACGACCGACACGCATACAAAACAGCGAGCCGAAGCAACCCAATACACCGCGACCGACGCGTATGCAGCACATAAAACAGCACAAACACAGCATGAACGACTCGTAGAAGCCCGCACGAGACAACTGCAGGGTCCGACTCGGTCAGAAGAACGTCTCCTACATGCACAAAAAGTACAAAGGGAAAAACACAAAAAAAAGGCCAAACAAGCAATTACAAAGCCAATAAATACTGGGGGGAAACAGGGAACAAAGACACACCCACAACTCCACCCATATAAAGGACACAAATCCCTACCATGATCCTTTGCAAATTCAAATTACCTGCCAGCACAGAACACCAACAGACAGCAACCACACACACACTCACAGCTCATCCATCACACAAGCCACACACCATCAGCACCTCAACAAATAGCACCCTCACATATACCCAGCAAAACACACCCTCACTTGCACACCAACACACACATCACTCACCACCACCACCCATCACCATGCCCCCCAAGAAGAATCCAAAGTTCCTAGACAGTGAATTGGAAGTCCTGGTAGATGAGATCCTCAGGGTAGAGCCACAGCTGTTTGGTACACTGGTCCAACAGACACCCATGTCGCAGAAAACCAAGATGTGGGTGAGGATCGTCGACAGGGTGAACGCACAATCACCATGTTTGCGCACAAAGGAAGACATCCAGAACAGGTGGTATGATGTGCGCAGGAGGGTCAGGGACCTACTGAAGAAGGATTACATCTTGAGCCAACACACCGGCAGTGGCCATCCTGCCAAACCACTGTACCTCAGGCCCTGGGAGGAGAAGGTGCGGGCCATGCTACCACCAGTGAGTGTATATGGACTAGAAAACATCCCAGAGCCTGGTGAGTACACAACCAATATACCCAATATTGTGTGACAATACACACACATCACTGTCAAGGGGATAGGCAAACCATGCACCCTTAGCAAATCCACAGCAACAAAACCAGAATCATCCCAAGATGTGTATGTCAGTCAGATAAACACAATACATGCCATCTCATAGTGATATGTAACTGTGTCATGACATGTACAAACCCTACAACAAATAAAGCTAGGCAGTGGCACAAATCTAACCAACAAACACTGTCAGATATGTAGCCACCACTACAACACCACCACACAGGGAATCCCACAGAAAGGAAGGAATCCTGTGTATGCTGGTCAAGTCAGTGTAGCCAATAGCATTATGGGAGTTGTAGTCACAGATATTGCTCACCATCACAATACGCCCATCAACACCACTCTGAACCATGCTCACATCACAGGGAGTGGAAAACAACTAACAAGATGGCTGACACTGGCTACTGCTGTGGGGAGCACAAGGCCCTGCTGGGAACTGGGCACCAACAAACAGCAGGACACCACTGACTGACATCCTGAAAGACAACTTGCACTCCCTGCAATGGAAGCACGTTCCATGGTGGGAAAACTGGCTGGGTGGGAAGGAGGACTGACAGCTATGACCATAGTTACCAGCAGCTCTTCCCACACAGCCCCCTAACACAAACTACACACAACTCACCTGGGAAAATGCATTGCCTCACACTAAAATTAATTATCCCACAAAGAACCACCACCCTGGGTCATGCTGTGGGAAGCACAGTGACACACATGGGACTTGTAGCCAAACAAACGCCAGGACAACACTGTCAGCCATCCTGTCAGCACAGGCACACTACCCCACAGGGAAGCAGAGTCAGAAGGAAGGAAGTATGGGCATGCTGGGAAGGGGGGTGGAGGCAATAGCATGATGGGAGTGGTAGTCACAGCTCAACATCCCCCACCCACATGGGCCAGCAAGCTCACACTGAAGCATGCACACCTCACAGAGAGTGGAAAGCCCCATCAAAGATGTCTGACACTGGTGCTCTGTTGTGGGGAGCATAAGGCCATGCTGGGAACTGGCCACCAACCAACAGCAGGACACCACTGTCAGCCATCTTGCCATTGCTGTCACACCCACACACAGTGAAGTACACTCAAAAGGAAGGAAGTATGGGCATGCTGGGAAGGGGGTGGAGGCAATAGCATGATGGGAGTGGTAGTCACAGCTCAACATCCCCCACCCACATGGCCCAGCAAGCTCACACTGAAGCATGCACACCTCACAGAGAGTGGAAAGCCCCATCAAAGATGTCTGACACTGGTGCTCTGTTGTGGGGAGCACAAGGCCATGCTGGGAACTGGCCACCAACCAACAGCAGGACACCACTGTCAGCCATCTTGCCATTGCTGTCACACCCACACACAGTGAAGTACACTCAAAAGGAAGGAAGTATGGGCATGCTGGGAAGGGGGTGGAGGCAATAGCATGATGGGAGTGGTAGTCACAGCTCAACATCCCCCACCCACATGGCCCAGCAAGCTCACACTGAAGCATGCACACCTCACAGAGAGTGGAAAGCCCCATCAAAGATGTCTGACATTGGTGCTCTGTTGTGGGGAGCACAAGGCCATGCTGGGAACTGGCCACCAACCAACAGCAGGACACCACTGTCAGCCATCTTGCCATTGCTGTCACACTCACACACAGTGAAGTACACTCAAAAGGAAGGAAGTATGGGCATGCTGGGAAGGGGGTGGAGGCAATAGCATGATGGGAGTGGTAGTCACAGCTCAACATCCCCCACCCACATGGCCCAGCAAGCTCACACTGAAGCATGCCACACCTCACAGAGAGAGGAAAGCCCCATCAAAGATGTCTGACACTGGTGCTCTGTTGTGGGGAGCACAAGGCCATGCTGGGAACTGGCCACCAACCAACAGCAGGACACCACTGTCAGCCATCTTGCCATTGCTGTCACACCCACACACAGTGAAGTACACTCAAAAGGAAGGAAGTATGGGCATGCTGGGAAGGGGGTGGAGGCAATAGCATGATGGGAGTGGTAGTCACAGCTCAACATTCCCCACCTACATGGCCCAGCAAGCTCACACTGAAGCATGCACACCTCACAGAGAGTGGAAAGCCCCATCTAAGATGTCTGACACTGGTGCTCTGTTGTGGGGAGCACAAGGCCATGCTGGGAACTGGCCACCAACCAACAGCAGGACACCACTGTCAGCCATCTTGCCATTGCTGTCACACCCACACACAGTGAAGTACACTCAAAAGGAAGGAAGTATGGGCATGCTGGGAAGGGGGTGGAGGCAATAGCATGATGGGAGTGGTAGTCACAGCTCAACATCCCCCACCCACATGGCCCAGCAAGCTCACACTGAAGCATGCACACCTCACAGAGAGTGGAAAGCCCCATCAAAGATGTCTGACACTGGTGCTCTGTTGTGGGGAGCACAATGCCCTGATGGGAACTGGCCACCAACCAACAGCAGGACACCACTGACTGACATCCTGAGAGTCAACCTGCACCCACTGCAAGGGTGGCATGCTTCATGGTGGGATAACTGGGCTGGAGGGAGAAGGATGTCCGGATGTCAACCAAATACCACCAATGCTGGCCATGCACACACCTCAACATTCACATTGAAATGCCTCATGTTGTCAGGACAATGCGCTACACCAATATCAACAGCTGACTGTGACAACTTAGGACAATGCAATGTACAGGCCCGCATCCAGAGGTACAGTCACAACTGTCAGGTGTTTGAACCATTGATGCCTGTAGAAACATTACATACATTGTGTGTCTCTTCAAAATACAGGTGATGATGGGGACACAGCAGCAGACGCTGAGGAGTCCCTGTCCCAGGCTCCGGGGGACACTGAGCTCACTGGTGTGGAACAGCCTCTGCCCACCTCGGATGATGAAGACCTACCTGGCACCTCCGCAGTGAGTCATCATGCAGCACCAGCAGGACCACCAGCTGCACCCCCTGCACCCACCCCTCCAACAACTGCCAACACACAGACCACCCCTGCCGACACAGACAGACCAAGGACCACCACCACCACACGGACCCCGGCCCAACGTGGAGCTACGGACACCAACACCAGCAACAACCCCCAAGGGGGCCCAGGGTCACCTGTGCGTGCCACCGCAGGTCCTTCACGTGTCGCCAGGGGTGGTGGGAGGGGTGGTAGACATAGGTCTCTGCTCGCAGAGGGGTCTGGACTGCATGATGACCCACAACTGGTACGCATAGCTGATGTGTCCCAGGCTAGCACCGGAGAGTTCAGCCAGGTAGTGGGGATCCTCAGGGACATTCAACAGCAGCAGGCTGCCCATCATGCCCACTTGGACTTACACATGTCCCGCCTGGAGTCCAAGTGGGACACATTGCAAGAACAGACGGCGGTGCATAGGGACATATTACAATGCCTCCGCCAGATGTGCACCAACATGTCAACACCTCCCTGTGTGCCCACAACATCTGGTGCTGCAACTACTGCAACTGCCACAGGGAGGGAGGATGACTCTGGCGGAGAGTGCCCTGCACCGCAGCAGCCTGCACTTGAGGGTCCCCCCCCAAAGAAGAGGGGTCATCCGAGGAAGGACAACTGAGAGGCTGATGGCCATGCACAACCCCCAGGAAGCCAACACCTGTTCTGGAAAATCACCTTTGTGCGCAAACTCTTCACCCTGTCGAATGCAACACAACTCTCCCACATGACATGGGGAGCTCAAGTTGGACCAATGTATCAGATGACTGTGGACTTTACTCAGGACACTACTGCTATCAGGACTTCCAAATCATCTAGGAACTTTGGATTACAATCACAATGTACAGCACCCACCATCCTGTGCACTATACTCACACATGTATGTCAATAAACTCACTAATACACCATACTTGCCTCTGTTGTGATTCCAACGTTGTTTCTGAAGTGGCGATGATGATCTGTGAAATGACACTGTGCATGCTAACTGCTACAGCAAGTACAACACCGGCATGTGAGTCATGGCGACGTGACACATATGAGGGAGACACACCACCAGGGCTACACAACACATACACACCAGGACCATCTGACTCATCGCCTACACTGATGTTGCCAGGAAATACATTGCATTGCACAGACCCAACACCTATTCACAGTCTGCGTTAACTAGCCCACTGGTGCAGTAAGCAAATGTCAGCCAGATGTGTGACCACAGACAATGCACATCACAAAGTGCAGCACAGGTTTATTACACATATGCAACATGTTGTAACCACTACAGATGCAAGGTAATCCCACCTGGCAGTGGGCACACAGTCAACAAGTGTAGAAGAAAGGAAGTCCATGGGTGTGGCGCACATCACCTGTAGGGAAATGACAGCTACCACCCTGGAAGTTGATTCACGGTGTCGGGGGATCACAGTTGAACAAACAACTCTGAAAGTACCCTGTGAAGGACAGAAATGACACACAGTCAAAAGCACTGAAGAACAGGACAGAACTGCAATACTCATGCCCAATACATGTCACAAGATACCCACCCAGAACCAAGTTAGCATGTCAACACTGTTGTGGAGTACAGACTACCTGTAAGGACACATCGCTGCACGCATACAGTCAAGTAGCACATGGACACACTCAAACAGCACCGGAGCACCACCAACACATATCATGCAAACTCACATCATTGACATAACATCCCTGGATACTCACATTCAGCTGAAGAAGTTGGTGATGAGCTGTGTGCGGACATCACCCTCATCATCATCATCACTGGCATCGTGGTCCAGCCCAGGATCCTCCACAGGTGGCGGATGTTGGTCATCGTCATCCAGGATGAGAGGCAACTCCTTCTGCACTGCCAGGTTGTGTAGCATGCAGCAGACGATGACAATCTTGCACACCTTTGCTGGGGCATATGGGAGGGCCCCTCCTGTCTTATCTAGGCAGCGGAAGCGGCTCTTCAGGAGACCAAATGTCCGCTCAATCACTCTCCTGGTCCGACCATGTGCCTCTTTGTAGTGCATCTGGGCTGGTGTCACAGGGTTCCTGAGGGGCGTCAGCAGCCACGGCATGTTGGGGTATCCGCAGTCACCTACATACACACAATTGCACATTAGCTGAGTTGGAAAAGAGGGTGGAACACTACATTGCAGAACACACACAATGGTACAAAGTCAGTACACACCAACAAGCCAGGCACGCTGGTTCCGCATCTGTGACATCATCCTCGGGATGCGACTACTCCTCATCACGTAGGCATCGTGTGCAGAACCGGGGAAACGGGCACAGACGTGTGAGATGTTCATATCTGCAAGACATACCACCAGTGCATTGACCGAATGGTAGTGTTTGCGGTTCCGGTATGCCTGCTCTTGGGCCTGTGGTGGTACCAAAGCCACATGTGTCCCATCTATGGAGCCAATGACATGCGGCATCCTCCCCAGGGCATAGAAGTCACTCTTCACGTCAGTGAGTTGTTGACGTTTAGGGAAATAAATGTACTGGTTCAGGTATCTCAACATTGCCTCCAAAACATAGCTTAGCACACGGCTGAACATGGTCTGTGACATCCCACCAACAGACACCACAGTGTGTTGAAAGGTACCGGTGGCAAAGAAGTGTAGGGCTGCCATCACCTTCACCTTGGGGGTCAGCGCTGTAGGGTATGTCTTGCCAGGTTGCAAATGTGGGGCCAACCGCACCGTCAATTCCTCAATCGGTGGCCTGGTGAAGCGGTACCGTCGGATGCAGTCCCGTTCAACCATTGTTGCAAGGTCAGGGAATGGCCGATGGACAGCTGGTGCCCTGCAATGCATAGGTGAAGAAAGAAAGATTGTCAGTCACCCCACATATGTGGCATAGACCAGACTCAATATCACATGATACATCATTACAAGACACAAGTACATGATGCGTGTGCTGTTCCGTAAGGACATGTATGGCACCTACATGGCTAACATCTAACATCACAGTTCAACATGTGTCCTCAACAAGTCCCAGGTTGTGCTATGGGATATCATTAGGCTGTGTCACAGTACCCATGTACTGCTGTCACGTTCCAAACACACACCACAGTGACATGTGAGGATAGATGTGCCCCAGGCATCACAGCTCATCGACAGGTAGATTCCCAGGGACCCTGTATTGCCACATGGACACTGGCATGACATGGTGCATCATGAATACACCACAGCTAAACAACCATGACCCCCACAGGTAGTGGTCCCTGTTGCCTCGGCAGGACAGACATGGACGTCTGTGACACACACACGCACAACATCAAAGTCCATGCACAAACAACGTGGATGTGGAGACTGTCTCCCATTGTGCACATGGAATCAGAGACATTGTAAACACAACATGCACACAGACTGTGGAGGGCCATCACAATTGTGGCAATGGGTCACCCTGGGACGTACATACCGTCCCACATGGGACTCAGGGGGTATGTGACATGACATACACATACACAGCCGTGAAATGTGACCATGCCACATGCCCTGAAATGAACAGTTGCACACCACAGTGTTCATGTGCACAACACACCAAGGATTCTGTCCACACGAACACGTGGCTGCCCCCAAGTGCCAGCCAAAAAACAACATGTTGCCCCCATACACGGAACAGGTAATGCAGCCTTACATGCCTTAGGACACAGTGTGGACAGGCTGTGGTGTTGTAGGTGTGCCCCTCACTCCCTGGGAAGTATATGTGGCTGGCATATGTTCTCCTGTGACAGGCATGGTGACATATGCCAGTGACTTGTACAGGGACGCGTTGTACAGCAATGGACCGATCGGTGCGCACACATTGGCTATTGCATACAATGGGAGCGGGTATGCGTTGTATTCGCAATACGCGTTGTACAGCAATGGACCGATCGGTGCACACACATTGGCCATTGCATACAATGTGAGCGGGTACGCGTTGTACAGCAATGGACCGATCGGTGCGCACACATTGGCCATTGCATACAATGTGAGCGGGTACGCGTTGTATTCGCAATACGCGTTGTACAGCAATGGACCGATCGGTGCGCACACATTGGCCATTGCATACAATGTGAGCGGGTACGCGTTGTATTTGCAATACGCGTTGTACAGCAATGGACCGATCGGTGCGCACACATTGGCCATTGCATACAATGTGAGCGGGTACGCGTTGTACAGCAATGGACCGATCGGTGCGCACGCATTGGCCATTGCATACAATGTGAGCGGGTACGCGTTGTATTTACAATACGCGTTGTACAGTTGTACAATGTGAGCGGGTACGCGTTGTATTTGCAATACGCGTTGTACTGCAATGAACCGATCGGTGCGCACACATTGGCCATTGCATACAATGTGAGCGGGTACGCGTTGTACAGCAATGGACCGATCGGTGCGCACGCATTGGCCATTGCATACAATGTGAGCAGGTACGCGTTGTATTCGCAATAGACCGATCGGTGCGCACACATTGGCCATTGCATACAATGTGAGCAGGTACGCGTTGTACAGCAATGGACCGATCGGTGTGCACGCATTGGCCATTGCATACAATGTGAGCGGGTACGCGTTGTATTCGCAATACGCGTTGTACAGCAATGGACCGATCGGTGCGCACACATTGGCCATTGCATACAATGTGAGCGGGTACGCGTTGTACAGCAATGGACCGATCGGTGCGCACCCATTGGCTATGGCCTGGCCTGGCAACGGACGCGTTTTCAAATCTTTAACGAGTCTGATGCTGTGAATTCAGTTGGTCACCCACAACAATGTTGCAAATTCATGGGTGTCATGAAGTTGAACTTTTGAAGGATGCTGTGGGCGTGTGTAAGTGGTGCAATTCCATGGATTGGCCAGATTCAGAAGATGCAAACGACTTGGACCTATCACTTTGGACACATGGGACAGTATCTGCCTCTGCAGCACACATATAATGCTGGCTGTTCCCCTGAGAGCTCACTTGCCTGCACTACATGCTCCAGGACGACATCTGCCACAACCACTGCTGCTGTATCTGCACCCTCTGGATCCTGCAATGGCACATACTGTGGAGAGAGCCCCAGCCTTCAGCACTGAGGAGAACCAGGCCCTGCTGGACAGCCTCCTTCCACAGTACAGCAAGCTGTATGGGAAAGCAGGGGAGCAGGTGAGTGTGCTGTCCACTGCCTTACTAAATGTGCATGTTGTCTGACTAGCAAGACTTACAGTCTGCATGCCACTGGCTAGCAGGCTCACTGAGTAGTTGTCACCCCCCATAGTGTGTAGTTACATGCACTGAACAGGTATAGTGCAGTGACAGTGCATTTAAACAAGGTTTTACTTCCCAGGCAATGATACCATGTAGTAACTGCTGGCAAACTGTCCATAGCCATTGTTGCACTGCCTGTGTACATCATGTGCCCCTGTGATTGAGACATGTATATCCAACTGTGTAATGCACGGATATGTTGAATGTGTAGTAATGGCATTTTCACTTTGTCATCCTCACAGGTTGATGCCCACCAGAAGCAGCAGATATGGCTGACCATCGTCCGAGCAGTGAGATCCGTGGGGGTCTACAAGCGCCGGATCCGCAACTGCCAGAAGAGGTGGCAGGACCTTCGGGGCTGGACCCGGAGGATCGCACGGGTCCAGCTGAAGCTGTCGCCTCCTCGCAGGAGGGGCGGACACCGGACCCTGACCCCCACATGCTCAGGATCCTGGCGGTGGTCTTCCCTGATCTGGATGGGCAGCTGAAGGCCAGAGAGCAGCAAGGAGGGGGTAAGTCCATGACTGCATTGTGAACTTTGTCTGCCATGCTATGTGCCCTCCTCTGGCCTGGTTAAACTTCCACAGTACATCAGTCATGTGGTCCAGGACCCATGTCCCTCAATTGTGCACTGCCCACTCCTCATCTGATACCCAGGTGTGGCCCTTACAGTCAGGGAATTGTGTCACTTGGGTACTGTGTCCTTGCATTTTGCTCAGCTCAAGGTGGGGGACAGCATTTGTTCCCCTAACTCTGTGGTGGGCATCATGGGTGGGTCCATTGCTTACACAATGCCTGTGTTCTGACATGTAATCTGCGTGTTACTTTGATATGTGGTCCAATTGCTGAGCTGATCCACCACATGTGCCTGGGGTATCTGGCACACACCCATGCTGCGGGTGGGAAGAATGTTTGGGCCCCAGGAGTGTGTATATTACGTGTGTCACACATACTTAGCCACCTGCCTACTGTCCAGGGCTCATCCCTCATTCACGTGGGGCAGGACAGTCATGCCTACTCCAGGCCATACAATACACTCTGTACTCCCACTCACATGTATCAGCTGACACGTTGTGCTCAGTGATATGTCCCCTCAGGTGTCTGCCTCTGTGTCAGTGTGCTGTGACTTCGTTGTCAGGGGTGTTTCTCGGTTGGGGCTCAGCATGCCACCGGAGATGTGACATAGGAGACGATACTTGTGTGACACATAAGTGTTTGATCACCTGACCGTGCAGACTGGGGTATGCGAATGTGAAGTTCAGGCAGCTGTTTCCCATTCACAGCAGATTGTGAGGTGCTCAGGTTCAGAGGGTTGTGTTACAGGTCTCCCATATGTCCAATTGGTATGACGTGGACAGATAAGGGTTCAGATGATGTGGTGTGTGGGGGATGTACATGTGCACTTGTTCAGCTCCAGGACTTGCATTCCCCATGACCTACTATAGTGAAACAGTGCAGACTGTTGTTGTCTGGCTGCCCTGCCCATGTGACTGGAGACAGTGATGTATGACTTAGCAGGCATGCCTGTGCCATGGCATGAAACTTCCTAAGAGTGATCCTGCAGGGGAGTGACATGTGCTACATGCACACCATTGTGGCAATGACTATCAGGACATGGGTGCATCATGGTGTCTGTCACTGGTATGCATCACATGCATTTCAAAATTGACTCTGGGCATCCCTTTATCCGGACACCTGTACTGACTCAGTGGCAAGAGTTGTGATGTCTGCATGTTCACATGCTTCACCATGTTCTCTGCACTGTCCAACTACTGTGTAGGTGGTGCATGTGTCCACACTGGGGTATTTCCATCCGACAGACACCAGACAGATGGGTGCAAGGCCAGGAGAGATGTGAGTGCCATGGTTGACCATCAGACTGACAACTGGCATCCCCTACTCTGTTTGGGCACTTTTAGCAATGTTAAACTAAGGATGCCAGGGCTTCCTCTGTAATGTGCTGTACTTACTGTGGTGTGTGCGTTCGGTGCAGGTGACTGATGTCTGTCTGTTTCCCTATTGTTTGCAGATACATCCACGGCCACAGGAGGGGACAGCTCCATGGACCAGGAGGAGCCGCAGAGCCAGACTGGGTCAGCAGCCGAGGAGTGGTCGGAGGGACCCAGTGGCACGGAGGGCGAGGGGAGCCACACAGAGGAGTCCTCAGCACCATCCACCTCAGCTGAGGACCACAGCAGCTCGGAGGATGACTCCCTTGTGGAGGCGGGTGTCAGCAGCCACCACACCACAGCTAGTGTTGCTGTCCCCGCCACCACCACCACCGCCCTCCCATCGGCTCCCATTCCCGAAGTCCGTGGAGGCTCCCATGTTCGGGAGCGTGTCTCCTTCGTGCCAGGCACCGCACCCCCTGCCCCTGTGTCCCCTGCTGCCCTGAGTGAGGAGTCTGTGTACCTCCTTCGCCAGCTCCATGTAGGGCAGACAGCGATGCTGAGTGTCCTCCATGCACACACCCACTCTGTTGACTCAGCTGGTGTCGTTCATGGAGGGCATCTCATCGGGCATGTCTGCCCTACAGAGGGGCAATAGGTCCATGGACTCCTCCATGACGGCAGCAGTGTCCCTCCTCCAACAGTCCCTCACCCCTCCTACCTCTGCCCCATCCACACTCCCCAGCACCTTACCTGTCCCAAGCACACACACACCGGCACAGGCACACACCAGCACAGACACAGGCAGCACACAGACACACACGCCAAAATAAACACGCACACGCACGCACAGTCAGGGGACTGAAACCACACTCACAGGGGATGGGGCCCAGGCACACACACACGCATCCACGAGCACTGCGCAGTCCTCAGTTACCTCTCCCTCCAAGGCCCCTTCCCTTGCCTCACCTGCAACCTCAAAGACACAGCGGGTCTTCCTCAGTGACCTCGGCCTCTTCCCCTCCGATCCAGCTGATACAGCATTCAGGGGGAAGAGGAAGCCCACCCACATGGAGGGGAGTGCCCCTCGCCCCCGGACACCCTCCCCCAGGCGCAGAACGACTGACGCCCCCATCCGCAAGTCCCCCAGGACCTGGAAGAGCAAGACCCCGCCGCCGCCCTGCAGCTCAAGCACCAAGTCTCCTTCCTCCATCCCTCAGGCCCCCACTCCACAGGTGCCCCCACCACACCCTGCCCCAGGTTCCCCCACCCACAGATACACCATCCCCAAAAAGATCCGGCCTTCTCCCCCTGCCACTTGCTCTTCCGGCACCACACCCCCGCTGCGCATGTCTGTGCCACTGGTGTGCAGACGGTGTCCTCCCCTCTGTCCTGCCCACCTCACCTGAACCCCATTCTCCTCCCCTGGAGGTAGGCACTGCAGTGGAGTCCACTACCACCCCATCTGACTTGGGCACTGCAGTGGGGAACCTGTCCACTCCATCTGCACGGCCCACTGCAGTCGTGCCGGCACCCACACCATCTGAGTCATGCCCCCCAGTTGTGCCGGCACACACCATGTCAGACACCTCCACTGCAGTTGTCAGTGGCTCTCCAGCACCCACCACCCCTTCCCTGCCTCCTTCTGGTGAGCCCTGATCCTGTCCCTGCGGTGCCTGGCCTGCCCCCCCGTATGCCCCTCCGAGGGGATTGTCCCTGGTGTGTAGCAGTGCAGGCATGCGTAGGGTGACATCTGCCACTGTCACCCTGTTTTGACTTTCAGAATGGACTGGCCATTGGCCTTTGTTTCTTTTTTTCTGGACTTTAACTTTTGAACCCACATATGCTGAATAAAGCTACTTTCTGTTCTCTAGTGGTTTTGCTTCTGATGTACATGATGTTGATGATGCTAACCGTGCCCTTGCTGCAGTGATGGTGATTTTTGGTCTCATGAAAATGAAGTGTTACTGTGCAGGAACCCATGTGGTCCACGGGTAATGTGTCCTATCCTGTAGTGTATCCATGTCATCCTTAGCAGCATATGAGGGTGTCATGTTTTCAATATTTGGCAATGGGATTTCCTACTTACATTTGCAATATCACATCTGTGACTTACACCCCTGCACATCTGTTGTGCTTGCCATTGTTCAATTAGTCTACTTCCCTGACCGTGTGGCCATCTCCACTGGACATGCAAGTTTGGGCATCAATGGGGAAGGACTCATCTGTGTTGTCAGTGCAACTTGCTATACATGTGTGTTGGATCTGTGCTGATGATTTCGTTGACACTCCCATGACCAGGCTGATATGACGGGAGCCTTCATTTCGTGCTAATTGTTGACTGTGTGACCAAGTGTTCTGCTGACATGATGGAGCCCTACTGAGGCGACATATGGCACAGCTTTCCTCACACAGGAGTGGGGTCCTCTCATGGCAGTGAGTAATCCTGTGACATTGCCTGAGCCCAAGGTGTGTGTTGTGTGAGCATGTCTGTGTGTGTTCACTTCCATTGTGCTGTGCATGCTGGGATCCCTAGTGATGTTCCTGTTTGTGATGCTTGCTGAGGTGACCTATGTTCCCCCAAAGTCTTCTCCCTGGGTTCTCTGTGATGTGGGTGCATGGCCCATTACTGGTCATCAGGGTGTCACCCATAGGTGTGTTTGCTGTCAGGGCTGAGTTTGTGGGCTAACGCAGATGGGACACAGTCAGGATTCCCCTTGGCACTTGTTGTTTACACCTGTCATGTAATTTCCAGTTTGTGTTAGCTTTCAGTGATTGTGACACGTTGTGTGTGTGACTGCTGGCACTCCTCAGGGTCAGGGCTGCAATGTTGGTAGTTGTCTATGTGTGTTCTTTGTGGGTGACCTTGGCTTCTTCATTGGTGTGGGACTGTGGCTGGGATCCCATTGGTTGGTGTGGTATTGCCGTCATGTCCATGTACAGCGTAGTGTGCAGTGTGTCAGACATTCAGGAGTCTTGTTGAGTGGCCATGTGTGATGTGTTTCTGCACCTTAGTTACCACCCCCCCATGGGATTGTCATGGGTGCATGTGCAATGTCACCAGTGCATGTGATCTTCACTGCTGCACATTGTTGGAGGTCGAGGTGTGTGGTGTTGAGTGTGTGCAGATGAGAGTTGTTGCCCGGCTAGACCCCTGCCTCCATGTTGGCCTTGGCTTACTGGCCGTGCTGATTGATTTGTGCTTGTGTAGGTGTGATGGTAGTTTGTTGATCAGGACACATGACTGTGGTTCACAGTGTGAACGACATCTAGCTTTGTCATCACAGTGGGATTGTCATGCAGCCAAGGGTCAACACATTGTGGGGACCCTGGGGGTAGTGCTGTGGTGTGTCTGTGTCTTGCTGTGTCAGTTGCTGTTCCTACATGCTTGTGTGACATGTGTGATTTGTGCTCCCTCTCATCTAACAATGCCTGATTGCCCACATAGGGGATTTGGATCCATGAGTTACTTTTGTGTGGCACTGTATGCGCATCTGTGTAATTGGTATTCAGGCCTCATCATGTGTTGTGTGGTTGCCTGGGGACACTGGCACCCACCCCCCTCACCTGTTGTGTTTGATGTGCAGTGTGGGGCTGTCTGTTTGTGTTTGTGCATCTGCACCACTGCATTGGCATATCTTTAGTGTGCCATTGGCTGTATGTTGTTTGGTGGGTTTCACCTGCTGTCCCTGGGACTCCTAGGTCATCAGTCAGCACAATGATCATTGTTTGTGTGTCCCATTGCTGCCATGGTATGGTATTTGTTCACCTCACATCTACAGTCTCCTCAGGATATCTACATTTGTGTGCCCATTGGTGCAAATATGTGGGTCTGCATTATGATGGTCACTTCTGTCATTGTGTCATTGATGAATGTTGACAGTGTCAGCCCCCATGGGTGATGTTTGTCTGCACATGGCCAAAGGTATGTCTTATTTGCACTGCACTGTTTGCCTCCCCCAATCTATGTTGCTATGGGACACAAGCACTACTTTGCCACTGATGTGTTTGTTGTTCTGTGACCAAGAATCATCCATGCAGTTTGGCAGTTGCAGCTTTTTCAATGTCAACACTTACCTTTTGGTCACTGTGATGATGGGGGCTTAGACCCCATTGCCACAATGTTCAAAATGTGCTTCAGCTATGGACCCCATACTTACCTTTTGGTCACTGTGATGATGGGGGCTTAGACCCCATTGCCACAATGTTCAAAATGTGCTTCAGCTATGGACCCCACACTTACCTTTTGGTCACTGTGATGATGGGGGTTGGACCCCATTGCCACAATGTTCAAAAGTGTGCTTCAGCTATGGACCCCACACTTACATTTTGGTCACTGTGATGATGGGGGCTTAGACCCCATTGCCACAATGTTCAAGATGTGCTTCAGCTATGGACCCCACACTTACCTTTTGGTCACTGTGATGATGGGGGTTGGACCCCATTGCCACAATGTTCAAAATGTGCTTCAGCTATGGACCCCACACTTACATTTTGGTCACTGTGATGATGGGGGCTTAGACCCCATTGCCACAATGTTCAAGATGTGCTTCAGCTATGGACCCCACACTTACCTTTTGGTCACTGTGATGATGGGGGCTTATACCCCATTGCCACAATGTTCAAAATGTGCTTCAGCTATGGACCCCACACTTACCTTTTGGTCACTGTGATGATGGGGTTGGACCCCATTGCCACAGTGGTCATGGTCTGCTTGCATTGTGGAGGCCACACACATTTATGGGTGACACATGTGATAGGGGGTCACATTGTGTGTTCAAAGTCATGTTCAGTGTTGTAGGCATTTGACACAGTCTACACACGCTTGTCATGGTGTTGGGGGATGTCTTTTTCTTGCATTCCCTAGGTTGTAGTGTGCTGGTTGTGTCATGCATTGTCCATCCTATGAGTGGGGGTGGTGTTGGTGGTAGGCATCCAGCCCCCATGGGTAGGGGTGGTGGAAGTGGTAGGCATCCAGCCCCCCATGGGTAGGGGTGGTAGTAGTGGTAGGCATCTAGCACCCCTGGGTAGGGGTGGTAGTAGTGGTAGGCATCCAGCCCCCCATGGGTAGGGGTGGTAGTAGTGGTAGGCATCTAGCACCCCCTGGGTAGGGGTGGTAGTAGTGGTAGGCATCCAGCCCCCCATGGGTAGGGGTGGTAGTAGTGGTAGGCATCCAGCCCCCCATGGGTAGGGGTGGTGGCAGTGGTAGGCATCCAGTCCCCCATGGGTAGGGGTGGTAGTAGTGGTAGGCATCCAGCCCCCCCTGGGTAGGGGTGGTAGTAGTGGTAGGCATCCAGCCCCCCATGGGTAGGGGTGGTGGTAGTGGTAGGCATCCAGCCCCCCATGGGTAGGGATGGTAGTAGTGGTAGGCATCTAGCACCCCCTGGGTAGGGGTGGTAGTAGTGGTAGGCATCTAGCACCCCCTGGGTAGGGGTGGTAGTAGTGGTAGGCATCCAGCCCCCCATGGGTAGGGGTGGTGGTAGTGGTAGGCATCCATCCCCTCATGGGTAGGGGTGGTAGTAGTGGTAGGCATCTAGCACCCCCTGGGTAGGGGTGGTAGTAGTGGTAGGCATCTAGCACCCCCTGGGTAGGGGTGGTAGTAGTGGTAGGCATCTAGCACCCCCTGGGTAGGGGTGGTAGTAGTGGTAGGCATCCAGCCCCCATGGGTAGGGGTGGTGGTAGTGGTAGGCATCCAGCCCCCCATGGGTAGGGGTGGTAGTAGTGGTAGGCATCTAGCACCCCTGGGTAGGGGTGGTAGTAGTGGTAGGCATCTAGCACCCCCTGGGTAGGGGTGGTAGTAGTGGTAGGCATCCAGCCCCCCATGGGTAGGGGTGGTGGTAGTGGTAGGCATCCAGCCCCCCCTGGGTATGGGTGGTAGTAGTGGTAGGCATCTAGCACCCCCTGGGTAGGGGTGGTAGTAGTGGTAGGCATCCAGCCCCCCATGGGTAGGGGTGGTGGTAGTGGTAGGCATCCAGCCCCCCATGGGTAGGGGTGGTAGTAGTGGTAGGCATCTAGCACCCCCTGGGTAGGGGTGGTAGTAGTGGTAGGCATCTAGCACCCCCTGGGTTGGGGTGGTAGTAGTGGTAGGCATCCAGCCCCCCATGGGTAGGGGTGGTGGTAGTGGTAGGCATCCAGCCCCCCATGGGTAGGGGTGGTGTTCGTGGTTGGCATCCAGGCCCCTATGTGTGTATGTGGCATTGGTGATAGCCATCCCGCCCCTATGGTGCTGCTGTTGCTGGTGTAAGTAATTTCTGCATCCCTATGTGTGTGTGTTATACGTCGGGTATGTGTGGTTTGTTTGTGTGGTGGGTGTCTGACTTACCTTCTGCGCCGTACGCATCCGTACCAGTTCCGGTAATAGATGTAGAGTATTGGTAGGATCGGCGCGATGGGATTCATGGTTGGTTCGTCTCGTTCGTCTTTCTCTTTGCTTCGCCTCGTCCTCGTCGCTGGCTTGTTCGTCTCGTAGCCGTGGATCGTCTTGTGGCGCGAATCGGAGCTTATGTGCGCCTTTCCCGGATGCTTTGATGTGCTGTGCGTAGCGACGGGTTCGGCACGTACGGAAGGCGCATCGTAGTTGTCCGGCCGGACGGGGCTGCGTTTGGGCCTCCGTGCGACTCGATTCTGCGTTTCCGGATCCGCATCAGTCGGAGAACAGGAGCTGTATTGGGTGAGTGCGACTGGGTCGGGATTTGGGCAGTTATGCGCATCGTATTTGTTCATTCGGACGTATGTGCGAATCGGTCGGGAAACACGCATTCGCCTGTTTTTTTTCCCGGGCGAATGGTGTTAGGTGCGACTCCGACCGGGATCGGAATCGACCCCTTAGTGTTACACATCAAAGTATACAAAAAAGTGATGGATGGAATGCTTGAATTAATCCGAGCCACTGGTAATTACTCATGGCTGTATCCTAATCCATCGTTATTTTGCACACCATGCTACTTCAGTTTGGACCCAGCTTTATGCCAGTCAGTCTTGACCCAGGTCCAATGGGAAAAGCCCAGCCTGAAGTGCCAAGCCAGGTCATCCCTGAACCAGAACTTAAGCAGGGTAAAGACTTCAAAAGGGGAAGAGATAACCAGTACATGTATGGTGTATCCAGAATCACAATTTAAAATCCTAACCTAAGTGAAATTTAGGTTGCAGTTCTGAAAATGGCACTTTTAGAAAGTTGGTATTATCTTACCTTAGCCATTTGGTGCCTGCAGCCTGTCTCTGGTCACATGACTGGGTGTAGCTGACAGTTGAGCTTTGTGTATTCCTCCTAGACAGCCACACACAATAGGGAGCTTGGGCATGCCTGCATGAGCCATCACTGGCATAATGAGAAAGGGGAGCTGGGCACAGCCCCACTTACACCTGAATAGGTTGTGTCCTGTCTCCACACAAAGGGTTTCATAACCTCTGTAGTTAGCCTGGAGCAAGGGCAGGGAAGGCAGAATGCCTGGGGACTTCAAAGGGAAACTTCTAGAAGTTTCTTCCCCACTTTAGAAGGCACATCTGGGTATAAATACTGGACCTCAGGCTCCAACTCTTCAGTACATTTCTAAACCTGTGAATACTTTACCAGGAAGAAGGACTGCTGTGCTGCTACAAGGACTGCCACTTTGCTGGAATGCTTCTCTAAAGGAAGTGTTGCCCTGCTGTGCTAATATCTTGCCTGATGCCCTCTTGCCTGATGTAGAAGAACTGGACATGCAACTTCATCTTGAGCCCAGGACCACAGAGTGACTCAAAGAGCTTGTAGGCGGGCCTCTTGATCTGAGCCTCAGGGACATAAAGGGCTCCTCAACAAGCTCCTGGACCCAGCTGCAGTGGGTTCCTGATCCCCAAGTGGTACCTCTCAGGTCCTGGACCCTTGGTGTGGCTCAGCTCTCTTGGGCTCTTCATGACTGTGAACATGCCCGTTCGCATTGAAACTGCTCCACTCTCACTGAAAATCTGTGCGAGCTGCCACCAGCACATTTCTTCGCACAGCAAGCATCGATCGCCCACAGAGGACGCCAATGCAAAGCTCCAACCCACCTGTCCGCGACGCCAAGCCTCCTCTTCGTGCCATGCCGACCACCACCCATGATGCTCTCCTTGCTACCTGCAACCCTCTCCAATGCGAACTGACCTCTTGTCGTAAAACTTGAGAAGGTAAATCTTCAGCGCAACTAATCAGGGACTGATCCAACTCACGCTCCATCGCGGTCAGCCTGAACCAGATAGCCGCGGTTGGCACTTTACACTTTTAGGTGCTATTTAGGAAAGTAAATAACAAAACAAAACATTTAGCGCTGGTTTGAAACACTTTTGTGATGCAAACACAGCACAAAATGTTTGTAAATCTGAGCCTTAATTGCCTGATGAATTTCTGTAATATGAAATACATTATCTCTTTTTATTCTATTGTCTGTGTTAATGTGTGTTCATTTACAGTCCTTAAGACCTGCATCAATAACATTGTTATGAAGAATTTTAGGTTTCTCATACAGCTTAGAATAAAATTATTATAATTCCTGAGGAATCTCCTTTGTGAATACTAGCAATGTTCTGTCCCAGTTCTTCTGATGGCAGCTATTTGATTTTTCCCTTTTTTAGAATGGATATACGTTGCTAACAATCGGCCACATTTATTTAAGTTGAAAAAGTACTTAGATGTTTCTTTATAAACAAGAACTCCTGCTGTTTTACTTAATAACTGGTTCTAGTTATATCTTATGTTCTGACATTTAAATTTTTTTATTTATTATCTGGGGAAGATATAAAAAGTCTTTCTAGTTCAGCAATTTATTTTTCTAACCTCGAAAATGTAAATAGAAAAAATGTATTCTTATGTGCCATAATAGAGATTGTTTTATCAGGTGAAAGGTGCCTACAAGGGATTCTTTCCAAAGGTAATAATCATGTGTTTTTGAAGTAAATCTCAATAAGCTCTAGCCAGTGGCTTATATTGAATTATTAATCATGTTACTTCATAAATAAGACATGAATCAATCTTAACAACTTAGAAAAAACAATACAAGACGGGTGTATACTTATTGATGCACATATTTATGTGAATAGATGAATTGTTGAAGGCTACACAAAACTTACTTCACACATAAACAGAAAAGTGACCGAGATTTAACAATTTTTTACAGCATTTCTTATCTCTTTGACACTTTTGTGATCACCCATTTCATATATCATAAAACTGTAGAAACTGTCGCCTAATTTTGAAAAGAACAATTCCTATGATACAAGAAATTACAGAGAAAAAGGGTGCAGCAGTTGAAGTTTCGGTCTTTGGTGTGAAGACATCTACAAGACCAACTTCAGGACAAAATTTTCATATGTGGAATGACCCCATAAAAATCAAGATGGAGGAACGCTCATCCCGTGGTCCACTTTATTCGATGGAACTCAAAGGTTTAGATTGAATGTAGTGCCGCCAGCCGTACCATAATCATTTAGAGAACAGGTCTGGCTCCCGGTTAGAGTCCACACACTGTAACGCTACTCCTTCGGTCAGTTCAGTTGAAAGTATTGTTAAGATTGATTCATGTCTTATTTATGAAGTAACATGATTAATAATTCAATATAAGCTACTGGCTAGAGCTTATTGAGATTTTCTTAAAAAAACACACGATTACTACCTTTGGAAATAATCCCTTGTAGGCACCTTTTACCTGATAAAATATTAGATTACCCAAGCTTTCAAGGATCGATTGGGTTCCCTACTCTCTTGTAGACCATAATAGAGATTATGGCACCTCTAATTAATGTTTAAAAACATCTCAGTGGACAATCTTAGAGGTCTCATTAGACTTATTAGTCTGAAGATAGTCATTAATAGCCTTTGATATCTTTGGTTGGTTTACTTGATTTAATACTATTTCCGTATTCATTCTCCATCTTGTTTGGGGAGGAGGTATATTATTTAATGAAAGAGAAAAATAGGTTAAAGCATGGCCCAAGATTGTAATATCTTCGATTTTTAGGTCAGTAATTGTATGACATAAATTTCTGAAGGAAAGTAAATATTCAGTTCTTGAAAAGATTAAATGAGTATTTTAAAAAAGGTACATTTCTTGGCAATTGGGTTGCTAAGCCTCCAGAATTCAATATGTTTAGTGGTAGAAAAGATCAATTTAAGTCAGAAAAAACATTTAGTGGGTTGTAATCTAAACAAAGAAAGCCTATCTCAGAGGGAATCATGAATAAGGTTAAAATATCCACCCATTATAAGATGAACATTATCCAGTTTCAAACTTTCTGTAGTAATATCTCTCTAGAAAACTGGGTTATCCTTGGTAAAGGCATAGATATGGATAAGATTGAGTACATATTTATCTATCCTAATTTGGGAATGGACAGATCTACTGAATGTCTCATTATGATGATTTACTATTTGGACTTGTGAGTGACCATTTTTGCACAAAAACACTGGGGAAGAAACAATACTACTAACCCTTCATTTTGACAATGAAGCTAGAATTTTATTATTAATGCAAGTTTCTTAAATAAAATAAACACCAGCCTTATGTTTCTTTTTTTACATAATCTAGTATTTTATGCCTTTTGATAGGATGATGTAGCCTTATGTCATTTAAAGTGGTGTATCAAGTTAAATGTATTTACCATTTTGAACAGTGAGGACAAAAAGAAATAGAAATACCATAGAACAAGAAGAGAAACAAGAGGGCTAAACAGACAAAACATGAACAAATAGGTGCCAGATTTAAAATAAGATACAAGAGACAGCTGTATGAAACAAGACAAACCACTGGAAACACCTGAAGAGATTGAAGAGATTCAGTTATACTATAGAGATACAAAGTGACCTGGAATCCGTCAATATATGGTCATATTATCCAAGTATATTATATTCTCTGATGGAGAAGAGAAGTATTTGAAGATATCATTTTTCTAAATACACATTGTGAACAGATCCAAAAGTCCATATTTATAATCTGCATCCTTTAGCGTATGTCCGAGTTCTGAAAAGGTCTGCAAATATTCAGTTTCTTTGGCGAAATCCTGATGTATCAACACCTTCTTACCTTCATTCAGGAGTGTTGGAGTTTCTTGTGCAGATAATGACGATGTAGCACCATGAAGGGAATATGCCTAGGTTTTGATTAATTGGCTTTCTATTTGGACAGGATACGATGTGCTTTATCAATTTAAAACTTTTAAGGGATTTTTTTTCTTTAAAAGTTGAAGCAATAAGGTTTCCAAATATAGTCTACAGCTGTGACTTTTGACATTTTCTGGATCATTGAAAATGTGCATATTATATTGAGGCTTTCTATTCTCCAAGTCAAGAAGTGCTTTGTGCATAAGCGTAATCTGATGGACCAAAGGAGTGAGGGCATCAATGTTCCTGCTATTCTCATGTATTTTAATTTAATTGTCTGAATTATTCATGGTAAAGTAGCAATGTGCCTCTGGATATGTTTAATAGCAGAACTTGCTGAATCAGCATTCAAGTGTATTGCGTGTATTTCTTCTAAAATCTTGCTAAAAGACAAAACTTTTAACTCGACCACTTTAGATTCCAGAGGTGGTGGAGAAGCTGTTTGTTTTCGTTTATTTGGGTGTGCTGAAGTAAACTTTGTTTCCATCTTTGTGTTTGGTAATAAAAGAAAGAAATATGACTGAAAAACAGCAGGCTATATATCACATGAACACTGGAATTAGGAAATATTTATGTAGAAGAAAAAACAACTGAAGGTCATAAGAAATAAAAACATGGAATTGTCGTGGTATGAAAAGGCACTGTTATTTCATTGTTTCTGCTTATTTGCATTGAAACAGTAAAGGTAAAACCAAACAGCTTACTGTTAACTTTGCCTTTAATGATAGACTACAGTTGTGAGGGTTGCCGCCTTCTTCCCACAAGAATACGGTTTAATTTATGAGGAAGAGTTTCACATAGGAAGTTAGAAGAAAATCCCTTTAAGAGGGAGGTACCACTTGACTGCACCAGGGTCTGCTTCCAAAGTGCCTCACTTTTCCTCAGACTTGAACTGTTCCATGTCACAAGGAAGGCTTCTCTTCTCTGTGAGGGACTAGCGCTCTGCAAAACTTCACAGCGCTCGTCAACCTCAACTCCAAAAATGAATGAAATTACAGGAAAATGCTGCCGGGATATTGACACAAAGGACTAGCTAGAAATGGATCCCAAAAGTCGTCTAGGATTGTCAATAACACAGGTGAGCGATGAAGCTCACAGCGTGCCAGCCATCTTGGATTGCACGTTCTACCATCTCCAGTCTCTTTATCTTCTGAGCTATGCATCAAGGATGCACTGGATGTCTGTCTTTCAATTTCCCTTATTATCAAATCTCATTTACTGATGCAAAAAGGAACCTCTTGGAAATGATTTTCAATTATACAAATCTTATGTAATTTTTTTATTTAAACATAAATATTGACATGTAAATTTACTGGTGTATGTCGTGATACATACAACTTACAGGTATCTTACCAACAGTTCCAGATATAGGATGCTGGGAAATGCTAGTCCTCACTAAGCCACTGCATTTCTAAAAGCAGGATAGGAAAGGCTTCCTTTTCTTTAAATAACCCAAACACACTCTTGTAGTGTCATGCTTCATCATCTGGTTCACCCTGACTCCTAAAGGTCAGGGTGGGCTCAACCGTGTTCCAGGGAGCTCTTAAAAGAAGAAGACCAGGGGGCATAACTGCAGATTAAAATTCCCTTGAATACTCCAAGGTATTCCTTTATTAGTTGAGTAGTCGGGATATTAAAGCTAAAAATATCAAGGGGTGTTTAGAATACAATGGTACTATGACCCTTTTCCAACATATTTCGGCCCTACTCTGAGGGCCTAGGTAGGTCCGGGGCTTTCGTCAGGTTGATACAATTCACCTCCCCAGTTCTTTAGCTCATTACGCTATTTAATATATGTGATGCATACAAGCTAGTGCATGCTTGGGCAGTCAATATACTTGCCCTTTCTTCTTTCAGAATCCAACCTGTAATTTAAAATAGCCATTTTATTTTTGGTTATGGTCGTCATAACATTTCTATTTGTGACATCTAGTGTGTCATTCCAATTACACCGTGAATTTTTTCCCTCGTGGCATTCATTACCCAGTGCATTCTATTTTAGTTGTGAAAATGAAACTTTCACGTTCACCTCCCACCTTTAAATCAAGGAGTGCTTATGTACAAGCAATTAGCCTCAAGTCTCCCTCTGTATCATATAAAATATCGTTCACCTCAAGTTATTATGAAAAATTCTGAAAAAACGCATATTTTGTGTTACATTATTCTTAATAGCCTTAATAGTTCTTTGTGCCAATATTGTGCAATCAACTTCCTATCTCATATCAGAGCTCTATATCCGATTTTCTCATGTGATTAATCACAACCCATTAGTGAAGACAAGAAGACTTTCAGGAAGACCCTCACTTCATGATTTCAAACATCACTCCAAAGTCATTGTTGATAGCTCATACAATCATACACTCACCCAATTTGTCTGGGTTTCT
Organism: Calotriton arnoldi; assembly: GCA_963921515.1. Classification (NCBI taxonomy): domain Eukaryota; kingdom Metazoa; phylum Chordata; class Amphibia; order Caudata; family Salamandridae; genus Calotriton; species Calotriton arnoldi. The sequence goes on from CAWUFW010017790.1 coordinate 49,373, forward strand.
TATATCTCAGTACCGGGAGGAAAAGGGTTGCCCTGTAGTCAAACTCTTTAGTTTTTAAGCGTTTTCTTTTTGTAAAAAGCAGCATTAGCCTACTTATGGCGTCTGTAGGTGGAATGTTAGCGTGGTTAAAATTCAGCGTGACCTGATAAAGCAACAACAAGACTTACTTCGCCAAGGGTCCTACACTCTTTGTTACCTATTTGGCTCCACTCCTACTGGCTTGTGGTTACCAACTGCGGTAGGGGGCGTGATTTCATAAGCCATTATGGTTGCAGCTGTTTCAGATCAACGCTGCTCGTGCCCGCAACGCCTGGGAGGGGCATTTTTCTGTCATGTCTAATTTCTGTGATGTCGGCCTACGGTGGTTGTCTAGTCAACCCCCCGGCGGCGTAAAACTACCATCACCCAGAAGAGTGATGGGGATTGTGGTTCTTTGTATACCGATGCTGTATCCATGGCGTTTCGTGGTGGTTTGTGTTGATCAAGTGCTCTGTAACACTATTCCCTACGTGTTACTACACATATTCCTTTCCTATACCATAGATTTTAGTTATTACTCTTCATGCATTTTAGGTATTCACAGGCAACCGTTTAGATGATGTAGTCAATGTATTGATAAAACGATATCTTTTATATCATATATCAAAAAACGGGTATCATCGATATCAGAAAGTTTTTCGTCATCTGCAAGGCCTTTTCTGATTATTGTCACCCTGACGGGACTTTGTTTCTTCTAAAGATATATATATATATGTGTATTATATATATTTCCTGTCAGTCATAATTACAAGCCCGCGGGGGGGGGAGTGGGAGGACATTTCTAAGGGTTGGTATACCATGTTTATCTACTATTTCATCAGTCTATTGACCAATCACGTAATAATGGGGCGTTCATTTTTACGAGGGTTGGTATACCCTTTTATCTGTAACTTCACCAGTTTATTGTTCATTCACGTGACCCTGAGGTGTTCATTGCTGCAGTTATGATTCAGTGAGGGGCTAGGGGTATGTGAGTACCTCCTCCTCCATTTCATAATGTTCTTTCATTAACAAATATAGTTTGCAGGTACAGGCGATGATTTCAAATATATTCATTTATTTTTTATATATTTTTATAGATGCAGTATTCATTGCAAAGTGAGGTACAGTAAAAGATCTTCAACAACCGACACGTGTTTCGCCCTATAATGTCAGTCAGACCAGGGCTCTCTCAAGGCTTATATAGAAATAACATCAGGTTATCCAAGGTTGCTAGGATCAGCACATTGAGTTCCACTTGCTAATAAAGACAGATAAAGATTGTAAATGCTGAACGATTTTTGTGCCACAAGATTGATTTACCATGAGCAGCATTTGAATAACTTGATGTTATTTCTATATAAGCTTTGAGAAAGCCCTGGTCTGACTGACAATATAGGGCGAAACATGTGTCGGCTGTTGAAGACCTTTTACTGTACCTCACTTTGCAATGAATACCGCATCTATAAAAAATATATAAAAATAAATGAATATATTTGAAATCATCGCCTGGACCTGCGAACTATATTTGTTAATGAAAGAACATTGTGAAATGGAGGAGGAGGTACTCACATACCCCTATCTGCTTACAAATTGAGGTACAAAAGGTTCAATACTCGAGAATAGCCTCCCCCCAAATACAGGATTTAAGGCAATTACATCCAGGAAGAGAACCCTTGACCCTAACTTTGAAACCACTACTTGATTCAGTGAGGGGTTCATATTTTCCGAGTACTGTTCAATGTGATGTTATGTTGTGTTATGTTATATGGGTATTTGTAGGAGCGCACGTTCACCGACAGGTCTCTTGGCGCTGAGGATCTGAGTAGAGAGGGTTCAAGCAGGGAAACATCTAGTTATAAGCCAAAGTGAACAGCCATGTCTTGAGCTGTTTCCTGAATCGCACGTAGTCTTCCTCAAGCCTGAGTGAGATTGGGAGTGAATTCCAGAGCTTCGGTCCCAGAAAGGAGAACCGAGTCCCTCCAATGCGTTTGCGTCTGAATCTAGGCACCATCAAAAGATTCAGATGCATGGATCTCAGAGTACGTTGGGGAAGATACTTATTGATACGCGCGGAAATGAAACTGGGGCTAGCTCCCTGAATAGCTCTAAAGAGGATGCAGCCAGTTTTAAACATCGCTCTCTGCTCCACTGGAAGCCAATGTAGATCCTTAAGCAGCGGACTAATATGGCATTGTCTGTCCTGGAGGTAGATGAGTCTCGCAGCCTGGTTTTGGATCATTTGTAGGCGATGTTTCTGATTTTGAGGGAGATCAAGATAAAGCGCGTTTCCATAATCGATTTTAGATAGAATGAGAGCAATCACGATTTGGATACTAGCCTCTTTACTGAAGAAGCGTCTAATCTTACGCAGCTTGCGGAGTTGAAAAAAGCAAGCAGAAGTAACTGACCCAATTTGGGCGCTCATTGAGAGACCCGAGTCAATATGGAAACCCGGACTCTTTATTACTGGTTTAGGGAGTGGGGTCGCACCTATCTCGGAGGGCCAGTAAGAGGGTGTCCAATGGGTGAGTTTATTGTTGGGTATGATTATCTCAGTCTTTTCGGAGTTTAATTTTAATTGATTGTTGTCCATCCAATTCTTAACATACCTCATGGAATTCCTAACAAAGTCTTTGGATTCAGTGGAATTCTCCATGGTAAAAATTAGCTGCATATCATCAGCATAATTAAAAATCTTTACCCCCATCTGCCGGAGATTAGAGATTAGAGGGACGTATATATACGTTGAAAAGAATTGGCGAAAGAGAAGAGCCCTGCGGGACACCGCAACTCATTTCTACAATGTTTGATTTGTAAGGAGAGAGCCATACAGATTGTTTGAGGCCCTCTAAGAAGGATCAAAACCAGTCCAGGTCCGATCCCCCGAGACCTGCCACGGCCAAGCGATCCAACAAAATGTTGTGGTTCACGGTGTCAAATGCCACCGACAGGGCTAGGAGGATCAGAGCCTGGATGCAATCAATGTCCGACTGTCCCTTGAGGTCATCCATGACAGAAAGGATCACAGATTCCATAGAATGCGCAGGGCGGAACCCTGCCTGGTGAGTATCCAAAAACTTAGTGGCTTCTAGGAAGGAGCTGAAACATGTGGCTACGTGCGCCTCCATCAACTTAGCCGGAAACGGGAGAAGTGATATAGGTCTGTAATTTTCTAGTTTTTTGGGATCCATACCCTGTGGGGTTAGTTGATTGCATGGAATATCATCGTTGAGTCCTGATCCATGCGTGTTTAATCTGTACACCCAGTAACTTATGTGCCACTCCTGTGTTGAAGTTCAATTTCTCTATGGACAGTCTATTTTATGTCTTGATCAGTGTGTCCTTTCTCTACGTAATGTGCTGTTAGTTTTGTAGATGTTCTTTTACACCGTATAGTACTTCTGTGTTCACTGATTCTTATTTTGATTTTTCTGGTGGTCATACCTACGTAGCGGTAACCGCATGGGCAGGTGATCATATAGATTACGTTATTACTGTTCCAATTGGTGTGGTTTCTCTGTTCCCATGGTGTAGGTAGGCCCAGCTTGATTTGATGTGTTTGGGTGGTCAGCGTTCACACTGAATGGGAGCCACGGGGAACATGTCCTGTCACTTGTAATAGGCCCCAAAGGGTAGTTTGCCTTTCTGGTGGGCCTTTCCATGTGTTGCTGTGTACCAGCATGTCCCTTAGACTTCTATTCCGTTTTAATGAAAAAAGAGGTTTCTTAAAGGACAATTGGTTAGAGGTAAGGATGTACCAATTCTTGTTTATTATTCTTTTTATATCATTCGAGGAAGACTTATATGTGCTTACACATATGAGGGAGTTGTCTTCCTGTTTGGTAATGTTTTCCAGTAGTGCTGTCCATGGGGTGTTGCGGGCCTTTTATGTGCTTGTTCAATGATCTTGTTTGGGTATTCTTTTTCTTTTCAGTTTTTAGTGAGTTTCTCGGATTCATCTTTGAAACTCAATAGGTCTGAACAGTTTCTTCTAATTCTGAGGAATTGCCCCACAGGGAGATTTTCTCTCAGCGCTCGGGGGGGGGGCACTATTGAATTGGAGTAAACTGTTATGACCTGTAGGTTTTGTATACAGGGTACTTTCAAGTTTACCATTCTTTGCTAAGATATTAACATCAAGGAAGGAGATCTTATTCCTACTGGTGGTCATGGTGAAGCACAGGTAAGGATTTAGTTGGTTCAACCATACTTTGAATCCCTCTGTGCTGTTCTCCTCTCCATGCCATATCACCAGGATATCATCTATGTAGCAGCACCATAGGCGAATCTGGTTATGGTAGGGGTTATTATTCCAGATGTTCTCACGCTCATGTAGAGGCACGCTATGGTTGGAGCAAATGTACTCCCCATTGAAGTTCTGTGTTGTTGTAGATAAATCTGGTCTTCAAATATGAAGACATTTTCCATCAGTGCTAGGCGTACCAATGCCATGATCCATTTGAGTGGAGCTTTCCATGGCAACTCCTGAATCTGCAGTATGTTGGGGATTACTCGTAAGCTTTCCTCCTGTGGTATGCTGGTGTATAAAACCTCTAATCCAGACATATCATAGTTTCTTTTGAAGGGTCATATTCAACTTCGTTCAGGAAGGTTAGCAGATGTTTTGTATCTTTAATGTATGATCTGATGTTAGTGACCAGTGGGCGGAGGAACTAATCTGTGTATTGAGAAAGTGGTTCGGGAATCGATCCGATCCCAGACACGATAGGTCTTCCACGGGGGTTGTCTTTCTTTGTGAATATTTGGTATTGTGTAGAACAGGGGAGTTCTCGGTTCCGGAGTGAGCAAAAAACGCGTGTTCTTTCTTAGAAAGTCAGTCTTTTTCCAATGCTTCTTCCATCAGAGTCTTTATGATGTGTTGAAGGCGCATGGTGGGATCTATTTGTAATGGTGTATAATGGCCTGCATCTGAAAAAAGTGCCACATATGCTTCTCTGTAACTTTTTTGATCCTGGATGACAATGGCTCCGCCCTTATCCGCCGGTTTTATGACCAGGTTTGTCCTTTTGCTGATGGTTTTTAATGCATCTAGCTCTCTTTTACTTAAGTTGTGGAAGGTTTTCTTCCTTGCATTAAGTTTCTCCACTTCTTTTATTACAGCTTCTTCAAAGGCGTAAAGCTCTGGGGGAATAGTTGACAACGGAGGATTGAATTTGGATTTTCTCCTCTTGTCAGTATATCCATTGTCCATCTCTATGGTGGGGTTTCCTTGCAAATATGTTTTTACTTAATTTTCTGATAGACATTGAGTATGTTCTTGAATTAGAACATATGAAGTTAATGTTTTTGCTCTGCTAGCAGGACTTGCGCCCCTTTCCTATCTTCAGGGTACATGCAAAAATGGCCACTGTTGTGTTATTGCCCTTATCTTTCACTGGTTGCTGCTGTGAAGCTATCAAGAATATTTTTAATGGACTAACTTTGAAACACAGATTTTATAGACTTCGTTACATCTGGCACTGTTGCCACCATCTTAACAAAAGCCTACAGCTAACACTGGGTATAGGGTACCCATTTATACTTGATATTTCGATGTTCTCCCAGGATTCGGAAAACGTCCTGTACAATATAATCATTTTATGTTGTATCATTGTTGCTATTGTTATTAATATGTGTTGTGGGGTTTTCTGAACTAAAATACTAGTTGATTTTACGTGACTTAGTTGATTAAGGTATAATAGCTGATACCCCAGCTATTGCAAAACAATAGACAGCCATCATTGTAATGGTACCCAGAATCAGGTACAGATCATCGAGCATATGTGCTCAGATGATATTTCCTATTGACTGCTAAAGGCTATAAAATTTACTAATAAATGACATTGCCAGAGTGCCAGAGAGCATGATTATTTAATGTACATATCAGCAAAATGGAGCCAAATATAGGGAATGTAAAAGGACCCCTAAGCTATTGTTATGTGATTTTCACTTAATACAAGCTAGAGCAATACAATGATGTGGATTCATCATTCCGAGATGGACCTACAAATTACTAGCTGAGCTAGTCATTGTCTATATAGAATACTGGCAAATGTGCCGGTCACAAAATACGTTCAGCCATAAGGCCGGCCAGCACTATGGCGAAAAACATGAGACGCAATAGTGCACGCCTATTACGCAGCTATGTAGATATCTAGAATGTGGCACATCGACAAAGGGATCAGTGTTAATATGAATACAAAAAGAAGGAGAAAGGGGCTTACATTACACATGCAGTACGTGGAAAATCATTACATCATCTATCTGCCAGCATTCATCATTATGGTAAAGACAACTACAATATTTGTCTTCTCAATCAGAAGGAAAGAGTTTCATTATACACAGATTCAAAATCTAATGGTTGACTGATTTAGGACATAAACAAACACACACAGACTTCCTTTCTATGGAAATGTCAGGATATATATCATATAACCATCAGAAAATGTATTCATGCAGACTGCTTTAGGATCTGTGTCACAGCATCTGAATACAAATTAAACATGTTTTGTGATAGAAGCGCTTCTTTTCAGCCACTTAATCCAACTAGTTTAAGCGCAGTTTCTACATAAGTGCACTCAAAACCAGTGGCAAAAAGACATTATAGAAATAATGTCTTGTTCCCTGAGTGTCAAATACATGCATCGTATTGCGATATTTACATACTGCATATTACCCCTACCTTGAAGGGCTTGCCTGTGCAGGTAGCATGTCACACTGTGTAGAGTATTGTCTTTATTTTGAACCCATGTTGCAAGTCTTTCCTTGTCGTTTGTGATAAACACGGAGGTGAAGTAATTGTGCTATTGAATGCAAGGCTTAGCGGTGTCATGGACTCCGCTAAGCCTTGCGAGAGATAGATACGTATTTCTCTTTTGAGAGATAGATACATATTTTATAGTTTGCAGTATGCTGGCAATTTAGATCTACTCTGCAGGTCCTTCTATGTTCAGTCTATTAAGCTGCATAGGGTCTTTTTGATTTATTTGGCACGAACATGACCCAAGAGTGTGGAATACTTTACAAATGAACTAAATTTGCTTAAAGATTTTTTAGATATGGTGAGATATTGGGCCTTAATCACAAAGATTTTTTAGATATGGTGAGATATTGGGCCTTAATCACAAAGGTAAACAAACCTGTTTGTGTAAGTTTGCGATTGTTTGCTATTCACAAAGGGATTTACCAGTAGTATCTGTACTAATGAGGAGTCTCCACAAATAAAAAAATAGTTTTGTTAATGTGTGGAGACTCAGTACTCGTAAAGATACTACTGGTAAATCCCTTTGTGACTAGTAAACAATCGTAAACGTACACAAAAGTGTAAGTTTACCTTTGTGAATAAGGCCCTAAGGGATTTGCCCAGAATTTAAGGATGTTGAGGCAAGGCTGGGCTTTGAACCTGTTTGTCCAGTTTCAAAGTCAGCAGATCAAGTAGCTACATCACATCTCCTCCCAATTCTGAGATTTTATGGTCCTGAGTAGGTGTAGGTTGGTGGTGAAGATGTTCAGAGATTTGCCAGGATAGACTGCATAACAGTCATAGCTTATATGGTTGTCATCATACAATATCTAGAAGCAGCCATAGTATATAGTTAGTCAAGACCTGCAGTGGTGGACTATGTTAGAGTCCTCTGTAGGGCAGCAGCATTTAGATAATCTATTCACCCATTCTGTACATGTCTGGCTGGTGGTATTTAGTTAGTTGCCATGGACTTGTAAAAGTATTGGGTGATAGACATGACCTGTAGCAGTTGTGCCTTAGTAAAGCATAGCAGGACCATGTCAAATAAACCAATTGTTATGCAGCAGTTTTTGAACTGGCTGAAGAAGCACTAAGGCCCTGATCATGAGTCAGGCGGAGCAAAAGTACTGTGGAGAATTCTGCTTTGCCTGACCATGAGTGAGCTAATGATTACTGACACTTCAAAATATAGTTTTCTGTGTGTTTGGGCTGAAAAGAATGAGCTGATTCAGTATGATGCAAGTACATATGCATGTCAGTGGACACGCTCTCTAATAGGGCTCAATTTTGCACAAAGGTGAAGCATATCCATTGATTAAGCCAAGAGGACGGATGATAGTCTCAGATGGGTGAAATCCCTCCCACAAACAAACTATTAAATAGGAGGAACCCCCTTTTTTTACTTTCAGAGAAATAACTCATTTTATGCATTGCTTAATACTCGAGGGTTTTTTTTGCCAAAAATCTTTTACAACTTTATTTAGGATTTTTACTGGTATAAAAATGACCGCATCATATTACCAAGCAGGCTTTAGCAATAACCAATTAACTACATTTCTGAAAAAAAAATCAAGGTTTGAGGCAATATCAACCAAAGGTTCAACACTAGGGAGTGAGGTGCAGTTTCTACGGAGTCTAAATGCCACGATTTACTATTGCCGCTTTAATGTTACTCTATGTACTGACATCAAGAACGAAAAAATGCTGAGCTGTCCCCCAAAGTATTCAAACTCTTGATCTGCAGCTGTCAGCAGCAAACGCTTAATTTACTGAACACTGTTAACATAAGTACTAAAGAGGCTACAAGCCTGAATTCTCTTCCGCATCTTCTTACCCGCACATTTTCTCACAACCCACTTTCCTGAAAATGTTAAAAGTCTGAGCACGATTTTCTGAAATAATATTTCTTTAAAAAAAAATCAAGATTGTATGTACTGCAAGATGGCCGATGCAACGCCCTCCATCATCCTTATTGTCTAGCTTGATGCAACAAAGCATAAAGCACACTTCCAGCGAACACGTGCACTTCGTACACCCATACGCCACCCCCAAAAAAGGCCATTTGCAGCAGAGAACGATAAATGGCACGACTATCTTGTCTAAAACAGCAGAGAAAATCCATCAATAAAGACATTCTGTGGAATACATTTTCTGGCTCTACATTATTCAATGAGGCGATAATAAAATTAAGTCAGAGTTGTGTTACCTATTACCGAAGAGACATCACCTCGGCGCAAAAATGTCTCAAACCTTTCAACCCTTTATGAATGCAATGCTGAGGAGAAATAGGGTAAGGCAGGCAGACATTTGTGTTTCTCGAGAGAGGGAGCCTGAAAAGACGATTTCCACATTATTAAATGTTCCTTGTCAACGAATACCTTGGTTGAGCGAGCGGCCAAAAATGTTATATAAACCCACAGTTTGGGTGCATGCAAATTGGCTGCTTCCTGTCACCCGTAATGGGTTTTATGCTGCTCCAGTCACCTTTGTGAAAACACATCTAAAATGAACACATTTCAACATCTTCATCAATAATGTCACGTTCCCCTTGAAAAAATAAATATAATGTTAAAAACTGTAACAGAATGTAAAACGGAATGGTTCGGTCGGTAATGTTGTCATATATAATTTAGATGACATGCCAGTCCTGGGGAAATCCAAAGAATAAAGTGCGTTGAAGGAAATAAAAAATGTTCACATTGCCGAAAGGTAAACACATCTCTTCTCTTTTCAGAGGACTGAAAATAAAGATACTGTAAATACTAATTTGTTAACAATGATTGAAAAAGGGATTCGAGGACTTTCAACAGCTTAAGTTTATGTTATTAAACTGTTTAATGGTTTTGCCCCTTAGTAAAGATGGGACCAAAGACAGACCCTCCAAAAAAGTGGCCCACATTTGTAGATCAGGAACGCTCGCAAAAAATTGTTTGCTTAATATCAAGGGGGTTTTGTTTGGAGAAATGTTTGGTAAATGAAGCGTTTTTAGTCTTGTAGAGCCAGAAACATTTGTCAAGACTGCAAACTCTGCAGCTCTAAAAACGAAATAATTGGAATCTCAATGCCCTGCGTAATAAAACAGTAAATACTTGCTCGCAACTATGGGCCAAAAATACAACAAAAAATTCAATTTGCGACCAGTACTTTTTTTTGTTGTCCTCATCTGTGCAAAAGAAGATAGACGGTCAGGAGCGGGACTCACTTTCCAATAGTGCAAGTTCTGATCTTCCATCTCTTTCTAGAAAAGGAGTCGAGAGATCACTCACTTGGAAAAGACCCATACACTTCATAAGCAACTTTAACACCAAAGGCAGATTCCTGCATGACTCCATCAATGAGTAAGTGCCTTCTGTGAATACCAAAATGAGTAAGTTACACAAAATGTGTAAGTTACTCAAAATGAGTAAGTTACTCAAAATGAGTAAGTAAGTGCCTTCTGTGAATACCAAAATGAGTAAGTGCCTTCTGTGAATACCAAAATAGTATGTAAGTTTAGGATTTTGTCTTGAGTTAGTTCTGTGAATCGGGCCCAGTGTTGATAACTTGTCTTTCAGACATTCTGGTGTTCCTTGAGAGTCCCATTTTGGGGAAAAGGTGCTATAGAAGGATATCCCTATGTCCACCTGATTTGATACCATAGCTTACATGCGACTTGTAGTGTCTTCAGTCTAACTTTTTTTAAGTACTTTGGATTCCCGGATTTATGAAAGAAAATAGTTACCCTCCACAGGTAAGCTCTTCGCCATAGCTTGAAAACATGGGGTAAAAGCAAAATTCTCTAGGAGTAGAAACCTTATGTTCTTAAACTGAAATACCAGGCAATACTGATAAAAGTCTGGGCTTGCAAAACCCCGCTGCTCATTTTTTGTAAGCAGCTTCTTCCATGCAATTTATTCCCCTTTAAAGGCCCAAATGAAGCTACTCAGCTCCCCCTGCAATTTCTTGAACCAATTTGACTTAAATTCTAGTGGTATTGTGTTAAAGGTAAACATGAACTTCGGTAGTATTGGCATTTTAAAAATATTTGATCTTCCTAGGAAGGACAGTGGGAGGCCTCCGCAAACTTTTAGTAACTTCTTAGTGTCAGTCGCTACTTTGTTAAAATTCAACAGAGCTATTACATCAAGATATTTCACCACCTGAACTCCCAAATATCTTATTTTCTTTTTTACCAATGGACTGTTGCAGCAGGTGTTCCACTCCATCATCTCTGTTTTTTTGTGGGTTAAATAAGTAACCCAAGACTTTCCCAAATTGACCTAAACTATCTAGAATTATTGGAAGAGAACCTGCAAAGTCTCTTGTGAATACCATTAGGTCGTCAGCATATAGGGTGACTTTTTTCTCCCATCCATGATATACGAAAGGAATAATATTTTGGCTTGTCTTAATTAAGTTTGCTAAAGGTTCAATATATAAATTTAAAAGCAGTGGTGACAATGGACAACCTTACAGCATCCCTCTATTGATATTTATCTTTTTCGTAAGATTGCCATTTACTAGTATCTTTGCAGTTGGGTTTTTATATAAGGATCCTATTGCCCTTGAGAAAGCCTTAACCAAGTCATAGTGTTTGATCACCTTTGCAGAAAGGGCCAACTTGCTACATGAAAGGCTTTAGCAGCATCAAAAGTAAGTGGAGGGATCTTGTCTTGGATGGCCAAATCTATTGCCCCAATCAAATTGTGTGTTAATTAATGGAGTTGCCTCCCTTTATAAAAACTTGTTGATCTTCATAAATTAGCAGACCAATCACCTTCTCCAACCTCTTAGCTAGTATCTGAGCATATATCTTATAGTCGCTATTCAATAAAGAAATTGGCCTATAGGACTCACATAATTTAGGATCCATGTCTGGTTTAAGAATTCTGCTAATAACAGCTTCTTCCTATGGCCTTGGTAGCTCCTGACCCTTTTAAAATGCTGCATTCATCAATTCTGTTAGGAAAGGGGCCAGCTCCTCTGTTAGATCAATATGAGGCAGAAGGCGGGGGCAGGTATCCGATCAGCAGGTTAGAAGGCGGAGCCATTGAGTATATGACTCCCCTGCCAGCGCGGACACGCCGCTGGCGTGCCGAAGGCGCGCCTAAGGCACGCCCGTCTGCGCCCGTCCGCGCACGGCCCTGCGCACGACCCTGTCCCTACTGCGAGGAAACCGCGATACAAAGGCCCACAGCTTCTTGCCCTATGAGGGGAATTGCATGGAAACTGCACCCATAGTATAAATATATCACAGGGACATAGATCCTGTCTAAACTGCCCCTTTAAAACTGAACACCCTCAGGGGGGCTCAGTCAAAGTACAACACATCACGGAGCTAAAACTGCTCCTTTTGAACTGTAGGTCCTTGACAAAGCACATGACAGAAATCAACCTACTACTCAGTGAGGAACAGCCAGAGGCACTATTCCTGACTGAAACCTGGCTACATAAAGATGCAGACCCAGATGTGGTGCAGGCACTACCACTGGGCTATTTTATCCTTAGAAGGGACAGGAGAGTAAAGAAGGGGGGAGGGATCGCAATCATTTTGAAAAAAAGTATCAACGGGCGAATAACCCCTGATGTACTACAGGATTGTGAAAGCCTCAGCTTTACTCTCTCCTTCTACCCGACCTGTACACTGTCAGGTATCCTGATATATCGTCCCCCTGGCCCCTGTGGGATGTTTGTTGAATCCCTTACGGACACGGCAGCATCCATGGATTGCTCAGCATCTAACTTTATTATCCTCAGAGATCTTAATCTCCACTTTGGAGACCAAACAAATGGGGATGGACACAATGTTACACAAAATCTACAGGCCCTCCAGTTACATCAAAAGGTTACTGGCCCCACACATGAGAAAGGCCATATCTTAGAGCCGGTATTCTCCAACCTTATAGACCTGGTAACCGACCGTCCTACCCCCATTCCTTGGTCGGACCACTTTATAATCCCAATCATCTGGACATCCTCATCCCCAAAAATCCACCATCAAACTACAAAACACTGGGACCGTATGTGGCCCAAACTTGACCCTGAACGATGGGCAGATACACTAGTCAAATCGAGCCCAACGGGGAATGTTGACCCCCAGATTGCCTCACAGAACTTCAACGACTGGATCACGTCTTCCTTAGACACTATCATCCCACATAAATGGAGAACAAATAAACCAAGAGAAAACCGTTCTCCTTTGTTTACCCCGATAATTAGAGAAGTCAAACAAAAATGCAAAAGGCTCGAACGGGCCTGGAGGAAAGACTACAGGCCTGATAAGAAAAAGATATATAAATAAACTATTAAACTATATCAAACGGAGATTAAAAAAGCACAGGCACTATATTACGAGGAGAAAATTCAGGGGTCCGCTAATGCCCCTAAGGAAATTGCTAGGATTGTTAAAAAACGTATTAGTCCCCCTCAGCCTGAAACTCTATCTGATTCCTCACCACAAAGATGCACAGAACTGGCTGAGTTCTTCAACAATAAGATTTTGAAGATATACAATGCTTTCCCTCCGGTCACCGTATTTGATAACTTGATCTCAGCTCAAGTGACGGTAGAGAAGCACCCCGCAGTTCTTGAAGAGTTTCCCTTGATAGATCCCTCCACGCTGTCCCTACTCTGGAACTCAATTAAATCAGGTTCCCCCTGTGACCGAGCCCCAGTACACTTGCTGAGCAAAGTAAAAAGTGCCATTTCCCCTCCTCTTTCAGATGCTCTTAATGCCTCCATCCTCACCTCACGAGTGCCCAAAACATGGAAACACGCCATGGTCAAAGCACTTATAAAAAAAAACAACTTAGACCAAGAGGTATGGAGCAATTATCGCCCAATCTCCCTTCTTCCTATGACAAGCAAATTCATGGAAAAACATGTTAATAAAACTCTTACTGATTTTCTAGAATCCCACGCTATTCTGCACACCTCCCAGACTGGTTTTCGCCCCAATCATGGGACGGAAACCGCGCTGCTCACAGTGACTGAAGAGGCACGCCAACTGCTCGATCAGGGAGGTATGGTGGCAATCATCCTGTTGGACTTAAGTGCCGCTTTTGACACTGTAAATCATAGCACCTTAATAGACCGACTCAAAGCGGTAGGAGTGGCAGGGAATGCTCTCTCCTGGTTTCGATCCTTCCTTATGGAGAGAACTTTCCAGGTGTTCGACGGCTCCTATGCATCCAACTCCATCCCACTGCTGTGCGGCGTTCCGCAAGGCTCCTCATTAAGCCCCAGCCTGTTTAATGTGTATCTAAAACCTTTGGCAGACCTGGTCCTTCCTTTTGGAGTGCAGATCGTGTCATATGCAGACGACACACAGCTCGTACTGTCCCTTAACCACCCAAAAAAACACGAGATTGATCTAGAAACATGTCTGAGTACAGTAGCCACTTGGATGGACCACTCCTTCCTCAAATTGAATGGGGAAAAAATGGAGCTAATGATCCTAGGGAACATTAATAACAGCTCTCCCCAACTGAACTGGCCCAGCAGTTTAGGAGATCCCCCCATTCCGAAAGAGAGAATTAAAAGTCTGGGAATATGGCTGGACAAATCCCTAAATCTTGAACATCAAGCAGTACAGGTTGCGGCCACCTGCTATGGAATTCTAAGGCAATTACGGAAAATCCTGCCTCTGCTCCCAGACTCAGCTCGCAGAACCCTAGTCCAAACCCTGGTATTGCCACGACTGGACTACTGCAACTCCTTATATCTGGGTACCACCAAGGCTACTACGAGGAGGTTGCAGGTGGTACAGAACTGTGCAGCCAGACTCCTCCACAATGTCCCCAGGAAACAATCGGCCAAGCCAGCACTCTGGGCTTTGCACTGGCTACCGATCTTAGATTGAATAAAGTTCAAATCGCTATGCATAGCGCACAAAACTCTGTGGGGTACGGGTCCAAAAATCCTACAAAATTTACTGTCCTTCTACCTACCAACCCGTAACCTGAGATCTTCCCATCTCTATCAAGCCAGGGTCCCTAAGATCAAGAGGGCAAGAGCGGGCGGCTGCCTGTTCTTAGTTAATGCCTCTGCTCTTTGGAATACCCTCCCAACTCAGCTCCGCTCTTTGAACAATCTCCTTGAATTCAGGAAGAAGCTAAAAACCTGGCTCTTCATGAACTTGCAATGAGTCTCCTGTTTGGGATGAAGGTAGGCGCTGAGCGCTGGGATGCCTAAGGGTAGCCATGCGCTATATCAAGAACGCATTAATAATAATAATAATGAAACAAATTCAAGAGAATGTCAGGCCCAGCTACTTTCCCTCTTTTTAGTTTTCTAATTACTTTAACCACTTCTTTGGTACTTATTTCTGAATTTTGGTCTTCTCTCAGGTCTGCTTGTAGCGTTGGGGCTTCTATCCTACTAAGATAGCTATTAATTTGCTCTTCTGTCACTTCTATATCTTCTGTGTACAGCTTTTGAAAAACGCGAGTGAAAGCCTGTTCTATCTCCTGATCTTGTGTGGTTATTTTACTAAATGGCTTGAATCCTGTTTCTACATTGTTCTATTTTAGTTTTCCACGCCAATAATTTGCCACAACCCTCTCGATAATGAATATGGAGAGGGTTGTGGCAAATTATTGGCATGGAAAACTAAGATTGAACAAACTAGAAACATCTAGGAACTAGGAAACAACTTGGAAAGCTTACTTATTTTCCACCTTCTCCTGATTATGGCCTCTAGAGCATTGGCTGGGTCGACCTTGGCACCATTTATTTTTACTTTTATAACCTCCAATTCTTGAGAGCCACTAGTGTGCCCTGCTTCCCCAACTACATTTTGTATTACACACTCCAAATCTTTTATTTCATTTTTAGTTTTCTTACTCTGAAAGGCCGCTAAGCTGATCAATGTCCCCCTTATGACCGCCTTACAGGCATCCCATACAATCTGCAGGGAGGTGGCTTTTCTATTTAGTTGTTAATATTCTCTTGTTTCCTGCTTTAATTGTTCCACTATGTGCTGATCAAGAAGTAAAGCTTGATTTAATGTCCATCTCGATGGAGTGGGTGGTTTATCTATCCTCAGTTCTAGACAGACAGCCAAATGATCCGATAAATGCCCAGATATATGCTCCACTTTTTTAGCATTCTTATCTATCTTATTATCTACCAAAACGAAATCTATTCTAGAGGAGGGCCCATACTTCTTGTTACTAAAAGTCAACCTATGTCTTTTACCTCCCTTCCACCTCCAAATATCCACAAGACCCAAATCTTCCATAACCAGTTTTACCCATGTTCTTATTTTGGGTCAATTAACTGCCTTCCTTGTGGTAGATTTATCTAGCGTGGGATCTATTAGTACATTAAAATCACCTCCAAGTGTTATGGGGAGTTTAGTCTTGTTAGATTTGGGGGTCTCTAGTTGGCATAGGTAGGTACCTGTGACAAATAGGGACCCTTGCGTCTAGTCAGAGTAAGGGGCTACACTCCTAAAATAACCCCTGCTCACCCCCTTGGTAGCTTGGCACGAGCAGGCAGGCTTATCTCAGAGGCAGTGTGTAAAGCATTTGTGACCACATACAGTAATACAGTGACAACACTACAGATGGACACCACACATGTTGTATTTATAAAAAATAAGTATTTTTATATAGACTTAACACAAGACCAAACGACAAAAATCCACAATACTGTACTCAAAAATAGACTTGAAAATGTTATAAAATAGCTCAGTTCTCTCAAGTTGTAGATGCGACACTTTACTCTCAATGTACCTTGAATGCGTAACGCAAAGAAAACAAAAGGGTCGCAGGGAAGGTGATGCGTCGGTTCCTTACACTCAGGGGAGTGGATGCGTCGGTTCCTTACTGCTGCGCAGGGGAGTTGATGCTTGCTTCCTTACTGTGTGGGGAGGTGATGCGTCGGTTTCTTACTGCTCTCCGGTGCGATGCGACAAGATGGCACCTCGATGCGATACTCTTCTCCGGTGCGATGCGACAAAATGGCGTCTTGGTTGCGATGCGACAATGTTGGTGTGATGCGTGCACGCCCGACGGCCGTGCGGCGACTCGATGATCTTTGGAGCCGCGACAGGCCCTGCGACGCGCTTCTCCGGTGATGCGACGATGACCTCTGTGGCAGCGTCCCGCTTATCCGGCGATGCGCCGCGCTTCGGCGATGCGATGATGGCAGCAACGTCTCGCTTCCTCGGCGATGCGATGACAGCGGCTGCGGCGGCGACACGCTTCTCATCGTTGCGTCGCGCTTCCAGCGACACGCAGTCTCTCAGAAGGCCCAGCACAACAACAGGCACTTCAATTCCCAGCAAGGGAATTCAAAGGGGAGCTGGTTGGTGAAGTCTTGTATCCCTGAGACTTCAGGCAGGAGGCAAGCTCTAGTTCAAGCCCTTGGAGATTCTTCTTCAAGTTGATAGAAAGCACACTCAGTCCTTTTCTCCTTTCTTTGGCAATGAAGCAACCACTGCAGGCCAACCCCTAAACACACAGCACAGGGGTAGTCTCCTCCTTCAGCTTCCTGGTTCTTCTCCTCAGCAAAGGTTTGTCTTGATTCCCAGAAGTGATCTAAAGTTCTTGGGTCTGGGTCCCAATATTTATACTACTTTTCTCTTTGTTCTCTGAAGGCAGAGAGGCCTTTGCCTAGTCCAAACCAGTTCTGGTCAGTCCTGTAGCACTTTGTTTACAGGACTCCTTCTCTTCCTTTGACAGTGCAGGCCAGGGACATCAGACACACCACAGGAGGTGGAGCCAGCATTGTGGAGGAAAGGCACAGCCCTATTCAGGTCCCAGGTGCAACTCCTCCCTCCCAGCTGCATGCAGATCTCTCTATTCAGCTCTGTGCTGACTCACCCTGTCTCCTGGAATCCCCCAGCCCCTGTCACTCAAACTCCAGACAAGGAATACACAACCTAGCAGAGGCAGGCTTGGATAGTTAGGCAAGAAAATACCCACTTTCTAAAAGTGGTATTTTCAAACACAGAATGTTAAAACCGACTTCACTAAAAGATGTATTTTATCATTCTGAGTTCAGGCATACTAAACTCGAATTTCTACCTGGTTCCCTGAGTCAGTTAGGATTATAAAATGTAATAATCTAACTGCCCATTCTGGCCTATGGGGAACAGGTAGCCTTGCAATAGTGAAAAACGAAAATGGCTGTAATTCACTATTAGGACATGCCACACACATCAGGGCATGTCCTACCTTTTACCTACAATGCACCCTGCCCTTGGGCCTCCCATAGGGGTGACTAATATATATAAAAGGGAAGGTTTAGGGACTGGCAAGTGGGTGCACTTGCCCAGTCAACATGGCAGTACCAGACTTCACACAGGCTCTGCAATGGCAGACCTGAGACACACTTTACAAGCTGCTCCGGTGGGTGGCACAACCAGTGCTACAAGCCCACCAGCAGCATTTGATTTACAAGCCCTGGGCACACGCAGTGCACTGTACTAGGGTCTGACAAGTAAACCAAACAAGCCAATCATGGAGTCACTAATCCATACATCAATTTACCGTAGAGAGCATATGCACTTTAGCACTGATCAGCAGTGAAAAAGTGCCCAGAGTCATAAAACAGCCAACAACAGGTCAGAAAAAAGGCTAGGAGGAAGGCAAAAAGTTCAGGGATGACCCTGCAAAAAGGGCCAAGTCCAACAAGTCTCCAGAAACCGGCTATATAGGGCTTGCAGAGGGGCGGAATCATCGATATTTGGCCCATAGTAACCTACAAATGCATACCACCAATTACAGATTTTAACCTTCACTATCACCCACCTCCCCTTTGAGTCGGTAATCACCTCCTCCACCAAAGCCTTTATAGCTT
Source organism: Calotriton arnoldi (assembly GCA_963921515.1). Lineage (NCBI taxonomy): Eukaryota > Metazoa > Chordata > Amphibia > Caudata > Salamandridae > Calotriton > Calotriton arnoldi. The sequence goes on from CAWUFW010017790.1 coordinate 67,926, forward strand.
TTTTGAATATAATAGCTACCCCTTTAGTACAACAAGACTGATTTGTACAGGCATATTGACCTACCCATTTTTGCTTTTTCGTTATCTTCTCCCACTCATTTCTTAACAGGTGGGTTTCCTGAAGAATTTTGACCTCACTGTCCACGATTTTCAGATATTCTACAATCATTCCCCTTCTACTTTTAACTCTGAGGCCGTTTACATTCCATGTTAATACTTTAAAAGACATCAAGCTTGCCAGCCTTACCCTTTCTGGTTAACGGTAGGGACCTAATAAAACTCTGCTTTTGCTCCATGACCTTATTCTATTTTGAAATTTTACAAATGAGGCTTGAAATTTATTTTTTGTTTTCTCCTACTTGCTCCCCCACCGGGTGCTTGAATATCGTGAAAAAAAACTTGGCGCTCCCCTAACCCTCTCCTCCTTCCCTAGAGAGCCCTCCCTGCCTTCATTGGGTAAATCTGCGAAGATTTACACCCTTTCAAGATCTGTTCTCTCTAGGTATCTTCTAACTTTTATTTCTGTTGCACCTTAATTTGTTCAACAAAAATTCCCACCTCCTTGGGGTCTCTTATATTGTGCATTTTGTTATTCCACTTGATCTTTAAGGTGGCAGGGAAACACATCTGAGTTGTTGCTCCCAATGATCTAAGCTCCTGGATGTACTTCCCCAAATCCCACTGTCTGTCCTGCGTGGCTCTGGAAAGGTCTGACCTAATGCGGAAGAACCATTTGCCTTTGGAAAAACTGCCTGCTTTAAGGGCCTCATTCAGGTTTTTCACACATAGGTCTTAAAGTTAACCAGGATTCTTCTTGGACTCTTCCTAATTGCACCTTTTTTTAACAGATCACGATGTACTCTTTGTATGTCCTTTTCTAAAGCTGTAGGCTCCACCCAGGGATAAATTCCTCTACTAAACTAATCACAAACGTTTTGATATTAACCCCTTCTAGGCCCTACGGTACATTTAACATTCTGAGATTGTTCCTCCTTGCTTTGTTTTTGAGCACTTCGATTTTGTCCTTCAGGTCCTTCTCGCTTGTTTTTAAATGCTGTATTTTTTCGTGGCTTGCCTCCACCTCCCTGTTAAGCTCATCCAAAGAAGCTTCTACTACTGACACTCTTTCCATCAGTGTATTTTTTTTGTTTCTATTTATTCACAAGTTCCTAAATTTTCTCTTGATTGTTTTTCTGACGCCACAAATTTCTCTCTCATCTCTACTATTAGAGTTTCTAGCAGTTTTCCTACACCTGACTGGTCTGCGTGCCCCTGTGGGTGTTATGTTGAGTTCTGTGAATAGTGGTCCTGCAACTGTGGTTGATCGTTTGTTTCCTCAAATGTAAATGCTTGGTACCTATTACTAACCATAAGTGGATCTCCCACAGTGACTCTACTGTTAGTCGGCATTACTAGATCTAAACTGCCTATTTGCGAGGTCTTGAGTGGTGAAGAGAGGGAATCCTTTTTGAGTTGTATTTTAAAAAAGGAGAGCAAGGAAAGGGTAACTTTTACACTTTTTCCCCCATGTTCCTTAAAACTGGTTAATCCCCAGACCGACTACAGGGCCAATTAAGAGGAGCTGTGTAGTGTGTACTGGTATTTGAACTTTCTACTGCTGTCTGGGTTTCCCCCTGACTTTCCCTCTTCTTGCAAGAAACGGCTGCTGAAACAGATATTCTTCGTGTGGGGGCAGATAAAGTATTTTCTGGCGCGAGTTTCTTATTCCTGAGTACTAGAAATGGGGGTCTCTAGTTGGCAGAGGTAGGTACCTTTGTCCAAATAGGGACCCTTGCTTCTAGTCAGGGTAAGGGGGATACACGCTTTAAATAACCCCTGCTAACCCCCTGGGTAGCTTGGCACGAGCAGACAGACCTATCCCAAAGGCAATGTATAAAGTATTTGTACTTAAAACACACAGCAATACATTGATAAAACCACAAATGGACACCACACCAGTTTAGAAAAATAAAGTATCGTTATCTAAACTCAACAAGACCAAAACAACAAAAATCCAACATACATGTAATTAGAATTTGACTTTAAAAAGGTTTCAAACAACTTGGCTCATAGAAAACTATGGATGGTTGATTTCTCTCAAAGTACCTGTAGTTGCGACAAAATTCACAACGCCAAACAGCCGCAGAGATGGGAAGCGTCGAAAAACAAAGAGATGCGTCAGTTCCTGAGACCCTGGGGAGGCGATGCGACAGTTCTGCTGCATGCAGGAGAAGTGATGCGTCGAATCCAGTCTGTAGGGGGAAGTGATGTGTCGATTCCGAGATGGTCCTGGTCCGCGGGTGATGCATCGGGAAAACCTGCCACACAGGTACGATGCGTGGAAATCTGGGATGCTTCGGCGATCGCTGAGGCAGCGTTGAGCGACGCTGCATCGGTTTCTTCAGCAACAATGCCTTGATGCATCAGTTCTTGCAGTGGCGACAGGCGATGCATTGGTTTCGGCAGCGGCGCAGCGATGCGTGGAGATTCTTCTTGCTTAGCGGTGCTGAAAAAAAGGAAAAACAGCCGCAAGAAGAATGATGCATTGATTTTCTTGTAGTTGTGTTGCTTTTCCAGCTCCCAACAGCAGTAACAACCTCCGGAGGCCCAACACAGTCACAGGCACCTCTTGGCAGGTCAGAACTCCTAACAAGGAAGTTCAGGGGATCTGGGGGTGAAGTCTTTGTGTCCCTGAAACTTCAGAACAGGAAGAAAGCTCTACTCAAACCCTTGGAGATCTTCCTCAAGCAGGGGGACACAGCACACAGCAAAGTCCTTTTCCTTTCCTTGGCAGAAACAGCTACTGCAGCCAACCCTGTACTGCACACAGCAAAGGGGCAGTACTTCTCCTCAGTTTCTCCAGCTCTTCTCCTTGGCAAAGGTTCCTCTTGATTCCAGAAGTAGTTTACAGTTCAGGAGTTTTAGGTCTAATACTTATACCCCAAAATGTCTTTGTTCTCTCTGTGCAAGGGTCTCTGAGCCCAGTCCAAACCAGTTCTGTCCTCACTGGTGTAGTGTGACCACAGGGGGTGGAGACAGCATTGTGCAAGGGAGACAGGCCCTATTCAGGCACAAAGAAATCTCCTCCCACTACTCTAAATTCATCCAAGGTCTATTCAGTGCAGCTCTGAGTCATCCAGGAAGGGCCAGGCACACCTAAACCCCCCCCCCCCCAGTGGCTGTCTACAGTGAATGCACATCCCCAGCCCCTGTCAGAGCCAAAACCAGACGGTTAATACACAAACAGACAGAGGCACACATAATGGTTAAACAAGAAAATGCCTACTTTCTAAAAGTGTTACAGCAAACAAACGATGGACGGACTACTGACATTGCAAACATTCTCCCCCAGTCAAAAGATCTGGGTTAAATCCATCGTTCTTTTGCCAACTGCGCCACCCCAGTTTGGACCCAGCCATATGCAAATACGTCTTGACCCTGTGCCCCATGGGAACAGTCCAGACCGAACTGCCAGGCCAGGTCCTCCCTGGACCGGAAACAAGCATCCTGGGACCGGTTTCAGGGTATGTCACCCTTCTTCAGCCAGGCTAGCTTGAATCCGGAGGCACAGTGAGCAAGGGACCCACGTCTGGGCATACCCATCCCACTTAGGGCTGGACTGCTCCCATTGGGCGCAGGGTCAAGAATGATTTGCATATGGCTGGGTCCAAACTGGAATGGCATGGTGAGCAAAATAACGATAGATTTAGGCCCAGATCTTTGTACTGGGGTGAATGTATGACATTGTTCTGCATTCTGTCCATCAATTGTTGTTTTTGCATTTGTCACCCCGAGTGGGACGGGTATGCCCAGACGTGGGTCCCGTGCTCTCCATGCCACTGGAGTCAAGCATTCCTGGCTGATGAGGGCTGAAAGCCCGAAACCGGTCCTAGGATGCTTGTTTCCAGTCCAGGGAGGACCTGGCCTGGCAGTTTGGGCTGGACTGTTCCCATTGGGCGCAGGGTCAAGACTGATTTGCATATGGCTGGGTCCAAACTGGAATGGCATGGTGAGCAAAATAACGATGGATTTAGGCCCAGATCTTTGTACTGGGGTGAATGTATGACATTGTTCTGCATTCCGTCCATCAATTGTTGTTTTTGCGTTTGCCACCCCGAGTGGGACGGGTATGCCCAGACGTTGGTCCCGTGCTCTCCATGCCACTGGAGTCAAGCTATCCTGGCTGATGAGGGCTGAAAGCCCGAAACCGGTCCTAGGATGCTAGGGGCGCTAGGTGGCGCACGAGCGGAATGGCCGTCCAGACGTGAGGCTCCCGCAGTCCGGCGCCGTTATCCTGCTGATTATCCTGCCCAGATGGCACAAATCGCCTAATAATAAGCGGAACCACGAGCCCGCAACCTAGGGAAGTGGCGAGGCGACTTTGATGCCTGCACGTCGCTGAATGCCGAAGCAGCAGAGGAGAGTGTAAACCCCGCTGTGCGACCCTGAGCGGTACGGAACTGCAGCTGGGCGCAGACACCTACGCAAGGACCGGGGCTTCCATGTGGCGCATGGGCCCGGGCGTCGCTGTGCCGGAGCAAAGGAGGCGGTGAGTGATCCAAAGCCCCCACCATGCTCCTTATCTGCAGGCAGGGCAGAGCGTAAAGAAGGAATTAAGGCGCCCCAGAAACGTGGAGGTCCAGAAATCAATGTGCGGCGGGAGGCCGCTGTGCGGAGGCTGAGCGGTGCGGAACGCACACTGGGCGCAAGGGCCGGCTCGGAGATCAGGGCACCAGGGTGGAGAGTAGGCCCGAGTGCGGCGATATTGGAGTGTGCCAAAGCGGCGTTGTGCTCCCTGTACCGGAGGACTAGCAATAGCGGAACGTGTACGCTGAACTGGACTAGCTTCATAGGGACCTCGCTGTTGTGTGGTGTGCAGTCGCAGTGGGGAGGCCGTGCGAGTGGCGGATCGGCCATTTGCGGCTGTGTAGCTGTGCGCAGTGATAGAAGCGGAAGGCAAAAAGACATTTTCTTGAGGCGGACTCCGCAGTAGTTGCTGGGCCCCGTGGTCCGTGGGGGAGCGGAGGGCTTGGTCCGGACTCTCGGCCACCAGTTGAAGTGCCGGAAGATTAAAAGAGGTGACTACCCCAGTGTCAGGCTGCACCCCCTACATCGGTGAACTGGCCAAAGCTGAATAAAGGTGCAGCTAGGTCCTAAAATACCCGGGATCCTGGCGTCATTGAGCGCTGGGCTGCAGCAGTGGGATCGTAGATCAGGTGACGAATCGGACATTTGCGGCTGTGTGGCAGGCATGCTGACATGAGGTACGGCCAACATTAAATACTGTGAGAGGCAAAAAGGCACTACCTGGTAGTAAATACTGCGGTGGTTAGCGGGGCACGCGTCACGTAAATCAGTGGATCGTCACAAGCTTCGCATCAGCAGTGGAACGGGGAGTGATCCTGAAGAACTAAAGGCAGGCGGAGAAGTAGGGAAAGCCACCTGTAGATCAAGCGGGTCCTATGGCTGATTGAGGTCCGAGTATCTTCTTAGGTGGACACTGACGTAACTGTACTGTCATTGGCCGGGTGCCCGTCCTGCAGGCAGCATTGGCAAAGAGGAGCGCTGGACTGGACTTCCGCTCTACCGTGAGCTGGGAAGCACTCCAAAAAGAAAAACAGACACCGCAGGTACTGTGCCATTCTTGGATCAGTTCTGGGGGATCTCCTGGTGTGCCCCTTATCTCATGTCGGACTAGTGGGCGCTCACAATGGGGAAACCAGATGCACGACAACCGCGCCTTACATTTGAAGCGAAGAAGAGTGCCCGTCTGCAGATGGCGGAGGGAGATAGTGGCACGGCCGCGCCACAAGAAGACTCACAATCCCCACAAGGTGATGACATGAAGGCGCTGTTACTGGAGGTCCGACAGGGCTTTGCTAACATTTCTGGCAAAATGGATACCCTAACCACGTGAATGGACGCAGTCGTCCGCAAAATAGAGGGCCATGAGGTGCGCATAAAAGAGACTGAGCAGCGTATATCAGACGCTGAAGATGCAACATCCCACATCCAAGACTCTGTCTCGCAGATGGACAAACTGCTAAAACTCATAGCTGCAAAGAATGAAGATATTGAAGCAAGGAGTCGGAGGAACAACATCCGCGTGCTGGGCATACCAGAAAGCACAAATACAGGCAAAATGGAGGACTATATTGAGAAATTGCTACTGGATGTGGTGGGGGTGAAGCTCTTTCATCACACTTCATAGTTGAGCGCGCCCATCGCTCCTTGGGCCCGAGGCCTCCCCCTGGTAGTATGCCCAGACCCATAATTGCGCGCCTCCTGAATTATAGGGACAGGGACACGGCCCTCAGAGTGGCAAGGGAGAAAAAGCAGTTGTGCTTTGAGGGGTACCCTTCACCATGTATCCTGATTTTACTGCAATAGTACAAGAGGAAAGGCGCAAATTCCTCCCGGTGAAACAAAAACTACGACTGGCCCAAATAGATTATGCTCTCCTTTACCCTGCACGACTCAGGGTCACGCATCAGGGGAAGCAGACGTTCTATACGAAGCCCCAACAGGTGGAAGAATTTCTTAAGCGCCTTAAAAACCAGAAGAGGGATGGGACTGAGCCGGACGCCGCTTCAAGGACGCACTCGCCGCAAGCGGATTGATGAGAGAACTGGGACATGGCGGATGCTCTCCTCACTGACCATTGGAAATATATGGACGTGCAGCAATGGACAAATACATCACTGAAACTCAAACCGGTGGGCTAAGTGAATAAGCTGGTGAGATATGCCAAGGGATGGGATGTAAGGACCGAATGCAGCCAGACACCTTTGTGGCAGGCGGGGGTTTTGCTGTTATCGCACGGCCCCTGCGTGGCACGAGGCACCCGTGTGCCACCCAGCAGGAATCCCCCTGAGGGTGATCCCCATAACAGATATCTTCTGGTCACTGACTGGACAAGTTGAACGTAATGTTCGTTTTTTCTGTGGGTAACAGGGAGGGGGAGGGACAAACACTACTGGCATGTTTGGGATGTTTCAGTGGGGGGCGGTAGGGGTATGGGTTAATGAATGTTATGGCACACACACTTTGCAGCACTTCACCGGTAACTGTGGCTATCGATGTATCCGAACACTACTGAGTACAGCATCGCAATGTTGCAGATATTGCACCAAGGGGAGCCATGGGTGACACGAGGGTGTGGGGCAGCTGAGACTTATGTCCTGGAATGTCAGGGGACTAGGAGACCCCGGAAGCGTAGACAGATCTTGGCCTATTTAGAACGTCAACAGATTGATGTTGCTATGCTTCAGGAGACTCACATCAACCCAAACCTTCCTACTACATTTGCGAGCAAATGGGCGACGTGCAGATTGTTCTCTTCATACTCTTCCTATGCTCGAGGCGCTGCGATACTGATCAAACGACAAACGCCTTTTGTGCTAGCGGGTACAATGGCGGACCCACAGGGACGCTATGCGGTGGTTTGGGGTCACCTGGGTATAGACTCAGTTACATTGGTGTGCAGTTATGGTCCAAACGTAGACACCCCTGATTTCTTTACCACCCTCTGGGGTAAAATTGTAAATGTAGGCTCCACTCATATAATATGGGGAGGGGACTTTAACGTAGCCCTGGACCCACTGCTTGATCGTTCCAATCCTGCACCGCATCACTATAATAAATCGCAGGTAGCACTCCAGGGGATAATTGCTGAGGGAGGACTGATAGATACATGGCGCCATGCACACCCACTGGTTAGAGGAGGCACGCATTTCACAACACATGCGGCAACATGGGCCCGACTGGACTACTATCTCGTCACTAGGGGCCTGGGACCGACAGTTAGAGACGTCACACATCCCGCCAGAACATTTTCCGATCATTGCCCTCTGAAACTCACGATCACTATACCAGGATTTGATAAGCCTAGGCCTAGCTGGAGGCTGCAGCCCACGGCTTTACTAGACACTGTCTTTAATACTGAGCTGGGGGAGGAAATTCGTGACTTTTTTCAAAGAAATAGGGGATCTGTGGATAATGTGGAGACGATATGGGAAGCCTTCAAGGTCACAATTAGAGGGTATTGTATTTCCAAGAGTTTTGGGGTACTCAGGGACATTCGGGGAACGTTAAGGACCCTGGAAAATGACCTGCAGGTGCTAGAATCTCGAATGGCAGCGGGGGAAACGGGACAAGTACAGACGGACTTCCGGGTGAAAGTGTCGGAGTACACGGAAACGGCAGCGAGAGAGACGAAATTTAGAGGGAGATAATGGGAGGCTCGTAGGTACGGTGAAGGTGAACGGCCCGGAAAGGCATTAGCTGAAGTGACCAGGCGATCGCGCTTTTCTAATTACATACTGGAAATCAAGGGACCTGGGGAGGTAGTGCAACGGGACACCATGGACATACTAGGCACATTCACTGCACACTATACTACATTATATACCACACAACGCAGAGGAGTGCTCGACCTAGATAGCTTCCTGGGCGATATTACTCTCGCCTGGTTAGGTGACTCACAAAGGGAGTTCTTATGTGCTCCATTCGAACTTGACGAAGTTAGAGAGGCGATAATGCAGATGAAGTCGGGCAAAACTCCGGGCCTAGACGGCATTCCTGCCGAATTTTACAAAAATTATATAGACATTATGGCCCCTGTGCTTAAAGAAATATATGAAGAAGCCTTGGAAGCTGGCACACTCCCCCCCTCGATGAGGGAAGCACTTATCACGTCCCTTCTGAAGCCCGATAAGCCTCCGGACTCATGTGACTCATATAGACCGCTGTCGCTGTTAAATTGCGACACGAAAATTCTGGCCAAGATCATTGCTAACCGATTGGCACTATTGATGGACAAACTTATCCTACCGGACCAATCGGGGTTTGTCCCCGGACGTGCTACCACCCACAACCTTCGTACTCTCTTTACTCTTCTTCAGAATGTGGCCCCCGAACTTCCTTTAGCTGCGGTATTTCTTGACGCTACTAAAGCGTTCGACTCTGTGGAATGGGACTATCTCTTTGGTGTGATGCGGCGGATGGGTTTCCCCCCACTGTTCATTTCCTGGATACAACTTTTATATCAACAGCCTAGGGCTAAAGTGCTGATCAATGGCCATCTCTCTTCTGCGTTCTCTGTCACGAGAGGTACTCGACAGGGATGTCCACTGTCCCCTCTCTTATTTGCCATTGCGGTTGAACCACTGGCATCCAAGCTGCGCCAACACCACCAAGACAAGGCACTCCGTTGTCACATGCGCCAAATCCTGGTATCTCTTTATGCAGACGATATCACCCTATACATACGAGATCCCCAACAGAACATTAATCCTTTGCTGAGGGAATTCATTGTGTTTGGACAGCTCTCGGGGGTGAGTATTAACTGGGGGAAGTCGCAGGTGTTTCCCCTAACACCAGCAGTTGCGGCCTTTGCTTTGGACTATCCACTGGAGTGGTGCGATACAGACCTCCGCTACCTAGGGATACAAATTACTGGGGACAGAGAGGAGCTGCTGCGACTCAATTATGGTACAGCTATTAACCGACTTGCCAGTAATGTCACGAGATGGATCTCTCTACCTATCTCGCTTGCAGGCCGTGCCTCCCTGATAAAAATGATAGTACTCCCACAATTTTTATATTTGTTCATGAACGTGCCATATCACCCTGGACGGAATTTTTTTAAAACCCTTCGTTCGGAACTGCTCCGACTGCTCTGGGGAGGTAAACAACCAAGGTTAAAGTGGTCTATGCTCACAAGGCCTTATGCACAGGGTGGTTTGGATATCCCAGACTTTGAAGTCTATTTTTTATGTGCGCAGGCTCATTATGCCTATTATTGGATCAATCCACCTAGACACATGCCACAAGTGGCTGCGGAGCACTGGCTTGCTCACCCTATCCCTCTGGATGGATTAATACAAGCGCCTGGTCGTACTCGTACTACGCCGCCTACCACTATTACGGGCACTGTGGACGCATGGCATCGGATCTCTGCTCTCCTTGACTCTCCAATGTTGTATTCCTCGAGGCTTCCTTTGACTTATCATCCCAAAATACCTCTCCTACAGGAGTGTGGCTTTCAACAACTTTGTGCACGCAATAAAGTTACTAAATGGGGAGAACTCTTTTCAGATGGAGTGTTTTGCTCTCCAGAACAATTCTTTCGCGGGACTCAACCCACACCCCTTGATACCTTTCTTTATATCCGACTCCGACAGGGAATGCGGGCCATTATCCCAGAGTTCCCACAGGAGCCTGTAAATTTTGTCCCTCTCCATCAAATGCTGGGATCCACAGATGGAAAACACCTGGTGTCTCGGCTCTATCATACAATACGCGCACAACAAACGGAAGCCCCTAGTAAGGCCCGTACACAGTGGAACACTGAATTGGGTAGGGAGGTAACCGACAAACAATGGACATATTGCTGCCTCCAAACTTCACAGATCTCTGCGAGTTGTAGATTACGTGTGATCCACTATAAATTCTTACACCGTCTCTACTATACGCCTGCTAAAAAATTTCGGTTCAAGCTGACGGATAATGACAGATGTGACAGATGTCACCAGCCCGGAGCAGGGTTCCTACATCTAGCATGGGAATGCCTGCAGATACAGGAGTACTGGGTGCAGATCTTTGAGGCTGTTAGGCAGATGACAGGTATCACGCTGGATGATGACCCTGTGCTGGCGTTGTTGGGCTATACCGAGCAGGTGCCTAGGACGTACCGTAGGTTCATCGCCATATCGTTCCTGCTGGCCAAGCGTAGGGTGGCATGTAGATGGGGAAGGGGAAGAGCCCCGAAATTCAAGGAGTGGCTAGATGACTTACTTTATTGTCAGGGGCAATTAACAATTTATGCAGAAACACTTCCACATGCATCTAGACCTAAGGACATATGGGGCCCTCTCCAAAGTTATCTTTTAATGCAGGGCGCAGATAGGTCAGATGCCTCCCCTTTGGGGCAAGATACTCGATAGATACATGATCACTCCCTGCTCATGGCACCTGCGATCTTTACTTCACCATGTAGGGCGTGAGTGACGCTTCCCAATACACACAGGTGGGGGGCTACGATCATTTCGGTTACCACTGACGTTCCACCCCCTAAGACCTGAGAAACCAGGAACAAAAGTATAATAGGCTGTTGATGGAATGTCGAAGCTGGTTATTTGATGTGTAGTTTGCTAATAGAATATATCATAATCACAACGTTTGATCTTACTAATGTGGTGCCCTGTCACGGATTTCTCCATTGGCTGTACTCAGGGTTGGGTATGCATGCTCCTCTTTTTTTTTTTTTTTTTTTTTTTTGTTTTGTTGTTTTTCTTCAGTGCTGTATGCAAAGTTAGATATGTGTGCTTTTTCTCCGTCAGAACTCTCGATGCAGGAAGGCTGCAAAGTTGTACAATGATTCTCAGAAGATGTAATGTGTGATACATATGATGAAAAATGTTAAATAAAAAATTTGAAACCGGTCCTAGGATGCTTGTTTCCAGTCCAGGGAGGACCTGGCCTGGCAGTTCGGGCTGGACTGTTCCCATTGGGCGCAGGGTCAAGGCTGATTTGCATATGGCTGGGTCCAAACTGGAATGGCATGGTGAGCAAAATAACGATGGATTTATGCCCAGATCTTTGTACTTGGGTGAATGTATGACGTTGTTCTGCATTCTGTCCATCAATTGTTGTTTTTGCATTTGTCACCCCGAGTGGGACGGGTATGCCCAGACGTGGGTCCCATGCTCTCCATGCCACTGGAGTCAAGCTATCCTGGCTGATGAGGGCTGAAAGCCCGAAACCGGTCCTAGGATGCTTGTTTCCAGTCCAGGGAGGACCTGGCCTGGCAGTTCGGGCTGGACTGTTCCCATTGGGCGCAGGGTCAAGACTGATTTGCCTATGGCTGGGTCCAAACTGGAATGGCATGGTGAGCAAAATAACGATGGATTTAGGCCCAGATCTTTGTACTGGGTGAATGTATGACATTGTTCTGCATTCTGTCCATCAATTGTTGTTTTTGCACATACTTTCTAAAAGTGGCATTTTCAAACACACAATTTAAAAACCATCTTTACTAAAAGATGTGTTATTAAATCCTGAGTTCAGAGAGCCTATACTTTATTTCTCCATCTTGTCCCAATGGGAAGGTATATTTATAAGATGTTATAAATAAACCCCCACTCTCTCCTGGCAGTATTTCACTATCAGGACATGTCACACACACCAGTACATGTCCTACCTTTCACATACATTGCACCCTGCCCAGGGGGGTACTTTGGTCCTACCATAGGGGTGCCTTACATGTATGAAAAGGGAAGGTTAGGGCTTGGCAAGTGGGTGCACTTGCCAAGTCGACATGGCAGTTAACAACTGTGCATGACACTGCTGTAGCAGGCCTGAGTTACCTTTTCAGAGCTACTCATGTGGGTGGCACAATCAGTGCTGCAGGCCCACTAGTAGCATTTGATTTACAGGCCCTGGCACACTCAGTGCACTTTAATAGCCGCTTATCAGTAAATCAAATATGCCAATCATGGATAACCAATCATGATAACAGTTTACACAGAGAGCATATGCACTTTAGCACTGATTAGCAGTGGTAAAGTACCCAGAATCCTATAGGCAACAACAACAGGTCAGGAAAATATAGGAGGAAGAAGCAAAAACGTTTGGGGATAACCCTGCAAAAAGGGCCAAGTCCAACACTGAGGCAATAGCTAATCCCCCAACTGTCACCAAAGTCTGGCACCTGCCCCTCCACCCGAGGAAACTTGTTTTTTTACCTGCACTTTTCTCCCTGACTGCTGGTGAGGTCACCGGTTTCCCTGGGGTTTTCTTTCCTCATCCTGAGCCACTTACCGAAGTCATTTGTGGCTCAGTAATTATATTCTTCCTGCAAAGTGAAACTTGCAATCCTGTCAGCAGTAACAGCTCAGACGATGACAAGCTGATAGCCTCAATGCTTCTCGAAAGCAGATGTGGGCCTAGGCTTGTTGCCCCAGTGAAGCTCCGCCGCAGCCTACTCCCACACCAGCTGTACCTGCGTCAAGCGCTTGGCTCCTCTTGATGCTCACTGCAGAGCCCCACTTTCACCAGGTCCACCATGGAATTGTGTGCTGAAACCTAGTGAGTTTACGTTTCCTAAAAGGAAAATCATAATCTTACGGCACGCTCGTTAATTTTACAGCCTAGAGTTAAGAGCTCACGACCGGTCCTCTCAGCCAGCTGCCATGTTCTCCTCGCACGTGGAATCCAACTGCTTGTGCTATCAGTACTTTTGCTACCAATATAAAACACAACCCTTCCAAATACCAAATCAGTATGGAGATTGCAGTCCCATTTATTTGTCGGCGAGCGTTTATTGACTTTTAAAATTGAATTGATACATTTGAAGAACCTTTTTTGCTGTCGGAACGTTTGCAACCGTAACAAAAGCTTTGTACATCTGGTCCTATGTCCTGAACTCTGGCTGCAACATAAAACAGAAATTTAGGTCAAAGCTAACGGGCATGGGGCTATGGGCCATATTTATGTAGGGGTTGCATTGCTTTTCCACCACGCAACATGGTGCATGCCTTACACAACCCTCAAATACGATTTATCAAACCATGCAAGGCCACTTTGTGTGGCCTAGTGTTGCTTGATAAATCCAGAGTAACACAACACAGCGCAAATCACTATGTTGCGTTACATTGCCCAAGGGGGCATTCCATGGATGTTGCGTGGTTGTTCCCACATAATACCCATGGATTTAGACGCATTCCCAGATTTAACATTACTGGCAGACCTGGGAATGCACCAAAATTCTTCCCAGGGGTGGCGTAACAAAGAGAAACATCTTTATTTCTCATTGTTAGTGCCTCTTTCTATGTGTGTTGCATTCTGCAGCAAAACGAACAATTGATGGACAGAATGCAGAACAATGTCATACATTCATCCCAGTACAGAGATCTGGGCCTAAATCCATTGTTTTTTTGCTCACCATGCCATTCCAGTTTGAACCCAGCCATATGCAAATCAGTCTTGACCCTGTGCCCAATAGGAACAGTCCAGGCCGAACTGCCAGGCCAGGTCCTCCCTGGACTGGAAACAAGCATCCTAGGACCGGTTTCGGGGTTTCACCCCTCATCAGCCAGAATAGCTTGAGTCCAGTGGCATGGACAGCACGGGACCCATGTCTGGGCATACCCGTCCCACTCGGGCATTCTGCAGCACACACAGATAGAGGAAAATGCCTCAATGGATTGTTTTTGTAAAGAAAAGTGCCCCTTTCTGCACAAAACCAATACTGCATGCGATGCAGGAACCCTTGCACGGTGGTATAAGGGTGCCTGCATTGATGCTAGGCAGCCAATTGTGCGTCAGCGCTGGGAAAAGGCACGAATACTCGCATTGTGATAAATGTGGCGCATTCCTGCCCTTTCCCTGTAACGCAGGCAGAAGCGTTTCGTTACTTTTTGATAAATATGCCCCCTATGTGAGGATCTCTGGAAATAGGATCTATAACGACAAAAAAGTGAAGGAGGAGTTTCCTCTTGATGATTTACATTGGAAGAGTTTTAAAAATTGCACCTGTAATGACAATGGATAAAGGAATATATGTTATATTCTGGCCTAGATACTAGAAAATAGATTATTCCAGCATGTTGCACTAAAGGCTTCCCTTAAATGTGTGCTATAAATTAAAAGAGACACAAAAACTAATGGAACATGAAATTCAAACTACTAATGTTTGTTCTGCTGCATGCAGAAAGAAGTTGGTGTTCGCACATTTTGGCCTGGGCTCTAAAACAGACACGAGTCAGAAATAAGGCACAAAGGGGCTCCATTTAGTGAACACATGAGCACAAATAAAACAACCGTACCAATCTAAGCAGCAAGCTGACTATTTTTGTAGCCCTACCACCTACTGACTTTAGCCTATCATCGTAATGTTTTTTATTCAAGACAAGTGCAGACCTTGGCATTTATTATCATTTTGAATTGAAAAAGACCCAAAGTAGCTAGAGGTTAAATGACATGAATAGCACAACCAAGGCATGCTGTGCAAAGATCTGGAAGCAGAGAGTGGCTCGTGGTGTGCTCGGTTGTCCTAAGCTAGCTCAGTCAGTAAATACACCTGCTGGACAAAACTGTGCCAAATAGCTTTTCCCCAATTCCAATTGTTAAATAAACATTGGCAAAGCCAATAGGTATCGCCTTGGCAAGCATACAATGTATTCTTTGCAAGCTTGTATAATATCAACGGAACAATTAAAGGTTAGAAGTAAAAATGCTGCCATCTAAAAGAGGGCGAGCATATGGTGTTAAAGAAACAACTAAAACATTGGTCCACAGTCCAGGCACCGTAGATCAAAGGGTGTAGATGTACACATATGATAAGTGAAAGGCTGTTACTTAAAGTGCAACACTGCCGATGGTGAAGAGTGCAGACCCATTTGCCTGTGTGATATCCTGTTGTGGGCAGAAACTAAGGGGCATATTAACAAGGGCCTTATCTCCGTTTTTTGGCTTTAAAAGCCAAAAAGCGGAGATAATATTATCGCCCTATCTACAAGGGGATGCTAACATGCATTAGCGCATGTTAGCACCCGTTTTCCCGACGCCTCGCATTGCATCTCTAATGAGATGCAAAGTGGGCGTCACTGGGCAGTACTCCCTGTAAATTATCGCTGATGTGCACATCGCGATATTTACAAGGCCCACGTATTTTAGCAGACGTTAGTTTTTGGCGAAAACAAACTAACGTCTGCTAAAATGCTGACTTAGCCACACTTACCATTGGGGGTGGATTATGCTGATACGACCACAGGGTCGTATCAGCAAGGTTATCGCCGTTTTCAATGGAACATCGCTGAAAAAACAGCGATGTTCCATGGAAAACATCGCTATCGCTGGGATAATTATCGCCATTGCGCTATGCGTTGTTAATACAGCGCTAGCATGGCGATAATTATCTGCGATAGCCGGCGATAAACATTTTCACTCTGATGGCGGCCAGCGATAATTATCGCTGCCGCTTGATAATATGCCCCTTAGTGCGAATGAATGCCTGATCAGACAAATGGATGAAGAGGGCTGACCAAAAGCCCTTAGATGCATGTATTTTCTTTTCTTCTTTTTATACATGAAGCCGGTGAAATATCTAAAGCTAGGTCTAGGCAGACATAAAAAAAAATGACTTGCTTTCAGACATCCCTTGTCTCTGCGCGCTAGTCTAGGAGGGCTGCATTGCAGCATCTTGCAGAGTACAAGGGGGCAAAGTACAGAAGCAATCTCTGCGGGTGAGCTCTCTCACGTCTATGTGAGTTATAAACAAGCGTCCACCTTCTCTGCATGGCCTACAGGGTTATCTAAGGAGAAAGTAAAGTGTCTTTTGTGTTTATAGGCACTAAAAAGATTCCCGCACCTGCGCCTCCAGTGCGAAAGCCGGCCCGGGGAGGGGGCAGGGGTGGGGGGCGTATGATTGAAAGAACCAGGAGGGAGTTTGGTCGAAAGGGGGGAATAGAGACATGAAGTTGTCCTAAGTCACCAGTGTGAATATTTAATATACTCTTCCTGTGCATTCTAGTATATAGTTTAGCATTTTTAATGCTAAGTAGAAATTTACAAGTACCAGAAGGCAAAGAAAAGTGGAAACGGATGACCTACGTGCACCCAACGTGGGGTCAATTGAAATCTCTGATTCAAGGGGGGCGGTCGAATGGTGTAAGTGAGAGTTAGATGAGCAAGTCGGAGTAAATAATGGGGAGGGAAATTGGGGGAGAGGCAGACTGAGGCAGAGAGAGAAAGGGAAAGTGTGTCAAAGATCAAAGTGGGAGACAAAGGTTAAGGGATGAACAAAAAGAAATGGAGAGAAAATGAAGGAATGGAAAGCAAGGGAGGAGAGAAAAGAGGCTAGAAAAATGAATGGGGCTGTCATAGGTGGGACTAGAAAAATGGATGGGGCTGTCATAGGTGGGGCTAGAAAAATGGATGGGGCAGTCATAGGTGGGGCTAGAAAAATGGATGGGGCTGTCATAGGTGGGGCTAGAAAAATAGATGGGGCTGTCATAGGTGGGGCAGGGATCTGAAGTTGTCCCAAAGCAGATGCAAGAAGTTCATACAATTTAACAGCGTTGTTCTGCATTCTGGTGCATATTTTATAAAGCAAAGTTATATATACAATGCGAGTTCCAGCTAACATGGGGCAGTTTGAATACCTTGAGAGACCGTAAGGAGGAAAAAGAAAATTACGAAGAGGAGCTCCATAGAGAGGAATGATAGAGTGCAAGTAATATGAAGGGAAATGAACATTTATAAATTATCCAGGAGTAGAGGAAGGGCATAATGACAAGGTGAGGGCAAGGACTAAGGGGCAATGTAAGAGAGGAGAATATAGTGCACAAGGGAGACAAAGAGGGAAGATGGCGCTGTCTATTTAAATCTTTTGCACACTATCAATCCAGCTCTGTTGGTTACAAGTCTACAAGGCAACAGTCAGGTATACCATATTTCAAATTACAAATATATACAAAATGCAGTCGTCAAAACAATATAAAATCCCTACTAATAAAGCCTAATAACAATTACAGTTATGTAAATCGTTTATCCCCATGGTTTGTTCGGGTAGATCACCAATCCCAAAATCCTTGCCTACTAAGGCAATCGGTAAGATTCCATGCAACAAAATACCTGCCTCAAGGCTTTAGCACAGTGTAATAACAATTTTCCCTCAAAAGCCTACAGACTTTAATGCATGCTCTTCACAATAAGTATGCCCTACTTCCATTTTCCTTTTAAACAAATCATACCTAAGGAATCTGACAACTTTCCCCAGTGAACCAATACGGCCCCTTGCCTTTACCAATGGTTTGGAACTGTATACAACATCGCCCAACCGAAGTGTGCATGGACTGTCAACCAACATGCATGCATTTGTAGAATTCCAAATAGGTACAAAATAACAGTTGGCAGAACAATATATCTCAATAGGGCCAAACAAGAATAATCACAGTGAAATTCTGCTCCATGGGTTTGTCAGAGTGGGTGACCAACACCAAAACCCTTGCCTACTATGGTAATCTGTGAGATTACATGAAACCAAGTACCTTTTTAACGGACTGTAACATAATGTGACAACAATCTACTGTTAGAGGCCTACTGAATTTACCATATGCTATTCAGAATAAATAAGCTATGCCTACTACCTTTGTAATAACATTTCATTATACACAGGCCAGACCTATGCCACCTGGCATAACATTTCCTTGCACACCAGTTAAGCCTATTGCTATTATCATTGGCTTGTCACTATAATTAACTCAGGTCTGATGTCCTAAGCGTAACCTTTTCCACAAGGCAACCATCAGGCATACAGTGATGACATTGTAAATGTATCCAAAATTACAGTTGGCAAAACAAACAGTTATCTCCCCATACAGGGTTAAACAAGAATTCACACAGTGCAAATGTTATTTTCCCATGGTTTGTCATGTGGGTAACCAACACCAAAACTCTTGCCTGCTAATGTAATCTGTGAGATTCAATGTAGCATACATTTTTATTATTTTATGATCTTCTTTGTTACAAGATCCTGGCAGACAGCTAAGAAGAGATTATAGCAAGAATTATTTCAGTGCAAATCTTCTCCACCTGGGGTTTGTCAGAGGTGGTAACCAAAACAAAAATCATTCCGTACAAAAGTTATCTGTGACATTTCATTTAACAAAACACCTATCTATAGGCTTTAAATCAGATTAATAACAATCCGCTCTTAAATGCCTATTGACTTTAACATATGCTTTTCACAAACAATTTGACAGTCCTCCTGCCTTTATCATAATGTTTCATAATAAACAATCATGGCTATAGTCTTTATCATTGCCATGTCTCTGCAAGCAGCTCACGCTTACTCTACTGAACATAAGCTTTCTACAAGGCAACCGTTCAGCATACAGTCATAAAAGAACAAAAATGTATACAAAATTACAGTTGGCAAAGCAAAATACGATCTCTCCAAAGAGAGCCTAACAAGGATTATTGTAGTGCATATCTTCTATCCCCACAATTTGTTTGGGTGAATCACCAGCAGCAAAACCCTTGACTAGTACTGTAATCTGTGAAATTCCCCATATAACTAAATACCTGCCTATGGGCTTTAGTGTAATAACAATCCATGCTTCAAAACATTTTGTTGTTGGCACTTGTTTTTCACAAGAAGTAGGTCACATCTATTGGCTTTGTTATAACGTTTCATAATAAACAGATCAAACCAATGGAATCTGGTATGGCTTTTCCCAATGAATTAATAAAGCCTATACCCCTTACCATTGGCTTTACACCTTACTCTACACTGGGCTATTCAAATGAACATAAATTGGCAACCATCATGCATAAAGTTATAAAAATGCAAATATGCTGAGAAATATAGTTTCCAAAATCAAATGCATCTCAACAGGCCTAACAACAATCATCACAGGGAACTACCCAAGGGTTTGTCATAGTGGGAGGCCAGCCCCAAAACCCTTGCCTAATACATTTTCTGTGATATGACATGTAGCAAAATACCTGTCTAGAGCTGTTACCCAATGTGATAACAACAAACTGTTGAAGGCTTACTGACCTTGCCAAATGATTTATACAATTAATAAGATAAGCCAACTGCCTTCGTCATAACTTTCCATAATAAGCAGACTAGAACTATGATATCAGACATAACATTTCCAAGTGAACTATTCAAGCCTATAGCTTGTCAACATAACCAACGTAGGGGCATATTCACAAGGAGCTATCGCCGAATTAACGGCACTTTATCGCAGCCAAAGTCGTGATAAATTTACCATTCACAAGCCGGTGTTAACAGCCCACAGCACTAGTTTACCCGCGATAGCAGCCGCAAAAAACATCGCCACAGAGGACCCCCGCAAATATCGCTGATGAGTTGCAGAGTAGGCGTTCCCATGACAAAAGACAACAGCACACCTCAACATTCACAACGACCAGCCACATCCGTGATAAAAACACAAAACAGGCGATAAGGCGCGTTAGCACCAGGACAATTACACCTGCTCTGACCTGGTGTAAAGTCGGACGGCAGCCAGCACCACAAAAGGGAGCACAGCCCAGGGCCACATCCGAAGGGCAACAGATGCCATGGAGCCACCCATCATGCGGCCCGGACACCCAAGAGGGCCACAACACCCACCTCCACCACCCCAGGACCCCAACCCACACCTGGAACACACCCCCCCCGGACCACCACAGACGCAGCGCAGACAAAGACAGCGGAACCCCAGGAAACGTACCAGCCGCACAGATCCAACATCTGACAATGTCACCGTCCACTACAGGCTGAAAGGGACAACCAACCTACGCATCCTGACCATCATCACCTAACAGGCCTAAGGCAACAACACAGCGGACAACCAACATCCCACCCCACACAAAGCTGATGGCGTGGCTGCACCTGTTGGCCCCTGGGACCCCCATCCAACATCCGCCAGAGTCGGAGGAGTCTCACAGCCAGCCACATCCAAGTCCCCCACACCTGTCCTGGACATCACCATCACCCTGGTACCCCAGTCCCCATACGTACAACACAATGCGCAGGGATCCGCTGGAGACCAAGCAAGGACCATACGCCATAGCAGGATGCACGCACATGTCGGGGGCAATACACAGCATACATGTACTACCTGTGCCCCCTGGTGACACAGCACACAATCACCGCAACAGGAAGCACACGTCTCACACCAATGTGCAGGCAACAACAGAACACCGTGGAACACCCAACAATGTCGCCTTCAAATACACAGCCAGTGTGCATGATACCTTCATCCTCCGACAGCCCATCATCAACCAGCGTTCCCAGGATGGCAACAAGGGAAATGCACAGCCCCTTGGCAATATACAAATGAACACCCCACACACCTCAACTCCACAACCATGCAACTCACAACGCTGGCAATGCACACATCACAAAATCACATACAACAGGCACAACAATATGCCCACCCACCAGACATGACAGAACAACTTACAATGTCCACATGGGCAAGCCCTGAACATGAGCCAGCAACGGCATGGCACCTCAGCCACATAATAGCCGAATGTGGGGAGAGGTGGCAACCAGGCATGTGTGAAGGATGCAGTAGAACCATGATTGGGAAAGTACACAATGCCAAGAGTGCCAGAGATGTGCTGGACACCTCGCAGTATGCAGAACACACCCATAACCATGGCCACATACACCGCTTGCGTATGGAGTGTAGTGGACAGTGGATGCCACCATGTCACCCCAGCCAGTGGGGGACCTCGTGGAAATGTTGCCTGTTACGCCCCCCCAAGCGTCAGTGGAGTGGGATGGCCCGGCGTACGCCACGCCAGCATAGGGGTGTGAATAAAAAGCATGTAGGCCTGGGCGTGGTCCTCTTCGGAAAGACCCACGTCTCTGCCAGGGCGGCGCTCCCACCTCGCCACAAGGCTGACGCCATCCTCGTGAGCGGAGTTGCCTGCGATGCCGTGCGCCTGCCGGACCCCGGCATGCTGGACCACGAACTCGTCAGGCCAGCCCCTGCACAGCCAGGCCACACTGATCACCTTCCGACACCGGCGTGTGTCAAGGTGGGCCCACCACGTGCCGGCGCAAGCCCCAAGCCTGAGGCCCGAGACCTTGGCAGCCAACTCAGACCATCACGGCCTCCACAACACCGGCCCGCTTTATTCCTTTATCGTTGATGTACTCCACTGCCGCCCCCGGCCTACTCTTCGGACCAGTAGGTCCCATATAATTGAAACTGTGTCCTGAGTCATGAATGGCAGTGACCCCAAATCCGGGCCAGCGGCCACAGCACCAGACCCCCCCCGATCAGTGAGGCATAGTTCCATATGGGCATCTTGCGACACGTGGTGCCACTAACCCTGTTCAACGCCAGCCTGCTACACGTGGTGCCACTAACCCTGTTCAACGCCAGCCTGCTACACGTGGTGCCACTAACCCTGTTCAACGCCAGCTGGCTACACGTGGTGCCACTGAACCTGAACAACGCAGGCCGGTGGGGCCAACCAACCTATGCCGGAGACACTCGGTGAATGGGCCATGCTGACCGCCTCAGGCCTACACCACGGTCAGGTAGGTCACACATTTGGAACTGAGTCTTGATTACACCATGGCAGTGAACATTAGTTAAGGCAGAGAACAATTCACAATACACCCTCCGATGTGGTGGCAACAAGTCTGTGCATGGCATCACAACCACACGTGTCTGTGGGCCTACGCGGACCACTGCCCTCGGCCTACGCTGCGCACGAGTGGGATCACAGATTTGGAACTGAACATCGGTAATTCAAAAGGCAGAATACATTTCTTCGCACGCACGGAGGGGCGTAAGAGGATAACACGTTGCAGTCCGGAGGGAACAGGATCAGCATCATGGAGGTGATTGAACACTACCAACAACTGCCACTGTGTCACTAACTCAGTGTCTCGCAAGCCAATGACCCTTGGCTGTGGGCCACTGCTGACCGCTGCCTCTGGCCTACACTGCGGTCCAGTAGGTCACAGAGCCTTGATTTGGCATTCTTGGAGCTCACATCTGTGTACCGGCATCATCGCAGACTGCATCCCCTCACAGCACCTGTGCCACTACGTTTGTTCCCCGACATTCATGGACACTCACTGGTCATACATTGGTGGCGTTTGAGTCTATGGACTAGGGGCTAGTTTTCATCCTCATGTAGCTGATCCCGAATTGTTGGTGCAAACGAGGGTTGCACTTTCCACTCCTCCATTTGCTGCTTCCAGATGACATCAGACCTTCCGCATCATGCCCTGGAGGACACCTTCCACTGTCCCCCGAAACCCTCCGCAACATACACCTCGGACATTGATGGGGACCCGCTCAGGTCGCATGGCCCATCTGACTGCACCGCAAGTCACCGTCCCGTGGCTGGGTGCCTGTGCCGGCCGCAGTGCATCCGGGGCCACTAACTCTGTGTTGCTCAGGCCTGGGACCCCTTCTTCTGAGACACTGAATAGCCTCTGTAGCGATGGTCTTGGGGTCATCAACGCCATGTGTCTGTGGCCCTGCGCTGTCAGCCTCCTCCGGCCCCAACTGCGGGCCACCAGGGCCCACACATGGCATCAAGTCTTGACCGGCCCGGACGTCGCATCACCTCAGGAGGCACACGCCACCACCGCAAGGACCACCTTCAACCGCCATCTGCCAGAGTCGAAAGGGTGGTCCTGACAGACCTACGGAGTTGCTCAGACCTGTCGTGGATGCCATCATCGGCCTGATACCCTGCTCAGCACTCCAGGTGCCAGTGACTCAGTGCACCGCAAGCCATTGTCTGTTACTGATTGAGTTTTGTGCTGTTGTGAGGTTGCGCAGCAATGTCACCTCATGCAGTGGGGAAGACCTGGGACCATGAGGAGGAGGACGTGTCAAGTGTGCGGACGGGAGAAGGCACAGACAATGGGAGGGCAGGTGGCAACAGCCCCAAGGCAGGAATGCAGACTGGTGGCGGTAGTCAAGCTACACACCCGGATCTAATACTGAGTATTGCGCTGTGGACTGCGGATGCAACTGTCACCTCAGGCAGTGTGGGAGACCTGGGATGTTGATGAGGAAGTTGATGCAGGTGTAACACACCCCACTGCATCTGCATCAGGACTAACCCGAAGGGACACAATCCTAGCAATTTCTTCACATGAGCGCGCTCTTCTCTAGTGCCCCTACCTCAGTGCACTGCAACTCACGGAATGTTCAGACTGAATATTGGGTGACCTCTGGCCTTACTCCGGATCCCTCCATGTTGCTCTGCATTTGACTCTGTTATGCTGGTGTTTTCTGTTTCCATGACACTGGTGTCCACTTTTCAGGTTGTTGGCAGCACCAAGCACTCCGTGCGGGCTGGCTTATACTCACCCCACACACATCCAGCACAGGCGTCACTGTACATGTGGCCCTGCCAATAAAGGGGCCGGGCGCACGTGCCCGTAGCCAGTTCAACATGATATGTGCATGTGTCCCTGTGATCTTGTTGTATGCATGGGGGCCCTGGGCCCTACGACATTACATTG
The DNA here is from genome assembly GCA_963921515.1 of Calotriton arnoldi. NCBI lineage: Eukaryota > Metazoa > Chordata > Amphibia > Caudata > Salamandridae > Calotriton > Calotriton arnoldi. The sequence continues at coordinate 91,954 of CAWUFW010017790.1, forward strand.
TGCTGTGTACAGCGGACGCAGACATGTCACCACAGGCAGCGGGCTAGAACCTGGACATGTGGCTTTGTGGTCCCCACTCAGTTTGTAAGGGGAGTGGACTGTGCCGTCGTACGCAGAGCCAACGTGGGTATGTGATTGATATGTGCGTGCCCCTGGGCGTGGTTCTGTACTGGGTATGTGCATCTGCATGTGTCTCTATGGCAGTGTGGGTCTCCTTTGTGGGGTGTAGGTCCCTGAAGGGTATTGGACACCCACGTATGTGTTATAGTTCGCATTCCATGGGTTGGGCAACACCCGCACCTGTTGGGCCACCTCCTTTTGGTGTTCTGCCACCTGGCATTGGGGTGCCATGTGTGGGTGGGTGAAGTGTTGTGAGGCAGCCATGATTGCGGGTGCTTCATGCTGTGTGGTCTGTTGCAGGGTCTGGTTCTCCTCTGAGTAGCTTGTCTGCCCTGGTCCTGGTGGTAGGTTGTGTGGGATGTCCATGGGCTGTTGTAGGGTGTCGGTGTCTGGGCTGTGGTGTTCGTCTTGGGCATCACTGATGGGTTGTCTGTTCTGACCTGCTGGAGGTGTTGTTTGCCCCTCTGCATTGTGAAGGGGAGGTGCATGTTGGCATTGTGTTGGCGCCTTGTTCTTGTCGACATGCAGACTGTGTGATAATGTACATTGGGACTGTTTGGGCGGTGGTGGCTATTTGAGTTGGGACAGTGTACATTTGGCCTACATGGCTGATGTGGGGTTGTAGGGGTAGATGTGGATCTCACAGTTCCCTGCTCTGTCCAATGTGATTGTTCTGTTTCTGCGCCTGGGTGGACCCAGTTGTGTACCCTGTTCTGCAGTGTGGGTGTTGCACTTTGTGCCACATTGTCATGGTATGTGCTGTGATTGCTATGTGTGTGTGCTGCAGTGTGCCATGGGGATGGGGGACATGTCCCTGGGTAATTGTGGGTGTGCAGTGTGTTACACCTCATTGTGCATGTGTGGCATTGTGCCCATCACCCCCCGTCCCCCCAGTCCCTGTTGGATCCTCACCCTGTTGTTGTTGTATCAGGTCCTGTCGAGCTGTGTCCGTACTCCCTACTCCTTGCACCCTCTCCACACTGATGACTGTGGCCTGGGTTTCCTCCTGCTCCTCCTGTGGCGCTGGACTGCCACCTCCTGTCGCCGTTGCTGCCTTCCTGTTGGCAGCGGGTTTGTACCTGGTTTAGGTTGTCACGTCCTGCCATCGCCTCTTGGCCTCCTGGATTGGCCTCCTGGGCACTCCGACTGCATTCCAGGTGGTCTGCTTGTGGGTCAGTTGCTGGTAGTGTTCTGTCGCCTCCGTGGCCTTGGTCTTGTTTTCCTGCGGTCTGCACCCTGTCTTCCGCTCCCTTTTCTCCTTAACCTTCCCCGACCCCGTTGTTCCTTGCTGGTGGTCTGTGGGGGTTGTGTGGTTCACGTTGCCCTCTGCGCTGGGTCAGGGTGCATCCATGTTGCTACATGCTTTGGCTTGTTTCTGGTGTGGTGTGTCTGTGGTTTTTATGGTGCAATTTCCCGCCAGACGCGTGGGATTTGCAGGCCTGAGGCTGCTTTTCGCTACTTTTTGTACCGCGATTGGCCTCATCGCATGATTTCTCGCGTTTCGTATTTTTTCGGCGTGGCGTTGATTTTCACACTGACATTTGGCGCGTTATCTGGTGACTATCGCATGGTGCCGCCTTGTTGTGAATTCCACGTTGACACGGGGTTATTTTCCCGTGATAGGCTGTGTTTTTGAAGGTTGCGCTATGCTACTCTTGCTGTAGTTATCACACGTTCTTGTGAATATACCCCTCAGTCCTACAACTTTGAGAATAAGCCTTTCCACAAGGCAACCATCTGACGCACAACCATAAAATGAGAAAGGAATACAAAACTACAGTTCCCTAAGCAAAATACTATCTCTGCTGTGAGGGCCTAACAAGTGTTCCCACAGAGCAAACCTTCTATATCTACGGTAATAACAATCCAAACTTAAATGCCAGTTGATTTTAACATATGCTTTTCATGATAAATATGTCAGGTCTAATGCCTTCATCACAACATTTAATGGAAAGATCAGATCTATAGCCATGATCATTGGCTTGCCACCTTAACCAACTCAGTCTATATCGAATATAAGCTTTACCACAAGCCAAAGAGTGCAATGTAAACAGTCTTGTTAGTAAAAACACAGAAATCCGACCTAATCAAACCCTGCACTCAGGGGAACCAACATCTGGATGGAGCTTAAGTGATTCTCGCAATAGTGCTCTGAAAGTTCTTTTTTATTGATCACATACGTTCAGGTTACAGTTGCACTGTCAAGACAGACCTAAAATCCATGTAGATTAGTGGAGCTCTGAGTATCCCATGATGCTCTCAAACACAAATCTGCACTCTGAAGTATAAAGTTAATAATGGAAGTGGAGGGTACTGGGACTGAAATTCATTCCTCATGGGTGCCCTCCATCCATCAGTGCTTCTGCTAGAAAAATACAAACACAATACATTATATATCTATCTAAGACACTTTTACTGCCTTGCAAAATTACCTGTGTGCACCTGAAAGTTCACACTTAGACACCTGGATAAATAAACACAATTATCACAGCTGCGTGGAGGGCAAGAACATTTTGGTGCAAGCACACACTTTCTGCCCAATCAAAAATGTTCTCCTGGCTACCAACATGTGCATGGAGCCAAAGCCCCTCTCCTGTGATTCTCACATAATTGTCTGGTGACAGCTGCGCTTTCAAGCTAGACCATTAAAACTGGCCATAGCTGGCTCAAGCTACATGCTTTGGCAAGGTCAAATGGTTGAACGGCCAATACATGCCTCCTCATCCTTGTCCAACTTAGATCTGTCTGATTAATGCTAGATGTTTAGAAGATTCACATGTGCTAAATATGTATACAGTAAATGAAAACGAGAATCATTATAATATTAGTGGGTGTCCTGAAAATCTGGCCAGAATCCGACCCTCCCTGAGAAATATTGAACTCTTATTATGTGTTTATTTCATTTACTTTCAAAACTGTCTCACATGTTAGTCATGAAATATAGACCACATTCAAAGGAGCCATTGTAGTAATGTCCTCATTAAACCTTGCTATGACAAAACAGAATAAAAAAAAAATAGAATAGAAAACAATTGTCAATGTGTATAATGCCATGACCATTGGAGGAGGAACCCGTGAGTAAACGCTGGACCTGTGGTGGATTGGGCTGATCGTGAAGGCAGGTAGAGTCACAGCCTACACAGAGCCAGCGCACAAAATTGGACAGGGTGCTGTGTCTCTCTGCTGCCGCAAGACAACCCGAGCCCAAAGGAGAGATTCTGCCGGATCTGGCAGGTGCTTTTAGTCATTATTGAGCGACTGGGGCCCAATAACTGTGAGACCTTAAGCTTTGTGGTCGCTTCTGGTTGTCCCCCCCCTGGAGTTGACTTCCCAGAATTACAAGCATACTAGCAGATGAGTGGGGCCAGACCTGCAGAGTGATAGAACACCAACGTTACCCAGAATAACTGGATCCTTTGTGGCAATCTGAGGCCCAAGTTAGGGGTCTGTGCAGAACACCAATGCCCACAATCCACAGTGCATGGAGGCGCTGCAATGCGTCATGAGGAGTGGGTGGGGCCAGAACGTCCTCACACTTTTAGCAAGCCTAGGCCTCCCATAGTGCAGGATGTGTGGCCCGGCAAAGCCCGGCGGCCAGACGAGGTTGGGCTGGTCCACCCCCTTAGTCTAACTAAATTGTACATCATATGAGAGATAATTGGAGGCGATGGCCCTACAGACCTTGTGAGCAATTTATTTCATCTTAATATAAGCACAATGGGGAAAAGGAAGGCCACAAGGCTCACCAGGGGACCAGGTTAAAAAAAAAAACTGCTAAAACACGTGCTGCAAAGAAATGCACCCTGGCCGATATTGATAGTTTAATCTAGGAGGTTGAGGACATGCCAACCCAGGGGAAAACAAATATAGAGTAAAAGGGCCGGCATAAGAGGGAAATTGTGAGACCCAGAATGGGGAAAAATTATTAATGTGTTTGATATAGTTATACTTTAAGGAACATGGGCATTGGAAAAATGTTTTGGAAAGGGTATTAAAACTATAGCATAGAGGCAGTTTCTTCTAGGACAGGACCTCCATCTGGTGGTTTAATAACTTGGATTAGGAACTTATCTGGGGTTACTGTTACAAGGCTAAATATCAATAGTAATGACGTTCTGGGCCTGCATATTTGTGGACAGACTTGGAGTAAGTTTAAGGTATACAACATTTATATTTGTTCCACAGGTAGGAATAAAGAATCACCTACACTAAAGCTATTGGCCTATCACCTATCTGAGTCGACAGACAATAGCTCTACAGTACTAGCAGGTGATTTTAATACTATACTACCTTTGAGCCACTAGAAGGGCTATTAGTGATTACAGAGGGGGAAGATGAAGCCAGGGGGATTGTGAAATTGGAGGGCAAGCCACTAAGATCATGGTCCTCCATGGGACTCAAAGTACTGTCACTCACGCTGTCCACTGGATTATGGACCTGATTTGAATCAGCTAATTCTCCTGCCCCAACCTTTACTAGAGGGGCTAGCCAGGGTAGAATTCATTAAGTCCCTCCTGAGACTGACCTCTGGCATTTGGTGACTGATTTTGAAGTCATCATGAGGGATGATATGACCTTCACACACTTGCACTGACAATGGATGATCAGCTGTTTAAATCTAAGGCAACCATGGTATCTTGCTGTGAGTCAACCTTGTCACTTTCCAATAACAGGAAGGCAGTTAGATGGTCCAAAATTAGTTACAATATAGATACACTCACTCAAATTTCCACCACATTTATCAGCTTATTGGTCACTTTGTTAGTACCTCCCTTGAAAAAATGCCCCTGGGCAGTCTGCATACCACCTTATTTAATGCCCTACATATTTTATGCACCAAAACTATGAAGGCATAAGCGAAGGAAAACTCAGGCCCGCTCGTGGTATTCAAGTGAGTGTCGTTGTGCCAAGAAATTACTGATCAGAGCCATCAAAAATGGTCACCGCAAATTAATTAGGCAATGTCAAGCACTGCATAAATAGGAATGTATTGATTCAGGTTGGCTGGCCCTGATCGAAGCTGTGAAAACCAAGAACCAAAGATTATTCTGGCAGATATTTTCACATGGTGATGCTGTAACTTCGAGCCCCATTGAATGCTCAGTCCAACCTCAGTCTTAGGGCGATCATTTTACACGATTATTTGCTACACCTTTCCAGGCAGCTTCTATAAGGGCTGAATTTACTATAAAACAGGTCAACACGGCTGGATCTTGACAAGAGAATTTTCCAAATTATTCCTGGAGGAGACAATACAGGCCATTAACTCCTTACTCCCTGGTAAGGCGCCTGGCCCCTGTCAAGTTCCTGGGGAGTTTTACCGCTCGGGGTCCTTATATTAATGCTCTTTAAAATAAGATTCTGTAAGGTGATACCATACCCCCCTCTTGGTTAGCAGCATAAATAATCCCTATATTTAAGAAAGGGGACAGAACATCCCCATGTAACTGCAGACCAATCAGTCTGATTGACAACCTGCAAAAGGTTTTCTGTCACGAGATTTTATCTAGATTTCACGACTGGTGGAAGTGAGGAGGATTCTGTCTCTCTTTGAAGCAGGGTTTCATAAGAAAGTGAGTACCATCGACCAGGTCTTCCATCTGAATTTTGTAAGATGGAAATATTTGGTTCCATCCAAAGACCATCTTTATTTTGCTTTTATCGACTTGAGGGCCGCTTTTGACCTGGTCTCGAGATCCCATCTGTGGCCTGCTCTGACTAGACTTGGCATTGACCCTGGACAGTCTTATCAGACTACTTGAAAGGATTTATGCCCAATTGAGGTGGGGGGACAGCGGAGAGCTCACTGAGGGCATACTCATTGCAGGTGGAGTGCTTCAGGGCTGTGTCCTTGCTCTGACACTGTTCTCGCTTCACATTAATGATTTGGTGGATCGTTTATTGTGCAGTGTATATGACTCCCCCAGGTTTAGAGGCTGCCAACACCTACTTTACTATTCGCAGATCATACTGTGTTGCTCTCACGCACTCCTATGTGGCTGAAGAACCTGTTGAATAGTTTTGTGGGGTATTGTGACACTAGAGGCTTGGAGGTAAATACTTCTCAAACTAAGATCATGATCCTAAGTCCTCACAAATTGTACAACAGGGCGTTCTATATGTGTGGGACGAAACTCGAGCTGGTTGACCAGTTTGATTACCTGGTGGTGAGATTTGACAAATCAACCAAATAGAAGGCCCAAACCTTAAAATCCGAGCTTTCATTGCTTCATGGTGCAACATCAGTCATAAAGCACTTTAAAGTCACCACACCAGAATCAGTATCCCCAGTTATAGAAATCCACATGGCCAAGGTGCAGTCTGCTGCTCTATATGGAACAGAAGTTTGGGGGTCAGAGAATCTCAATGGGCTGATTGTTAGAGAAAACTGTCTTATAAAATCCATGTTCAATTTACTGAGAAGCACCCCAACAGTCCCTCTGTTCTTTGATACTGGTTTCAAAAGGATAGGCGATCTAGCAAAACTGAGAACACTACTCTTTTGGGTGACATTGTGGTCTACCCCAGAATTGGCCATATACAGATCAGCACTTGAGGCGGAAGCTAGCATGGGGAACAGCACTACCATGCCTTGGTTTGGCTACATCAAAACCCTTTTGAACCTCCTGGGTCTGGGCCTGTACTGGTCCAACCCATCCCACATTAACTCTAACTCCAAGCTAACTGTCAAGGAGAAATTCTGGTCCTACATGATTGATTCATATCATCGTAATGCAAAGACAGGTGGGCTGATGGATAGGTTCTTGGCCTTTAAATCCATACCAACACTAGAGTCAAACATGGATGCTTTTGTACCTCTGCTAGCTTGTACTCTGTTAATTACATTTAGGCATGGCACTTTATTGGTGAGCAAATTTACTTACAAATGGGATCCTAATGGTTTAAAATCACAGAATTGCTTGTTACGCACCAACAGTTTTGAGAATGTAGAACATCTATTGTTCTTTTGCCCGAGATATGTGAAGCCTAGGTTGTCCTGGATTAGGCTAATGTGCATTACTCTGGGCATAAGACATTATAGTGAAGCCTACGTATATTAAGATGTGACTGCAGCACGTTGATGACATTAAGCCTCGGTTGCTACTTCTTAGCGGTCAAGCGCATAAGAAAATCCTCAGGAATCTTACTATAGCCATGCAATAAGCCCCGTACTGACCTTGTATGCAGGGCATAGTATATGTATATGCTAAATTAGATATTCAATTGTCATAAAACACACAACCGGAGCAAAATAAATACTCACATCTAGTGCTTGCATATTCTTAAAAAATAATACATGTGCTATGTTTTAAACACCTTCAGCGCTAGTGCAAGTTATATAACATGATTGTTCTGATGCTCTCTTTTTAGTAGTGCCCTCAATGAACTATAATGACTCCATTTGCTGCTGTGAGCCTGTTCTTACATTTTGTACATGAGCTATGATTTTTTATTAGTGTTTATAAGAATGTTTTTATTGTTTTATTGTATGTTTTATGGGCTAGTTCCTGAAATAAACAATTTGGTTTGATTTGATATAATGCCTTGAATTGACATAAATCTTTAGGACATGGAAGGAATGATTGCTGTTCTGTCCTCTGTGACAAATCATGGTTTACAATATACTTTCTGTGGCTTAATACAGTCTTCACACTGTCTCAAGCCAGAAATATTAACAAAGGGTTTTGTGCTGCCTTCAGACAGTCCTAAAACACTCTTTAAGACAGTTAGTTATGAGCTTAAGGAAGTCATAAAACTATTCTTTCTGGCTTAAGGCAGCTGTAAGACTTTCTCAAAGCCGGGATACACTATTAAATCAGGCCTGTAACATATTTTGATGCCTGTCACTATTGTCTCCTGCCACAGTCTACTCCATAGACTGTTTCCAGGTCATATGAATGATCAGGGTATGCGTGACTCCTTATACATCACAATCCTGAAAATGCAAGATGCACTTTGTAAAGCTCTGAAATAGCCATGAGGTTACACATAGTGCTATCTACAACACGTAAATAAATGGACAACAAATAAAACATTCAATAATGTTTGCAGTTGCTCGACACAGTATTAACAGGGTTGATTTAAAGCCCTGAAACCCCAAAGGTGATAGTTACCAGATAGTGGCTCTTCAGTGACCTTTGAGGACAAAATAAGATGAGCAAGACTATCTTCCGGAAGACAGTAGCGGCTTAGCTAATCCGACGGGACGGGGGGAGTGCGGGGATAAAAAAGAAAGAAATGTACACTTACCTTTCACAGCACAGGGCCCGATCTTCTGCTCCTCTGCTCCCGGCACTGCAATCCCCATGAGCACAGGCTCCCAGACTACCCATGCAATCCCAGCGCTGCTCTCATGTTGTTACTCCCAGCATGAGAGAAGTGATGGGATTGGGCGGAGAGGGCCGGTTTCATGCTCCAGCAGGGACTGGGACCCTGTGCCCCTGAGCACTGCTGATATCTCCAAGATACAGCCTGGAGATATCAAAGTGTGCATGTCGGTTTGTCTGTCCTAAAACGGCCGGCTAAACCGACATGTGCACTTTCAGTGCCTACCACTCCTCCTACCCCTGCTGTGTGACGCTGCAACATGGCCCCGCCCCAGACTCCACAGCTGAAAGTGAAAAATAAAATGACAATGAAGTAGTTTTATTGTCATTTTATTTTTCTTCTATCTGCAGCCTTTCAGCAGTGGGGCGACGCTCCTCCTCCATAGTGGAGGAGCCGCCCCTGCCAGAACATTGTCCCACACATTTAAGGCATAGGGGACTGTGACGTTGATAGATTTTTATATTGTCAGAGCACATAGGCTATTAGTATCTATATCCTGTGACCTATGTAAAATTGTTCAAGGTGCAGAGCTGATTAAACTACATATTTTTTCCGTTGTTGTAATTACTTATTTAACTGGTGTGTGGATAGCTTCCCTGTCCTCTTTTTCTATTTAGAGTAATTGATTGTCATTGATTAAATAAAGATCACATTATTACATTTTTTCTCCGGGGCTGGGGGAGTCTCAACTTTATATTGCACCTTTATTGGAATTAACTATTAGGTGTAATCAGATACCTAGCGGGTGACATGGTAGCCCTGCCTTTATAAAAAGGGTTCCAAACTAAAGGCTCATAACTGGTCCTACGAACGGTGCAGCAATGAAAACCTGCACCCGCGCTTTACTTTTAATGTTAAAAGTAAAGCGCAGATGCCGCGATTATAGCAAAAGTAAAGAAATAGAAAAATAATCTATTTCTTTACTTTTGCTATAATCGCGGCACCCACGCTTAAAGTAAAGCGCGGGTGCCGCGATTATAGCAAAAGTAAAGAAATAGAAAAATAATCTATTTATTTACTTCAAAGCCGCGAAAGTGAAAGTGATCGCGATCGCGATGCACTTAATGACCGCTTACTAAAACTCTCGCCCAGGGCAGCACTAAGCGCTGGCTCAGGCGAGACCTAAAAAATGAGAGACCGCTCTCCTGCGCGGTGTCTATCCATGTCCTCTCTTCACCCCTGCACAACAGAAACATTAAATTAGTTTATTAGAACAAGTATAGATCAATCAAGCAGCACAGCAGTGGGCAGCAGAAAATGAACCTATTTGCACCCAGTGCATTCTCAGTGCCCAGCATTCCAGAAGAAAATAACAAATAGTCAATGAGTCGGGGAAAATAAACAAATCTGCAACCATTCCTCTTCCTCCCTTTGATTTGTAACTTTGCAATAAAATGGTTTTAGAGACAGCTTTAACTGTGTTGCCAGATCTTTTGTTATAAATGATTCATTAAAAATACACAACTCCTTTCAATAAGGACTACATTTGCTATGGTTTAATGAGAAGTGCACTACGATACATCTCAATGTACTTTGTCTTCAAGTGAAAAATGAGGATGGCAATTTTTCACTTGAAGACAACATCAAGAGGAAACACATGGATGAGATCCAAATCCATACATATGGACTTAAAGGAAACTAAGAGGTTCACTTATCGTTAATAGAAGCTATTCAAGACACGGAGGATGCAAACAATAGGAAATTGGTTTGAGTCCTAAACTGATTTTAAAGTATTGGATGTATTGGTTTGTTTCAAATTAATTGTACTGTTTTTTTAAGTATTTCTAATGGTTGTATGATAGAGGCAGGCATGGCTAACCCATGCGTGCCTGTAACACGCAGCCTAAACCACAAATGCTTTTTATCAATGCATTCCTTTACCACACATGCCTTTACCATGTAATTTTGTGGTAAAAGCATGAATGATAAAGAGGTATGCGTGGCTAAGGTCGCAACCCCCCTCCCCTGCCCTAAGCTACAAACTCCCCCCTGCCGCCTCTCCACCCTGAGGTCCAAATACCCCTCCCCCTCCCAACCCCCACGCTGTCCCTAAGCCTTAAACTCTACCTCGACCCCCTCTGACCCCCTTGCGATGTCCCTAAAACTACCCCAACCGCATCCACTGCCCTTAGGCTGACAACCCAGACCCCTATTTTAAAAAACTACCCTGACCCCCGAGCCCTAAAAACTACCCCGCCCTCCCCTAGGCCCTAAAAACTGCCCGACTACCCATTCCTCTCCTCCTGTCCTGAGGCCTAAAACCCTGTCCCTTAACAAACACCATCCCGACCTCCCCCCGCGCTGTCCCTAAAACTGCCTCAACCCCTTCCACTGCCCTTAGGCCTAATACCCTAACCCCTAATTAAAAAAAACTACCCCGACCCTCCCCCATCCCTGAAAACTACTCTGACTCCCGCAGCCCTGAAAACTAACTCCGACCCCTCCAGTCCAGAAAACTACCCCCGACCCCTCAGCCCAGAAAACTACCCCGACCCCTCAGCCCAGAAAACTACCCCCGACCCCAGCTAGCCCAGAAAACTACCCCGACCCCCCAGCCCAGAAAACTACCCCGACCCCCCAGCCCAGAAAACTACCCCGACCCCCCTGCCCAGAAAACTACCCCCAGCTCATAAAACTACCCCCAACTCCAGCCCAGAAAACTACCCACGAGCCCACAGCCCAGAAAACTACCCCAGCCCAGAAAACTACCCAGCCCAGCCCCACTTACCTTACTGCGACTCTCTTCCTGGCGAGGTTTCCCAAACTACCCTGACCCTCCCCCAGCCCTGAAAACTTCCTCTGATCCCCCAGCCCTGAAAACTACCTCCGACCCCCAGCCCAGAAAACTACCCCAGCCCAGAAAACTGCCCAGCCCAGCCCCACTTACCTCACCGCGGCTCTCATCCTGGCGAGATCTTCCTGCTTCCCTCCCTGCTGCCTGCATCAGCCAACAGCTAGACCGCACACTGCCCTAACCACGCATAGGCATATGAGTGGTTAAGGCAAGCGTGGTTCAGCTTGTGTAGATCGGAATTCGTGCGGTAAAGACCGCGGTGTTCCGACTGTTTCCCATTTCTAATAGCAGAAGAATCATTTGTTGAACTGATACAATTGAGAAGTATGGTGGCGGGCACCTGACTAAACCATTGCAAATGCTGTGAAGGTAGGCTCCAGGGGAATTCCTGGTTAACACTGCGGAGAGTGGCGCAGTGGTAGTTCTTGTTGGTTAAACCCAGTTGGCTCATGAATAAACCTTCAGCCTTTTCTCTGGTGGAGCATCATTGGTATTTTAGATTAGTCCTCAAGACAGCGTATACAGATTGGGGCAATGGGTAAGTCACCTTCAGGCATTTTTGGGAATTGCCAGTCATATTTTGGATTAGCCTACATGACAACCATTTGGTTATTGAGGTGTCAGTCACTGAGAGCGATGGCATTTTTCTTTACATCTGAGTCTGCAGTGATCAATGAGAGGCAACAGAGTCCTTCTATGATGCATCATCAAGCCCACAATACACCAGCAACCATGGCGTTTCCGCTTGTGATCAGACCAGAGACAAAGAAGTCACCACTCCACCACAGTACCGCAAAATAGGGTACTACAGCAGTCTAGTCACACCTACTGTTTGTACCATATTTTGACCAGTTGTAGAGAAAGCAGCACACGTTGGTCACCACACTTTATTTTGCATAATGTCTGCATATGTAGGCATACTGCACACATTTTATATCTTTCTATATATCACTCTCTGTGTTTTTTTAATGTGAATGTAGCTCGGTGATTGTATTTTCTGATGTCTAAGGACGGTTGTGTGTCAATATTTGCCAATAATTGGGGGTATGTCTGCTTGGGTGCTCAAAGGCGTTTTTGTGTGCACATGAGTACATATATGTCCATTGGTTGGTTTGTGTGTACTTGTGCCTGTTTATTTGTCGATTTGATAGTGTTATGGATGCCTGTATGTGTTCTGCATTTCATTTGCATTTTCGCAAAGATATATGTTTGTGAGTTATCTCCATTTCTGACGTATGAACTATGGTGCATGCGCCCAATGCGTAAACATGATACTAAATAATATGTTCTGTGAAGGTGTTTGGTGGGTCATGATGACATTGAATACACTATATGAATCTAAGTCAATCTCATTAACATTTAACAATGACTGTATTCAGCAAATGTGATTTTTTTACCAGTATAGCTCATGCACCATTCTTGTAATTACCTTGGGCAAGAATAACTTCTAATGCTGTGGCCTGAACTAAAATGGGAAAGTTAGCAAGGACAATTTTCACATTTCTCGAAGGAAACAGGTTAGTTTGTACTAAAATATGTTATTTGCAATGAGTAAGCATACCATCAATCGGGCACAAGCATTGCTATATAAATAAAACCACTAGAGGTGTAGCGTCCCATAACACAGTCAACACACTTTGGTAGTATCACACACGACATGGAAGTACTACCCACATAGTCTCAATACTAAGACAGCACTCTCCCACCCTTACACCTTATACGGTGTAGTATGCTCCCCATGCCATGTGGGCAAGGGAATCAGCACCACACCTATGGACGGTAACACTCTATAAACACTATACTACAATTCACTGGATATGCCACGGGTGATTAATAGTAGGCTTGGCAAGGTTCTATCTCTAGTAACATTTACTGCCCACTCCAAAAATTATTCTGCTTCCTTTTTGAAACCCCACTTTGCGCTCGAATTTGTTATGCTTTGGCCTACACTACACCTCTTTGAATACGTGCAGTTTAGGCCGGATTTGGTTTGAAATGCAAAAAGTTGCTAAGCAGTAGAGTATGTGTTGGCTGCATGAAGAAGCATTCAGACATCATTCAGATATTTTTTCAGTATTTACCCTGCCTTTAAAGGTTTGTGGAGAGCAAGGGCGAACAAATGTTTTACAATTCAACATTCTTCTAAAAGAATGGGGGAAGCTGTGCAAGTGTGATTACATTGTTCATAAACAAATTACGTTTCAAAACTTCCATTTTAATAGATTGTGCATATAAACAACTAACAATATTTGAAAGGAAAGGCAATTAACAAGAGTGTTTCTTTCCTGTATATTACAGTCCCAGCAGTCCCTGAGCAGGCTTTTCTGAGCCATGTACACAAGCCTAGTAGCGACCACATGAATTTCCACTTCCCTAGGACCCAGACTACTGTATAGACATTTTGTAAAACTGAGTTTAAAACACTCATGCGAGGACTGCAAGAAAAAACAAGCACACTCTCGTGTTCTCTGACTTCGAGAAGAAGTCTTATCTGGCAAAAATGAGGAAGGTCAATTATTTTGCATGGACACTCTATACTAGATAATCTTGTAGGATGTGGGAAAGTATGCATAATGTCAATTTACAATCAGGAATTAAAACAAAATACCCGAGCTAAATCTGTGCCTTCTAATTTTGAAATGCACAAAGGAACTGTAGTGTTCTCTCTGCAGCAGTGGCTGCCATGGTTACTCCATGAAGAGATGTGGTGACACTGGCATACCACTGGGCTCATCACCCTTGAACAATTAAGGGGTCGATTCCGATTCGGGCCGGAAATCTCTCCGACCGAGCCGGACCCGGAGAAATTTCCGACCGAATCGGGACTCGTGCAGTCCGACCGAACGAGTCCGATGCATTCGTATGCCACCGGACACGAGTCGGTCGGACTCCCATTGAACTCAATGGGAGCCGGTCGCACAACGCGTACGCGGGCTCCCATTGCCTCAATGGGTGCGAGGCGGACAAGGGCGCTCCTACAGCGAGTACGCCGCGAAGCGCTTCGCGGCGTACACGCACAGGTAGGGGGACCCATGGGTCCCCCTGTGTGCGCCGCGCGGGTACGCGTACAGGGGTCCGACACGGACCCCCAAAGTACGGCTCCGACAGCGAAGCTCGAGTCGGACGGCGCGAGTCGGTCGGAGCGGTCGAGGTGCGCATCGTACTTACCCGGCCGGAAAACGTCTCCATTGCGCGGTGCGACCGGGTCCGAGCGAGTCGGTCGGAGCGGTACGATCCGGGTACGAGTCGGTCGGAGCGGTCGGGTCGCCCGGACGAGTCGGTCGGCGACTCCGCATCGTACTCGCTCGGCCGGACCCGCGTACGATTCGGTCGGGAAAAAGGGCTCCGAATCGGATCCGGTAAAGCCGAATCCTATTCGGAGCCCTACCGGCCGAGATCGGAATCGACCCCTAAGTGGTTTGATTTAGTTAAATCCAATCTAAAAAATTCTAAAGTTAAATTACATTTATTTTAAACTGTATTCAAATCTTTCGTAAATTAACTTATTGTTATAAGAATAGGGCGCGTGTTCATCCCTAAGTACTTTATCTCACAAAAGTGATTATAGATTAAACTTACAAGTAGCATTCGACAACTTGAGAGAGAAAAGGTATCTCAATGTGGAAGCATCTACCTGCTCTGCTGCACAAATATGGCCCATCTCTAAGTGAAAATAGCCTGCAGAGCATTTTTTCGAAAGTTAAATACATTCCTAATTATGTTAATTTCAATCAAATTCAAAGAATCACTGCATTTGCGCATGTAGCACATAGAGGTTCAGCACGACATACATTTCATTTCAGCACAAAAAATCCTTTAGCACTGAGGAAGAAGATATGACTCCTTGATTAGCACTGGATGTCCTAATTCCTCCTCTTGTTCTTTCTAAGGACTTGATGTACAGAAAAAACTGGTCACAAAATTGCTGCAAATTGCACATCAATTTTTTGTGACCCGTTTTTGATTTTGGGGTGAAGCCTGTGTGCTAATAGTTGCATTACTAAATGTGCATTTGAAGAGGTATATGAACAACCTGCCTAATGGGTATTAATTAGGAAGGTCGCTATATGCAAATCCCTGTGATTGGCTACAAATACAGAGATGGTGTCCTCCAAGTGGTAAGTGGACATAATATCGACTTTTTAATGTCGACATACATTAATATGGAGTTTAGTATATTGACAGTACTAAATATCGATGTAATGTATATCGATGTTAAAAATATCGTTTTTTAGTGTTGTAAAAAATATCAAAGTTTGAAAATATCGTTATAGTGTTTTTTATTATGTTTAATGTTTGTTTTTGGTATAATATTAGTTAATTAATATTATAAAAATTATAATTTGTATTTTAATTTTTAGGAGCAGGATGTTGGGTTTATAGGGGATATGGGTGGGGAGTGTTTTAAAAAAATTGATTTGAATTTTTAAATAAATTCGAAATTTATAAATTTAATTTAAAAATGTTTTTTTAGGAGCGGGATGTTGGGTTTATAGGGGATAAGGGTGGGGAGTGTTTTAAAAAATAGATTTTAATTTAAAATCAATTCGAAATTTATAAATTTAATTTAAAATTGTAGTTTTAGGAGTGGGATGTTGGGTTTCTAGGGATAAGGGTGGGGAGTGTTTTAAAAAATTGAATTTTAATTTAAAATAAATTCGAAATTTATAAATTTAATTTAAAATTGTAGTTTTAGGAGTGGGATGTTGGGTTTCTAGGGGATAAGGGTGGGGAGTGTTTTAAAAAATGATTTAAAATGTAAACAATTTTAGAAATGTATAATTTTAATTAAAAATTGTTGTTTTAGGAGTGGGATGTTGGGTTTCTAGGGGATAAGGGTAGGGAGTGTTTTAAAATATTTTTACATTTTTTACAAATATACAAAATTAATTAAAAATTTCGAATATAATTTATAATGATAGTTTTTTTATTTAGAATGAAGGTGTGTAATTTTGTACAATTTTTATTGAATTGTAAATAAAAATTAAAACAAAATATTTTTGAGGAAATACATTTTATAAAAATTACTTGTAAAATATTGTAAGAGTGGATAACTTTTATTAATGTATTAGTATAACATATGGATTATTATTAGTTATTAATATTTAATAATTAATTGTTTTAATGAGTTTTAATAATTAAGAGATATTATTTGTGTTTTATAATACTTATATATTATAAATTGTTAATAATATTTAATATTTTTTAAAACTAAAAAATAGAGTAATATGTTTGAAATATTATATTTTAAAATATGTATTAGGTATAATAATTTTTAAAAAAATTATAGGGGAAATATAGTAATTTTGAATGTTTTTTATATTTACAATTTTTGAAAATTACATTTTATGTGTATTAAATCTTTAAAAATATTCTGAGTAATCAAATTAAATATTGTAAATTTTAAAAATAGAGAATATTAAAGGAATTGTGTTTTATGTATAGTATATTCCATGATGTGATATTAATTGGAGTGGGAATAGTAAATTATATAGGTTTAGTGTCCAGCACCTTCCCTGAGTTAATACTATGGAGTCGATTCCGATTCGGGCCGGAAATCTCTCCGACCGAGCCGGACCCGGAGAGATTTCCGACCGAACCGGACTCGTGCAGTCCGACCGAACGAGTCCGATGCATTCGTATGCCACCGGACACGAGTCGGTCGGACTCCCATTGAACTCAATGGGACTCGGTCGTACAACGCGTACGCGGGCTCCCATTGCCTCAATGGGTGCGAGGCGGACAAGGGCGCCTCTACAGCGAGTACGCCGCGAGCGCTCCGCGGCGTACACGCACAGGTAGGGGGACCCATGGGTCCCCCTGTGTGCGCCGCACGGGTACGCAGTACAGGGGGTCCGACACGGACCCCCAAAGTACGGCTCCGACAGCGAGTTCGAGTCGGACGGCGCGAGTCGGTCGGAGCGGTCGAGGTGCGCATCGTACTTACCCGGCCGGAAAACGTCTCCATTGCGCGGTGCGAATCGTGTCCGAGCGAGTCGGTCGGAGCGGTCGGGTCGCCCGGACGAGTCGGTCGGCGATTCGCATCGTACTCGCTCGGCCGGACCCGCGTACGGTTCGGTCGGGAAACAGGGCTCCGAATCGGATCCGGTAAAGCCGAATCCTATTCGGAGCCCTACCGGCCGAGATCGGAATCGGCCCCTAACTGGAGTGGGAATTGTAAATTAATAATGTTTAGTTTCCAGCACCTTTTTTAATGTAATGCTAACTGGAGTGGGAATAGTAAATTAATTATGTTTAGTGTCCAGCACTTTCCCTGATTAAATACTATCTGGAGTGGGAATAGTAAATTATATAGGTTTATTGTCCAGCACCTTTCCTGAATTAATACTAACTGGAGTGTGAATAGTAATTTATATAGGTTTAGTGTCCAGCACCTTCCCTGACTTAATACTAACTGGAGTGGGAATAGTAAATTATATAGGTTTAGTGTCCAGCACTTCTGTGCATTAATACTAACTGGAGTGGGAATAATACATTATATAGGTTTAGTGTCCAGCACCTTCCCTGAATTAATACTAACTGGAGTGGTAATAGTAAATTATATAGGTTTAGGGGCCGATTCTGATGCGGGTTGGAAAAGCTTCCCGACCGAATCGGTTGGGAAATGGTGTCCGACCCACTCGGATCGGGAAAGTCCGACCGGCGGAGTAGGATGCATCCGGATGCTTCCAGATACGATTTGGTTGAACTCCCATTGACTTCAATGGGAACATTTGTTCCTAACCGCATCAGAATTGGGCCCTCGGTCGGGAAGACACGTTCCCGATCCGATTTGGAAGGAGCAAATGCCGTTAGGAGGCCTTCCTAACCGCATCAGAATCAGGCCCTCGGTCGGGAAGCTTTTCCAACCCGCATCAGAATCGGGCCCTTAGTGTCCAGCACCTTCCCTGACTTAATAGTAACTGGAGTGGGAATAGCAAATTAAATAAGTTTAGTGTCCAGCGCCTTTTTTAATTTAATACTAACTGGAGTGGGAATAGTAAATTAATTATGTTTACTGTCCAGCACCTTCCTTGATTTAATACTAACTGGAGTGGGAATAGTAAATTATATAGGTTTAGTGTCCAGCACCTTCCCTGAATTAATCCTAACTGGAGTGGGAATAGTAAATTAATTATGTTTAGTGTCCAACACCTACCTTGATTTAATACTAACTGGAGTGGGAATAGTAAATTAATTATGTTTAGTGCCAGCACCATTTTAAATTTAATAGTGACTGGAGTGGGAATAGTAGATTAATAATGTTTAGTGTCCAGCACCTTTTTTAATTTAATACTAATTGGAGTGGGAATAGTAAATTAATTATGTTCAGTGTCCAGCACTTTCCCTGATTAAATACTAATTGGAGTGGGAATAGTTAATTATATAGGTTTAATGCCCAGCACCTTTCTTGATTTAATAGTAACTGAAGTGGGAATAGTAATTAATGTAGGTTTAGTGTCCAGCACCTTCCCTGAATTAATACTTACTGGAGTGGTAATAGTAAATTATATAGGTTTAGGGGCCGATTCCGATTCGGGCCGGAAATCTCTCCGACCGAGCCGGACTCGGAGAGATTTCCGACTGAATCGGACTCTGGCAGCCCGACCGAACGAGTACGATGCGCACGTATGCCATCGGACTCGAGTTGGTCGGACTCCCATTGAAGTCAATGGGAGCCTGCCGTACAACGCGTACGTGGGCTCCCATTGACTCAATGGGTGCGAGACGGACAAGGGCACCCCCTACAGCGTGTACGCGGTGAAGCGACTCGCGCCGTACACGCACAGGTAGGGGGGACCCATGGGTCCCCCCTATGTGCGACTCGCGCGGCAATGCATACAGGGGGGTCCGACACGGACCCCCAAAGTACGGCTCCGACTGCTCTTTCGAGCCGGAGTGCGCGGCTTGGTCGGACTGCTCGCGGCGCGCATCGTACTTACCCGGCCGGTGAACGTCTCCATTGTGCGGAGCGAATCGAGTCCGAGCGAGTCGGTCGGTGCGGTTCGACCCGGGAACGAGTCGGTCGGAGCGGTCGGGACGCCCGGACGAGTCGGTCGGCGATTTCGCATCGTACTCGCTCGCCCGGACGCGCGTACGGATCGGTTGGGAAATAGGGCTCCGAATCGGATCCGGTTAAGCCGAATCCGATTCGGAGCCCTACCGGCCGAGATCGGAATCAGCCTCTTAGTGTCCAGCACCTTCCCTGACTTAATACTAACTGGAGTGGGAATAGTAAATTATATAGGCTTAGTGTCCAGCACCTTTTTTAATTTAATGCTAACTGGAGTGGGAATAGTAAATTAATTATGCTTAGTGTCCAGCACCTTCCTTCATTTAATACTAACTGGAGTGGGAATAGTAAATTATATAGGTTTAGTGTCCAGCACCTTCCCTGAATTAATCCTAACTGGAGTGGGAATAGTAAATTAATTATATTTAGGGGCCGATTCCGATTCGGGCCGGAAAACATACCGACCGACTCGGTACGGGAATATAGTCCGACCGACACGTACCGGCGCTGCCCGACCCGCGTAGGGCGATGAAATGCATGTGAATCACGACCGACTCATACGGAACACAATCCGAACGACCGAACCGCACGGAAACCAGCTATCCGGCCGGGAAACCACACGAATCGAACCGACCGACACACACCAGGAATGAACCCGACCGAAACGTATCCGCGAACTCCGACCTGCGCAGTACGATGCAATGCGTGGAAAACCAGACCGAGTCGCACGGAGCCCAAGCCGTACGACCGACACGCATACAAAACCCAGCCGGAGCAACCCAATACTCCGCGACCGACGCGTACGCCGCACATGAAACCTAGCAGAAACACAGCGTGAACGACTCGGAGAAGCTCGCACGAGACAACTGCAGCATCCTACTCGGTCAGAAGAACGTCTCCTACATGCACAAAAAATACAAAGGGAAAAATACAAAAAAAAGGGCCAAGCAAGCAATTACAAAGCCAATAAATACTGGAAGGGGGAAACATGGAACAAAGACACACCCACAACTCCACCCATATAAAGGCCACAAATCCCTACCACGATCCTTTGCAAATTCAACTGTCCTGCCAGCACATAACACCATCAGACAGCAACCACAGACACACTCACAGCTCATCCATCACACAAGCCACACACCATTAGCACCTCAACAAATAGCACCCTCACATACACCCAGCAAAACCTACACTCACACACCCTCACTTGCACACACACACACATCAATCACCACCACCACCCATCACCATGCCCCCAAAGAAGAATCCAAAGTTTCTAGACAGTGAATTGGAAGTCCTGGTAGATGAGATCCTCAGGGTAGAGCCACAGTTGTTTGGTACATTGGTCCAACAGACCCCCATGTCGCAGAAAACCAAGATGTGGGAGAGGATCGTCGACAGGGTGAACGCACAATCACCATGTTTGCGCACAAAGGAAGACATCCAGAACAGGTGGTATGATGTGCGCAGGAGGGTCAAGGACCTACTAAAGAAGGATTACATCTTGAGTCAGCGCACCGGCAGTGGCCCTCCTGCCAAACCATTATACCTCAGGCCCTGGGAGGAGAAGGTGCGGGCCATCCTACCACCAGTGAGCGTATATGGACTATCAAACATCCCAGAGCATGGTGAGTACACAACAAATATACACAATATTGTGTGACAATACACACACATCACTGTCAAGGGATAGTCAAACCATGCACCCTTAGCAAATCCACAGCAACCAAAAGATAATCACCCCAAGATTTGTCTGTCAGTCAGATAAACACAATACATGCCATCTCATAGTGATATGTAACTGTGTCATGACATGTACAAACCTAACTACAAATACAGCAAGGCAGTGGCACAAATATAACCAACAAACACAGTTAGATATTTTGCCACCACTAGAACACCACCTCACAGGAAGCTCACTGAAAGGAAGGAATTCTGTGTATGCTGGTGAAGTCAGTGTAGCCAATAGCATGATGGGAGTTGTAGTCACAGATATTGGTCACCCTCACAATTGGCCCATCAACACCACTCTGAACCATGCTCACATCACAGGGAGTGGAAAAGGACTGACAAGATGGCTGACACTGGGTACTGCTGTGGGGAGCACAAGGCCCTGCTGGGAACTGTGCACCAACAAACAGCAGGACACCACTGTCAGCCATCTTGCCATTGCTGTCACACTCACACACAGTGAATTCCACTCAAAAGGAAGGAAGTATGGGCAATCTGGGAAGGGGGGTGTAGGCAATAGCATGATGGGAGTGGTAGTCACAGATATTGGTCACCCTCACAATTGGCCCATCAACACCACTCTGAACCATGCTCACATCACAGGGAGTGGAAAAGGACTGACAAGATGGCTGACACTGGGTACTGCTGTGGGGAGCACAAGGCCCTGCTGGGAACTGTGCAACAACAAACAACAGGACCACACTGTCAGCCATCTTGCCATTGCTGTCACACTCACACACAGTGAAGTCCACTCAAAAGGAAGGAAGTATGGGCATGCTGGGAAGGGGGGTGTAGGCAATAGCATGATGGGAGTTGTAGTTACAGATATTGGATGTCTGACACTGGCCACAGCTGTGGGGAGCACAAGGCCCTGCTGGGAACTGGGCACCAACAAACAACAGGACCACACTGTCAGCCATCTTGCCATTGCTGTCACACTCACACACAGTGAAGTCCACTCAAAAGGAAGGAAGTATGGGCATGCAGGGAAGGGGGTGTAGGCAATAGCATGATGGGAGTTGTAGTTACAGATATTGGTCACCCTCACAATTGGCCCATCAAACCACTCTGAACCATGCTCACATCACAGGGAGTGGAAAAGGACTGACAAGATGGCTGACACTGGGTACTGCTGTGGGGAGCACAATGCCCTGCTGGGAACTGTGCAACAACCAACAGCAGGACACCACTGACTGACATCCTGAAGGCCAACTTGCACTCCCTGCAATGGAAGCACGTTCCATGGTGGGGTATCTGGCTGGGTGGGAAGGAGGACTGACAGCTCTGACCATAGTTACAAGCAGCTTTGTCCCACACACCCCCTTAACACAAACTCCACATAACCCACCTGGGAGAATGCAATGCGTCACACTCTAATTAAATATCCCACAAAGAACCACCACCCTGGGTTATGCTGTGTGAAGCACAGGGACACTCTTGGGACTTGTAGCCAAACAAACGCCAGGGCAACACTGTCAGCCATCCTGTCAGCACAGGCACACTACCCCACAGGGAAGCAGAGTCAAAAGGAAGGAAGTATGGGCATGCTGGGAAGGGGGGTGTAGGCAATAGCATGATGGGAGTGGTAGTCGCAGCTCGACATCCCCCACCCGCATGGCCCAGCAAGCTCACACTGAAGCATGCACACACCTCACAGGGAGTGAAAAGCCACTTCAAAGATGTCTGACACTGGCCACAGCTGTGGAGAGCACAAGGCCCTGCTGGGAACTGTGCAACAACCAACAGCAGGACACCACTGACTGACATCCTGAAAGCCAACTTGCACTCCCTGCAATGGAAGCACGTTTCATGGTGGGATGTCTGGCCTGCGGGGAGGAGGAGTGCCAGCTCCGAATACAGCTACCAGCAGGCCCTTTCACACACACCACTTCCACTAACTCCAAACAACACACTTGGGACCGTGCCCTACAAGAGAGTGAGTGAAAAGCCACTTCCAAGATGTCTGACAATGGTGCTCTGTTGTGGGGAGCACAAGGCCCTGCTGGGAACTGTGCACCACCCAACAGCAGGACACCACTGACGGACATCCTGAGAGTCAACCTGCACCCACTGCAAGTGTGGCATGCTTCATGGTGGGACAACTGGGCTGGGGGGAGAAGGAGGTCCGGATGTCATCCAAATACCACCAATGCTGGTCATGCACACACCTCAACATCCACATAGAAATGCATCAGGTTGTCAGGACAATGAGCCACACCAATATCAACCTCTGACTGTGACAACTTAGGACAATGCAATGTACTGGCCCGCATCCAGAGGTACAGTCACAACTGTCATGTGTTTGAACCAGTGATGCCTGCAGAAACATAACATACATTGTGTGTCTCTTCCAAAAACAGGTGATGATGGGGACACAGCAGCAGATGAGGAGGAGTTCCTGTCCCAGGCTCCGGGGGACCCTGAGCTCTCTGGTGTAGAACAGCCTCTGCCCTCATCGGATGGCGAAGACCAACCTGGCACCTCTGGTGGGAGTCATCATGCAGCACCATCAGGACCACCATCTGCACCCCTTGCACCCATTCCTCCAACATCTGCCAACACACAGACCACCCCCGCCGACACAGACAGACCAAGGACACCCAATGACAACAGCACAGGGACCACAGCCCACCGTGAAGCAATGGACAACAACCCCAGTACCAACCCCCAAGGGGGCCAAGGGTCACCTGTGCGTGCCACAGCAGCTCCCGCACGTGTATCCAGGGGTGGTGGTAGGGGTGGTAGGCAGAGGTCGCTGTTTGCAGAGGGATCTGGACTGCATGATGACCCACAACTGGCACGCATTGCTGAGGCGTACCAGAATAGCCCCGGAGAGGTCAGCCAGGTAGTGGGGATCCTCAAGGACATTCAACAGCAGCAGGCTGCCCATCATGCCCGCTTGGACTCCCACATGTCCCGTGTGGAGACACACATGTCCCGTGTGGAGACACACATGTCTGGCATGGAGTCCAAGTGGGACACATTGGAAGAACTGACAGCGGTGCAGAGGGACATATTGACATGCCTCTGCCAGATTAGCACCAACATGTCCACACCTCCCTGTGTGCCCACAACATCTGGTGCCGCAACAACTGCAACTGCCACAGGGAGGGAGGATGACTCTGGTGGAGAGTCTTCTGCACCGCAGCGGCCTGCACGTGAGGGTCCCCCAGAAAGAAGAGGGGTCGTCCGAGGAAGGACAACTGAGAGGCCGATGGCCATGTACATCCCCCAGGAACCCAACACCTGTTCTGGAAATTCTCCTTTGTGTGCAAACTGTTCACCCTGTCGAATGCAACACAACTCTCCCACATGACATGGGGAGTTTAAGTTGGACTAATGTATCAGATGACTGTGGACTTTACTCAGGACATGTCTGCTACCAACACTTCCAACTCATCAGGGAACTTTGGATTACAATACCAATGTACAGCACCCACCATCCTGTGCACTATCCTCACACATGTATGTAATAAACTCACTAATACACCATACTTGCCTCTGTTGTTATTCCAACGTTGTTTTTGTCATGGAGATTATGATCTGCTAAATGACACTGTGCATGCTAACTGCCACAGCAAGTTCAACACCGTCATGTGAGTCATGGCGACGTGACACATATGAGGGAGACACACCACTAGGGCTACACGACACATAGACACCAGGGCCATCGGACTCTTCGCCTACACTGATGTTGCCAGGAAATACAGTGGAATGCACAGACACCACACCTATTCAGAGTTTGTGTTAACTAGCCCACAGGTGCAGTAAGCAAATGTCAGTCAGATGTGTGACCACAGACAACGCACATCCCAAAGTGAAGCACAGGTTTATTACACATTTGCAACATGTTGTTTCCACTACAAATGCAAGGTAATCCCACGTGGCAGTGGCCACACAGTCAAAAAGTGTAGAAGAAATAAAGTCCAGGGGTGTGTGGCACATCACCTGTAGGAAACGACTGCTGCCACCCTGAAAGCTGAATCATGGTGTCAGGGGATCCAAGTTGACCAAACAACTCTGTAAGCACCCTGTGAAGGACAGACATGACACACAGTCAAAAGCACTGAAGAACAGGACAGAACTGCAATACTCATGCCCAATACATGTCACAAGATACCTACACAAAACCAAGTTAGCATGTCAACACTGTTGGGGAGTACAGACTACCTGTAAGGACACATCGCTGCACGCATCCAGTCAAGTAGCACATGGCCACACTCAAACAGCACCAGAGCACCACCCACACATATCATGCAAACTCACATCATTGACATGACAACTCTCTGGATACTCACATTCAGCTGAAGAAGTTGGTGATGAGCTGTGTGCGGACATCACCCTCATCATCATCATCATCACTGGCATCGCGGCCCAGGCCAGGATCCTCCACAGGTGGCGGATGTTGGTCATCGTCATCCAGGATGAGAGGCAACTCCTTCCGCACTGCCAGGTTGTGTAGCATGCAGCAGACGATGACAATCTTGCACACCTTTGCTGGGGCATATGGGATGGCCACTCCTGTCTTGTCCAGGCAGCGGAAGTGGCTCTTCAGGAGACCAAATGTCCGCTCGATCACTCTCCTGGTCCGACCATGTGCCTCATTGTAGCGCATCTGGGCTGGTGTCACAGGGTTCCTGAGGGGTGTCAGCAACCACGGCATGTTGGGGTATCCGGAGTCACCTACAGACAGACAATTGCACATTAGCTGAGTTGGAAAAGAGGGCGGAATACAACATAGCGAACACACACAATCGTACAAAGTCAGTACACACCGACAAGCCAGGCACGCTGGTTCTGCATCTGTGACATCATCCTCGGGATGCGACTACTCCTCATCACGTAGGCATCGTGTGCCGAACCGGGGAAACGGGCACACACATGTGTGATGCTCATATCTGCAAGACATACCACCAGAGCATTGATCGAATGATAATGTTTCCTGTTCCTGTATGCCTGCTCATGTGTCTGTGGTTGTACCAAAGCCACATGTGTCCCATCAATGGAGCCAATGACATGTCGCATCCTCCCCAGGGCATAGAAGTCACTCTTGACATCAGTGAGTTGTTGACGTTTAGGGAAATAGATGTACTGGTTCAGGTTTCTCAACATTGCCTCCAAAACATTGCGTAGCACACGGCTGAACATAGTCTGTGACATCCCACCAGCAGATGCCACAGTGTGTTGAAAGGTACCGGTGGCAAAGAAGTGTAGGGCTGCCATCACCTTCACCTTGGGGGTCAGCGCTGTAGGGTATGGCCGGCCAGGTTGCAAATGTGGGGCCAACTGCACCGCCAATTCCTCAATCAGCGCCCTGTTGAAGCGGTACCGTCGGATGCAGTCACGTTCCACCATCGTTGCAAGGTCAGGGAATGGCCTATGGACAGCTGGTGCCCTGCAGTGCATAGGTGAAGAAAGAAAGATTGTCAGTCACCCCACATATGTGCCATTGACCATACTCAATATCACATGATACATCATTACGAGACACAAGTACCTGATGTGTGTGCCGTTCTGTATGGACATATATGGCACCTACATGGCCAACATCTAACATCACAGTTCAACATGTGTTGACAACAAGTTCCAGGTTGTGCTATGGGAAATCATTAGGCTGTGTCACAGTACCCATTTACTGCTGTCACGTTCCAAACACACACCACAGTGACATGTCAGGACAGATGTGCCACAGGCATCACAGCTCATTGACAGGTAGATTCCCAGGGACCCTGTATTGCCACATGGACACTGGCATGACATGGCGTATCATGTACACATCAGCAAAACAACCATGACTCCCACAGGTAGTGGCCCCTGTTGCCCCTGCAGGACAGACATGGACGTCTGTGACACACACACGCACAACATCAAAGTCCATGCACAAACAACGTGGATGTGGAGACTGTCTCCCATTGTGCACATGGAATCAGAGACATCGGAAACACAACATGCACACAGACTGTGGAGGGCCATCACTATTGTGGCAATGGGAGACGCTGTGACGTACATACCTTCCCACATGGGACTCAGGGCGTATGTGACATGACATACACATACACAACCTGGAAATGTGACCATGCCACATGCTCTGAAATGAACAGTTGCACATCACAGTGGTCATGTGCACAACACACAAAGGATTCTGTCCCCATGAACACGTGCACAGCCTGGGAGTGGCTGCCCCCAAGTGACACCCAAAAAACCACATGTTGACCCCCATACACAGAAAAGGTAATGCAGCCTCACATGCCTTAGGATACAGTGTGGACAAGCTGTGGTGTTGTAGGTGTGCCCCTGAGTCCCTGGCAAGTATATGTGGCTGGCATACGTTCACCAGTGACAAGCATGGTGACATATGCGAGTGACTTGTACAGGGACGCGTTGTACAGCAATGGTCCGATCGGTGCGCACGCATTGGCCATTGCATATGATGTGAGCGGGTACGCGTTGTACAGCAATGGTCCGATCGGTGCGCACGCATTGGACATTGTATTTGATGTGAACGGGTAGGCGTTGTTTTTTTAAATACGTGTTGTACAGCAATGGTCCGATCGGTGCGCACGCATTGGCCATTGCATATGATGTGAGCGGGTACGCGTTGTACAGCAATGGACCGAGCGGTGCACACGCATTAGACATTGCATTTGATGTGAACGGGTACGCGTTGATTTTTGAAATACACATTGTACAGCAATGGTCCGATCGGTGCGCACGCATTGGACATTGCATTTGATGTGAACGGGTACGCGTTGTTTTTTGAAATACGCGTTGTACAGCAATGGTCCGATCGGTGCGCACGCATTGGACATTGCATTTGATGTGAACGGGTACGCGTTGTTTTTGGAAATACGCGGTGTACAGCAATGGTCCGATCGGTGCACACGCATTGGCCATTGCATATGATGTGAGCGGGTACGCGTTGTACAGCAATGGACCGATCGGTGCGCACGCATTGGACATTGCATTTGATGTGAACGGGTACGCGTTGTTTTTTGAAATATGCGTTGTACAGCAATGGTCCGATCGGTGCGCACGCATTGGCCATTGCATATGATGTGAGCGGGTACGCGTTGTACAGCAATGGACCGATCGGTGCGCATGCATTGGATATTGCATTTGATGTGAACGGGTACGCGTTGTACAGCAATGGACCGATCGGTGCGCACGCATTGGACATTGCATTTGATGTGAACGGGTACGCGTTGTTTTTTGAATTACGCATTGTACAGCAATGGTCCGATCGGGGCGCACGCATTGGACATTTCATTTGATGTGAACGGGTACGCGTTGTTTTTTGAAATACGCGTTGTACAGCAATGGTCCGATCGGTGCGCACGCATTGGCCATTGCATATGATGTGAGCGGGTACGCGTTGTACAGCAATGGACCGATCGGTGCGCACGCATTGGACATTGCATTTGATGTGAACGGGTACGCGTTGTTTTTTGAAATACGCGTTGTACAGCAATGGTCCGATCGGTGCGCATGCATTGGCTAGGGCCTGGCATTGCAACGGACGCGTTTTCGAAGCTTTAACGAGTCTGATGCAGTGAATTCAGTTGGCCAGCCACAACAATGTTGCAAATTCATGGGTGTTATGAAGTTTAACTTTTGAAGGATGCTGTGGGCGTGTATAAGTGGTGCAATTCCATGGATTGGCCAGTTCAGAAGATGCTAACGACTTTGACCTATCACTTTGGACACATGGGACAGTATCTGCCTCTGCAGCACACATATAATGCTGACTGTTCCCCTGAGAGCTCACTTGCCTGCACTACATGCTCCAGGACGACATCTGCCACCAACACTGCTGCTGTGTCTGCATCCTCTGGCTACTGCAATGGCACGTACTGTGGAGAGAGCCCCAGCCTTCAGCGCTGAGGAGAACCAGGCCGTGCTGGACAACCTCCTTCCACAGTACAGCAAGCTGTATGGGAAACCAGGGGAGCAGGTGAGTGTGCTGTCCACTGCCTTACTAAATGTGCATGTTGTCTGACTAGCAAGACTTACAGTGTGCACATCACTGGCTATCATGCTCACTGAGTAGTTCTCACCCCCAAAGTGTGTAGTTACATGCACTGAACAGGTATAGTGCAGTAACAGTGCATTCCAACAAGGTTTTACTTCCCACGCAATGATACCATTTAGTAACTGCTGGTAAACTGTTCATAGCCATAGTTGCACTGCCTGTGTACATCATATGCCCCTGTGATTGAGACATGTATATCCAACTGTGTGATGCATGGATATGTTGCATGTGTAGTAATGGCCTTTTTCACTTTGTCATCCTCACAGGTTCATGCCCACCAGAAGCAGGAGATCTGGCTGACCATCGTCCGGGCAGTACGATCTGTGGGGGACTACAAGCGCCGGATCCGCAACTGCCAGAAGAGGTGGCAGGACCTTCGGGGCTGGATCCGGAGGATCGCAAGGGTCCAGCTGAAGCTGTCGCCTCCTTGCAGGAGGGGCGGACACCGGACCCTGACCCCCCATATGCTCCGGATCCTGGCGGTGGTCTTCCCTGACCTGGATGGGCAGCTGAAGGCCAGAGAGCAGCAAGGAGGGGGTGAGTCCATGACTGCACTGTGAACTTTGTCTGACATGCTATGTGCCCTCCTCTGGCCTGGTTAAACCTCCACAGTACATCAGTCTTGTGGTCCAGGACCCATGTCCCTCAATTGTGACATGCCCACTCCTCATCTGATACCCAGGTGTGGCCCTTACAGTATGGAAATTGTGTCACTTGGGTACTGTGTCCTTGCATTTTGCTTAGCTCAGGGTGGGGTACAGCATTTGTTACCGTACCTTTGTGGTGGGCTTCATGGGTGGGTCAATTGCTTACACAATGCCTGAGTTCTGACATGTAATCTGCGTGTAACTTTGATATGTGTTCCAATTGCTGATCTGACTCATCACATGTGCCTGGGGTATTTGGCACACCCCCATGCTGCGGGTGGGAACAATGTTTGGGCCTCATGAGTATGTATATCAAGTGTGTCACACATGCTTAGCCACATTCCTACTGTCTAGGGCTCATCCCTCTTTCACGTGGAGCAGGACAGTCATGCCTACTCCAGGGCATACAATACACTCTGTACTCCCACTCCCGTGTATCAGCTGACACGTTGTGCTCAGTGAAATGTTCCCTCAGGTGTCTGCCTCTGTGTCATTGTGCTGTGGCTTCGTTGTCAGGACTACTGGGGTGTTTATCGGTTAGGGCTCAGCATGCCATCTGAGATGTGACCATGAGAGACGATACTTGGGTGACATATAGGTGTTTGATCACTTGACTGTGCAGACTGGTGCATGCGACTGAGAAGTTCAGGCAGCTGTTTTTCATTCACAGCAGACTGTGAGGTGCTCAGGTTCAGAGAGTTGTGTTTCATGTCTCCCATATGTCCAATTGGTATGACGTGGACAAATAAGAGTTCAGATGATGTGGTGTGGGGGATGGACATGTGCACTTGCCAGCTACAGAACTTGCATTCCCCATGACCTAGGATTGTGACACAGTGCAGACTGTTGTTGGCTGGCTGCCCTGCCCATGTGACTGGAGACAGTGATGTATGACTTTGCAGGCATGCATGTGCCATGGCATTAAACTTCCTAAGAGTGATCCTGCAGGGGAGTGACATGTGCAACATGCACCCCATTGTGGCATTGACTATGAGGACATGGGTGCATCATGGTGTGTGGTGCTGGTATGCATCACATGCATTTCAAATTAGACTCTGGTCATCCCTTTATCCGGACACCTGTACTGACTCAGTGGCAAGAGATGTGATGTGTGCATGTTCACATACTTCAACATGTTCCCTGCAATGTCCAACAACTGGGTAGGTGGTGCATGTGTCCACACTGGGGTATTACCATCCGGCAGGCACCAGACAGATGGGTGCAAGCTGTTTGAGGGTAAATGGGTGGTCACACCCTTCTGCTTACCGGCTCATGAGAGCACGACCCGCACTCTGCTCGTTCACTTGAAAAGAAGGAACAACTGTGTGAAATACAGTGGCACTTTGTTAAGCAATTCAGTAACACCGAGAACTGTTCATTTAATGCTGCTCGTCAACACATGAGCAGGATGAAAATGAAAGCATCAACAATATTACTAATCATATTTTAAGTGAAGCACAAAGATCTATGTAACTATCTATCAGTGAGCTACAGCCTATGGGGCAAGTCTTAAAAGAGGGATCATGATTAGGCAAGCACCTAGAAGGCAAATCTTAAATAAGAGAGCAAGAACCATCCAAGGCTACACAGTTTAAGCTAGGATAAATGCAATGAATTGGGTGTGGATGAGCTAAATTAGAGAGGCTGACAAAGCCAAAAGGCTAGCAATCAGAAAAGAGCATTACCACCTTGAGAGTAGAAGTTCTAGGCCCAAGATCAGGAGAACGGCCGACCGGGAACCCTCCCCATGCAATGCACTGGTATGAAGAGTTCAGGGCTTGGACATTGGTGCAAACCTTTTATATGGCTTAATGCAGAGCTCCTACCCACAGTTGACGTGGGCCCTGACGTGTATCCTTGACCACACGCTTACAGTAAATGTGGGAAGTTTTTTGAAGAACAGAGAAGTGGTATCATGGTGAAAACAGGGGCTTTTAGCAGGTGGTCGGTGCTCTTGACCGCATGTGTCCTATCCTGGTGTGTAGCCATGTCATCCTTTGCAGCAATATGAGGGTGTCATGTTTTCAATATTTGCCAATGGGATTTCCTACATTTATTTGCAATATCACATCTGTGGCTTACACCCCTGCACATCAGTTGTGCTTGCCATTGTTCAATTTGTCTATTTCCCTGACCGTGTGACCATCTCCACTGGACATGCAAGTTTGGGCATCAATGGGGAAGGACTCATCTGTGTTATCAGTGCAACTTGCTATACATGTGTGTTGGATCTGTGCAGATGATTTCGGTGACACTCCCATGACCAAGCTGATATAACGAGAGCCTTCATTTTATGCTAATTGTTGACTGAGTGACCAAGTGTACTGCTGACATGATAGAGCCCTGCAGAGACAATGTATGGCACAGCTTTCCTTACACAGGAGTGGAGTCCCCTCATGGCAGTGTGTAATTCCGTGACATTGCCTGAGCCCAAGGTGTGTGTTGTGTGAGCATGTCTGTGTGTGTTCACTTCCATTTTGCAAAGCAGGCTGGGATCCCTAGTGATGTTCCTGTTTGTGATGCTTGCTGAGTTGACCTATGTTCCCCCCAATTCTTCGCACTGGGTTCTCTGGGATGTGGGTGCATGGCACATTACTGGTCATCAGGGTGTCATCCATAGGTGTGTTTGCTGTCAGGGCTGAGTTTGTGGGCAAACGCAGAGGAGACACAGTCAGGATTCCCCTTGGCACTTGTTGGTTACACAAGTCATGTAATTTACAGTTTGTGTTAGCTTTCAGTGATTGTGACACGTTGTGTGTGTGACTGCTGCCACTCCTCAGGGTCAGAGCTGCAATGTTGGAAGTTGTCTATGTGTGTTCTTTGTGGGTGACCTTGACTTCTTCATTGGTGTGTGACTGTGTCCGGGATCCCATTGATTGTGGTGGATTTCACGTCATGCCCATGTACGGCGTACTGTGCAGTGTGTCAGACATTCACGGGTCTTGTTGACTGGCCATGTGTGATGGGTTTCTACACCTTAGTTCCCCCACCACCCCTGGGATTGTCATGGGTGCATGTGCAATGTCACCAGTCCATGTGAGCTTCACTGCTGCACATTGGTGGAGATCAAGGTGTGTGGTGTTGAGTGTGTGCAAATGAGAGTTGTTGCACGGCTAGACCCCTACCACCATGTTGGCCTTGGCTGACAGGCCGTGCTGATTGATTTGTGCTTGTGTAGGTGTGATGGTAGTTTGTTGGTCAGGACACATGACTGTGGTTCACAGTGTGAACGACATCTAGCTTTGTCATCACAGTGGGATTATCATGCAGGCCAGGGTCACCACAATGTGGGGTCCCTGGGGGTAGTGCTGTGGTGGGTCTGTCTCTTGCTGTGTTATTTGCTGTTCCTACAAGCTTGTGTGACATGTGTAATTTGGGCTCCCTCTCATCTAACAATGCCTGATTGCCCACATAGGGGAATCCGATCCATGAGTTACTTTTGTGTGGCACTGTATTCACATCTGTGTTATTGTGATTCAGGCCTCCTCATGTGTTGTGTGGTTGCCTGGGGACACTGGCACACCCCCCCCATCACCTGTTGTGTTTGACATGCAGTGTGAGGCTGCCTGTTTGTGTTTGTGCATCTGCACCACTGCATTGGCATATCTTTAGTGTTTCATTGGTTGTATGTTGTTTGGTGGGTTTCCCCTGCTGTCCCTGGGACTCCTAGGTCATCAGTCAGCACAATGATCATGGTTTGTATGTCCCATTGCTGCCATGGTATGGTATTTGTTCACCTCACATCTACAGTCTCCACAGGATATCTACATTTGTGTGTCCATTGGTGCAGATATGTGGGGCTGCATTATGATGCTCACTTCTGTCATTGTGTTATTGACGAATGTTGACAATGTCAGCCCCCATGGGTGATGTTTGTCTGCACATGGCCAAAGGTATATCTTATTTGCACTGCACTGTTTGCCTCACCCAATGTATGTTGCTATGGGACACAAGCACTACTATGCCACAGATGTGTTTGTTGTTCTGTGACCAGGAATCATCCATGCTGTTTGGCATTTGCAGCTTTTCCCATGACAACACTTACATTTTGGTCACTGTGATGATGGGGTTTTAGACCCCATTGCCACAATGTTCAAAATGTGCTTCAGCTATGGACCCCACACTTACCTTTTGGTCACTGTGGTGATGGGTGTTTAGACCCAATTGCCACAATGTTCAATTGGGCATCAGCTATGGACCCCACACTTACCTTTTGGTCACTGTGATGATGGGGTGTTTTACCCCATTGCCACAATGTTCAAAATATGCTTCAGCTATGGACCCCACACTTACCTTTTGGTCACTGTGGTGATGGGGGTTTAGACCCCATTGCCACAATGTTCAAAATGTGCTTCAGGTATGGACCCCACACTTACCTTTTGGTCACTGTGGTGATGGGGGTTTAGACCCCATTGCCACAATGTTCAAAATGTGCCTCAGGTATGGACCCCACACTTACCTTTTGGTCACTGTGGTGATGGGGGTTTAGACCCCATTGCCACAATGTTCAAAATGTGCTTCAGGTATGGACCCCACACTTACCTTTTGGTCACTGTGGTGATGGGGGTTTAGACCCCATTGCCACAATGTTCAAAATGTGCCTCAGGTATGGACCCCACACTTACCTTTTGGTCACTGTGGTGATGGGGGTTTAGATCCCATTGCCACAATGTTCAAAATGTGCTTCAGCTATGGACCCCACACTTACCTTTTGGTCACTGTGATGATGGGGTGTTATACCCCATTGCCACAGTGGTCATGGTCGGCTTGCATTGTGGAGGCCACACACATTTATGTGTGACACATGTGATAGGGGGTCACATTGTATGCTCAATGTCATGTTCAGTGTTGTAGGCATTTGACACAGACTACACACGCTTGTCATGGTGTTGGTTTAATGTATTTTCAGATATTGCTTATGTTGGAGTATGCTGGTTGTGTCATGCATTACCCGTCCTATGTGTAGGGGTGGTGTGGGTGGTAGGCATTCATCCCCCTATGAGTGGGGATGGTAGTAGTGACAGGCATCCAGGCCCCCCTGAGTAGGGGTGGTGGTAGTGGTAGGCATCCATCCCCCTATGAGTGGGGATGGTAGTAGTGACAGGCATCCAGGCCCCAATGAGTAGGGGTGGTGGTAGTGGTAGGCATCCAGGCCCCCATGAGTAGGGTGGTGGTTGTGGTAGGCATCCAGGCCCCCATGAGTAGGGGTGGTGTTAGTGGTAGGCATCCATCCCCCTATGAGTGGGGATGGTAGTAGTGACAGGCATCCAGGCCCCCTGAGTAGGGGTGGTGGTAGTGGTAGGCATCCAGGACCCCCTGAGTAGGGGTGGTGGTAGTGGTAGGCATCCATCCCCCTATGAATGGGGATGGTAGTAGTGACAGGCATCCAGGCCCCTGAGTAGGGGTGGTGGTGGTGGTAGACATCCAGGACCCCTGAGTAGGGGTGGTGGTAGTGGTAGGCATCCATCCCCCTATGAGTGGGGATGGTAGTAGTGACAGGCATCCAGGCCCCCTGAGTAGGGGTGGTGGTAGTGGTAGGCATCCATCCCCTTATGAGTGGGGATGGTAGTAGTGACAGGCATCCAGGCCCCCTGAGTAGGGGTGGTGGTGGTGGTAGACATCCAGGACCCCTGAGTAGGGGTGGTGGTAGTGGTAGGCATCCATCCCCCTATGAGTGGGGATGGTAGTAGTGACAGGCATCCAGGCCCCCTGAGTAGGGGTGGTGGTAGTGGTAGGCATCCATCCCCCTATGAGTGGGGATGGTAGTAGTGACAGGCATCCAGGCCCCCTGAGTAGGGGTGGTGTTAGTGGTAGGCATCCATCCCCCTATGGGTGGGGATGGTAGTAGTGACAGGCATCCAGGCCCCCTGAGCAGGAGTGGTGGTAGTGGTAGGCATCCAGCACCCTATAGGTGTGTATGGCATTGGTGGTAGCCATCCCGCCCCTATGGTTCTGCTGTTGCTAGTGTACGTCCTTTCTGTATCCCTATGTGTGTGTGACATATTTCGGGTACGTGTCGTTTGTTTGTGTTGTGGGTGTTTGACTTACCGTCTGCGCCGTACGCGTCCGTACCGGTCCCGGTAATAGATGTAGAGTATTGGTAGGACCTGCGCGATGGGATTCATGGTTTGTTCATCTTGTTCGGGTTTCTCGTGGCTTCGACTCGTACTCGTCGCTGGCTTGTTCGTCTCGTAGCCGTGGATTGTCTTGTGGCGCGAATCGGAGCTTATGTACAGCTCTCCCGGATGCTCTGACGTGCCGGAAGTAGCGACGGGTTCGGCGCATACGGAATGCTCATCGTACTAGTCCGGCCGGAAGGTGCTGTGTATTTGCTTCCGTGCGACTCGATTCAGCGTTTACGGATACGGCTCGGGCGGGGAACAGGAGCTGAAATGGGTAAGTACGGCTCGCTCGGAATCTGGGCTGTTATGCGCATGGTACTTGCTCGTTGGGACGACTGTTCGAATCGGTCGGGAAACACGCATTCGGCTGGTTTTTTTCCGGACGAATAGTGTTAGGTGCGCTTACGGCCCGAATCGGAATCGACCCCTTAGTGTCCAGCACCTACCTTGATTTAATACTAACTGTAGTGGGATTAGTAAATTAATTATGTTTAGTGTCCAGCACCTTTTTTAATTTAATGCTAACTGGAGTGGGAATAGTAAATTAATTATGTTTAGTGTCCAGCACTTTCCCTGATTAAATACTAACTGGAGTGGGAATAGTTAATTATATAGGTTTAATGTCCAGCACCTTCCTTGATTTAATAGTAACTGGAGTGGGAATAGTAATTTATATAGGTTTAGTGTCCAGCACCTTCCCTGAATTAATACTTACTGGAGTGGGAATAGTAAATTATATAGGTTTAGGGGGCCATTAGGATGGCGAGCGGAGGCACCTCCGCGGTGCTGGTGGTGGCAGAAAATGTCATTTTCCGCACGCCAGCAGCGGTCCTCACACCCGCCATATTACGATGGGCAAACACAGCCCATTTCCCGTCCGCGGCGGTGCGACGTGACCCGCCATAAAAATGCACCAGCCACCGCGGCGGTGTGAGCCAATAGAGACCCACTGCCATGCGGAATGACGTCCCGTCCGCCGTACAAGTCACGATGCCCCAAACAGCCCGTCACACCGCTGCAGAAAAACCACCCAACCAGAGACGGCGGAAGCACGACAGCTGAGCGTGAAACCAGAATCCCGGACCCCTCCACCTGGTCACGACCGCAATGGATCCAGCTCTGCACGCCTTACCGGTGCTGTACCTGCTCCACTACCAGCAAATAATGGCCCGTCGCGGACAACGCCGCATGTACGCAATCACACAACTCCGCACACAACCACAACACACAACTACCGGGCTGACATACGGTTCCTGTCCACATCAGACACTCTGGTGGGGACAGGAACACATCCCCAAGTGTACCCACACATGTCCTACCTGTCACTAAATCACCCCTCCGCATCCGGGCCATCCATCAACCGCGAAATCACAGCAATGTCCCGGTCACGTCACCGCAGCGGTGCAGTCGCGGGAAAACATGCGCACAATGTAGTAGGCAGGGCCAGAGCCAGGCATGGGCAATCCACAAAGATCATAGGGCCTCACCCTTCACACACTATGCCCCCACACCCATTAGGGGATATTCTGTGTGCCCCTCCTGTGCCCCCCTGCACAATCAACCAGCCAGGTGTACCCAGACCCTGCACCACACACACCAAACAACCAGGGAGCCTGTCTCAGAAGGTGGGGGAGAAGAGGAACACCCTGCACAGAAGCTCAGGGGCAAGGCATTCCTCCTCCTCACACTCATGTCAAGCAAACTGAGTCCAATCACAAAATGAACACTCACACTGCATATGAACAACCACTAAACTGTACACACTGCCTGTCAAGTCACCCAGACACACCCCACACTGACACACAGCCACATACACTGGTGAGTCCGGCACTGCCCTCGCTCATCGCCTTGCCACCTTCTCTTTACTGTTGTAGTGGAATTACTATCGAGTCTTTTTAAAAATAAGCCGATCTCATATGCTGCTATTTGTTTATTCCCTTTAGCCCTGTTTTAGCTGTTTTAAACCATTTTTAGCTTTACTGTCATTATATGAACTATTTTTAGCCTTACCGTCAGAGTCTGTACTGGGCTGGGCTGGAATACGGTGGGGGAAAGCCTGGGGGAGTGTGGCCATTGCTTGAAGGTACTTCCGCCCCGTTCCGCCGCGGCGTGTGCCGTTTGGTGCGGAGGGCGTTGCGCTGTACCACATTGGCACTCACTTCCGGGGCCGAGCGTAGAACGGGCGGAGCGGTCTAGTGCTCCCAGCGCTCACGCTATTAAAGCGCATGATCAAGCGAGCGCGCAGCGGACACTGGTGAGTCCGGCACTGCCCTCGCTCATCGCCTTGCCACCTTCTCTTTACTGTTGTAGTGGAATTACTATTGAGTCTTTTTAAAAATAAGCCGATCTCATATGCTGCTATTTGTTTATTCCTTTTAGCCCTGTTTTAGCTGTTTTAAACCATTTTTAGCTTTACTGTCATTATATGAACTATTTTTAGCCTTACCTTCAGAGTCTGCACTGGGCTGGGCTGGAATACATGGGGGGAAAGCCTGGGGGAGTGTGGCCATTGCTTGAAGGTACTTCCGCCCCGTTCTGCCGCGGCGTGTGCCGTTTGGTGCGGAGGGCGTTGCGCTGTACCACATTGGCACTCACTTCTGGGGCCGAGCGTAGAACGGGCCGAGCGGTCTAGTGCTCCCAGCGCTCACGCTATTAAAGCGCATGATCAAGCGCGCGCGCAGTGGGCGCGCCGCTGGCGCGCCAAAGGCGCGCCTAAGGCAAGCCCGTCTGCGCCCGTCCGCGCCGGGACGGCGCCAGGGGCCAGGACCCCTATCTCTCCCTTAAGCTGCAGAAAGATGTACACCTCTGATGAGCTATTGGCTCTTAGATGTATGGGGGGTAGTGCATGCCTTCACTCCATGAGGGCGGATGGCGTTCGAAGTGACTGCGAGCACTGTGGCTTTTGGGTGACACCTGGCGTAGTACCAAGGGGAAAAAGGGAAGCGTCAAGAACTGTTAGCACCCTTTTGCATTGTCTCTCTCTTAACTGTAGATCGCTTAGTAGACACAGCACTGAAGTTTACGATCTTCTCACTGATTTAAAACCAGATGAACTTTTCCTAGTTGAAACATGGCTTAATGATGCATCCGCTCCAGATATTCTGGATGCTTTACCAGAAGGCTATGCGATTCTTAGGGTGGATAGGGCTGGCCAGAGGGGGGCCTTGCGGTGATCTTCAGGAGAGATCTTCAGCTTAAATTAGATAAACTGCAACTGTCTAGCTGCGAAGCAGCATTTTTAACTTAACTATTACTAGCTCCAGATCTGTTTCTGGGCTCCTCATCTATAGACCTCCCGGCTCGGGGAGAATTTTTATTGATGAGCTTTTGGAAATACTACCTCAATATGCCCTTCGTCACTCTAACTTTTTCTAGTCGGAGATTTTAATTTGTATCTTGAAAACAATGGCTGTAAAGAATCGGCTGAGTTTGTATCGGGTCTTCAGGCACTCGGCCTTACTCAATTGGTACATTCCCTACTCATAACAAAGGCCACACGTTAGATAATATTTTCACTAACTGCACAGAGTCAGCTGCTCTTCCACCCTCCCCGTAGCCTGGTCAGACCACTTTTTATTGTTTTTTAATATACAGATATTAGGTCAGACCCTTCACTTGCAGGGCAGGGGCTGTAAACCTATAATGGTTCGGAAATGGTCTGCACTTACCCAGGTTGCCTTTGAAGATGCTCTGGCGAGCTGTCCTCCTGAATTAGGGGATAACAGCCAGGTAGCCGATAACTCTATTTTTAGCTGGATGACGAAGGCGGTTGACTCCTTGATACCGCTCAAACAATGTAAAAATGCCCGTACATCCGCTTCGGCAAAGTGGTTTTCGGAAGAGTTGGCACTAATGAAAACCGGATGTAAGCATCTTGAGCGCCAGTGGAGGAAGAACTATCAGGATGTAAATAAACAGAAATATCTTGATGCCTTGAAGCTCTACCATTGCCATATTAAGAGAGTGCG
Source organism: Calotriton arnoldi (assembly GCA_963921515.1). Classification (NCBI taxonomy): domain Eukaryota; kingdom Metazoa; phylum Chordata; class Amphibia; order Caudata; family Salamandridae; genus Calotriton; species Calotriton arnoldi. The sequence continues at coordinate 131,707 of CAWUFW010017790.1, forward strand.
GAGGGAATATTATACAGGGCAAATCGAGTTAGCCAAACATTCTTCTAAGACCATCTTTCAGGTAGTGAAACAACTGTCCTCTCTAGAACGAGTGACTGTTGCACTCCCTGCCTCTACGGAGTATTGTGATAAGGTCGCCAATTATTTTATTGATAAGATCGACAGGATATCTGCCTCCTTCCCAGATAGTAGTAGGAGCTATGCTCCTGTGTTTAATACGGAGGCACCTTTGACCGAGGATACGTTTATCCTCTGTCCTCTGGTGGAAAACGAGGTTTTGGGGTTGATGGAGGCTGTGAAATCGGGATCACCTTTGGACCCGATCCCCCTAAATTTCTCCAATTAGGGAAAAATATAATTGCCCCTGTTCTCACCTCACTTATGAACCTGTCCTTCAGTACTGGTCTGGGTCCTAGCAGATGGAAACACGCTATGGTGGTCCCTCTGCTGAAGAAACCATCACTGGACCCCGCTATCCCTGAAAATTTAAGACCCATATCTCTTCTTCCTTATGTGGCAAAAATTGCAGAGAAACATCTGAATAGCCAACTGTCGAGGTTTTTAGAAGAGAGGCAGGTTCTTCATGACACCCAGGCCGGTTTTAGGCCAATGCATGGCACATAGTCTGCTCTTCTTCTAGCAGCTGAAGTGCTGAGGACTGCAGCTGATGAAGGTAGAACAACTGCTCTGGTTTTGCTGGACTTGAAAGTCCAGAGTTTGTCCTTTAAACCAGGGGGTGCCGCAGGGATCTGCGCTGAGCCCCACCCTATTCAATATATATATGCGCCCGCTGGCAGATATTGTGATGAGACATGGAATCAAGTTGGTATCCTATGCTGACGACACTCAGCTAGCTGTGACCCTAGAACAACAAGAATCAGGAAGGGCTGCTGATTTCAAAACATGTCTGAGGGAGCTTATGGACTGGATGAGACTGAGTTGCCTCCAGCTGAATGCAGGGACAACAGAGGTGTTGGTTGTGGGAAAACAGCCCTCTTTCTGGTCACAGCATTGGTGGCCTGAGGAACTGGGACCTTGCCCGGTGCCGAAAGCTAAGGTGAAAAATTTGGGGGTGTGGTTCGACGAAGCACTTTCCTTTACTCAGCAAATTTCTGCTGTGGCCGGAACCTGCTTTGGCATCCTGAAAATGCTGCGGAAGATTCTGGACCTTCTCCCCTGGATGCTAAAAGAACTATTGTACAGGCTTTGGTCACGTCTCGTCTTGACTACTGCAATGTTCTGTATCTAGGAGTGACTGCTAAAAATCTGAACATCTTGCAGAAGGTCCAAAATGCCGCAGCTAGGCTTATCCTGAATATTCCCAGGAGGGCCCCGGTAGGAGAAGCTTTAAAAACTACACTGGCTCCCAATACAGGCTAGAGTTACATTTAAGGCTCTCTGTATCAGCCATAGGATCCTTAGGAAAAAGGGCCGCGCTTTCTGACGCCCCTTCTGACGGTTTACCAACCTTCTCGGAATTTGAGATCTCTTGGCAGTATGAGAATGACTGTGCCTAAGGTGCGGAGGGCCAGGGTGGGTGGAAGATCTTTTGGTTTCCTGGCAGCTAAGGCCTGGAATAAGCTTCCTGTGGACTTGAGGATATCTGAGTCAGAACCTTGGTTCCGTAAGAAATTGAAAACCTGGCTCTTCCGTGATTCAGGGGGCGGTCGTCAATAACTCTGCTGCCTTCCTTGCTTAGAGGTTATGTAGGTAGTCGATTAGTGTGGCATGGGTTGGGGCTCTCAGTTGTCCTAGCGCGGGGACACTCCGTTGGGAGTAACCATTGCGCTTTACAAACTTTTTAATAATAATAATAATAATAATAATACACATACCAGATATCAGCAGCAATGTAGGACAATAAATGGGCTAGGCAAAAGTGAGGTGGACAGTGCTGGAAAGTCATGGAGCAAGCTACAAAGCATGTGTACATCACATGCAAGAGAAAGAACATATCACACCACCCTTAGGCCATCAAATCATACATGGCTGGCACAGTGAGTGAAATTAAATCACAGTGACCTCTGTGCAACAACTCTGGGAGACAGCAAGGCAAGCTATGCATAGGCACAGGAATGATAGGAAGTGTCTGAAGTCATACAGTGACCAGCCACACATCTGTGTCAACTTACTTGACATGTGTATGTCATCAGCACAACACACATGGCTCATTGTCACACTCCATGACTGTCAAACACAAGTAGGACCTCCACACATGCCCCTCACCTACACAGCTCACACCTGCAACACTCCACACCTGTGACAAACACACATAATGGTGCAAATAAGGTCCTTTGAGTTCACTGACAACCAACCACACACCCTGTGCCGCATCCACAAACATCACACCCACACTCAGGGATGCCTGAACCAATGCAGACACAAAAACAACAGTCAAACACAAAGCTCACCAACAACATCCACAGAAGTCCAACAAGCCCAGACATGTGCAGCCAAACAGTGGAAAGGCAATGTGTCCCTAGACAGAACAGGAGTACACAACATTGTCACTCAGGAGCAATGCACAGACACCATACCCCAACACAAACAAGAAGTGCATCATCACAAAACAATCAGGAACACAAACTGGGATCAATGGGACAATAAGCTAACACAGACAGACACACCACTCCACCCATCAAGTCAACATGGTGTCATAGTGTACCACATGCATGCACATGCACAATCCTGACAAGTGACAGGTCAAAGATAGGAGGATATAGCACTAGTGTGCACTCAAAACAAGGCCAGCAACCAGAATATAACTTGCTGCATGTGACCCACACACAAGTAATCTACAGTACACCTGCAACACACATCTGAATGTATCACAATGCACAAACAACTCACACACAATGTAATGCAAATAGAACATCACACACAGAGCATCTGTCAGCAGAAAGAGCCAACACAGCCCAAACACTGCATACATCCACAACAAAAACACAACAGATGCACATGCCAATACATCACATTGCAAACTCAGCTGGACATCAGGGGATGCACACCAGGCAAGTACAAGGCAACATACACTGACAGCACTGCATGCAGGCCAAGCAGTGTGTGCACACCAACCAAATCAGTAGCACACACATCTCAGTGTCACACCATGAACTCCCACAACACAAATCAGCACAGCACACAGACAACATCACACCCTGGAAGGGTAGCAGTACCTCTCCAAACACACATACAGCTAACCCAACAATCACAGATGCACAACTCAAGGACACCCAGGTGCAAACAACATGAACACAGGACTGTGCAGCATAAACAGTTGCACTGCACATGAGCAACCATGACTGCAAACCAGTATGAGAAACTCACACATAACCATATGTGAAACTGTCCTGAGTGGCACATTGGTCCTGTGCACAGATCAGCACCACAAAGCACAATGTAACTAATGAAGTGGTGAGGAGGCTCACACACTGGCAACCCAAGGGGATAGGTGACATGATAGTGAAGTGGTGTGTACGTCAGTAGTGGACAGGTCAGGAGTGTACCATACACAAATACATGGAGGAGTCACTCACAATGGGTAGGCTTCAGAAGCAAAGCTAGGGGATGGTATGACTCCATATACCATACTGGAGCCAAAAATGGCTCAAGTGACAGCAATGCATGAGAAAACTCACCAACAATGTCAGTGTGGCTGAGCAGGTCTGCAACACAACACAGACTTGGCTGTCACACACTCTGCATACTCACAACTGGCAGCAAAAACAAGTAGGTGTCCCCCAGGAGTGCAAGGACACAGCAACACACTGCACAGTGCACAACCTACAACTCCCACATGTGCACACAATCAGAAGCACAGGGCTGACAAATCAAACACACAGGCACTCCGCTCCTGGGTCATACATATGTGCAGTTGGCATTGCAGGGGCACACACACATCAACACTACTGACCAAGTCACCCCCTTCACACTTCATGACCACTCAAGTGCACACATTCTAATGTTCCCATGTGACTAGGAAGACAGGCCATCACAAGATGACCATACACCAACACTGCTGTTCACACATCAAGAAAGATCACACACACATGATGGACCCTGTCCAGCCTGCCTGCAATACTGTGGATAGAATTCCCCTCTGTGCTGGTAGTGCATCCTAACATGTCATGTGTACAATTTAGCAAACCTGACCATAGAATGATTAGGATAACAGTAGGTCATCACAAACAACCATCATTGCCCCCCAAGCCTCAGAGTCAAGAAGAACTGAAGTGCCTGTCACCTCTGGTAAACTCTGAAAAAGTGAAACAAGCCATTGGCACTGTTAAAGTGGCATACAGAGCATGTGTCACATTAAACCATACCCATACATAATACATGTTTACATAGCAAGGACACTGACAAAGCAGACAACAGGAGTAACTGTCTTTATTACATAACCCAGATAGGCATCAAAAGTAGACAAGAGCAAGGAGAGCGTACTTTTGGTCTCCTGAAGTCACGATTTCGCTGCCTGGACAAGGCCGGAGGTGCACTGATGTACTCTCCCCAGAAGGTGTGTCAGATCGTAGTTGCATGCTGCATGCTCCACAACCTGGCCTTGCGCAATGAGATCCCCCTGCTCCTGGATGCTGATGAGCAGCCGAGGCCACCGCCTGCAAACCCACTCATGTCCAGTGACGAGGATAGTGGAGAGGAGGAAGGTGTTGACCTGCGTCAACAGCTCATCAACCGCTACTTCCCTTGAAGGTGAGTGAAAACATACAACGGTGCCATTGTCTGCTGATTGTGTTGTTGGTGGAAAGGCCTTGGGGAGATTTGTGACTGCTGCCTGTTGTTGTCTCTATGCTGGGTGCTAATGTTTCTGGGACAGGGTAGTTGTGCCCAGCTACAGGATGTCTATGTCGGTACTGTTGCTCATTGTAATGTGTGCAGATTTGAGTACCTTGATGACAAGTGTTGTGTAATGGCTGTGATGCCATCACCTGACAAGTGAATATTGTTCTTTTGTGTTTTCCTAGGTCCCTTCTGCCTCTCAATGCCTCCAAACAATCCGTGCTCCTGGTACATTGTAATCCCAGTCAACATTGTACATCCTGTAATAAACATGGAGCTGACACGTGAACATAGGTGTGTAAGGAGTGTTTATTAACAATGGGTATATGTGACAGGGAAGTGAATATTTGTAAACAGGTAAAAAGTGAATCAATGAGTTGTCAGTGATGGTCGATGAGACAATAGAGTAGTCACCACATTGTTGTGGTGGCACAGTCCAACAGACGCATTCCGTTAACCTGGCAGTGTGGATAAGGACAGTCAACAAAGTCAATGGCATGGTGAAGAGGGGTGCCATCATGGCTGGCTCCTTGACTGGCGTTTGGCTGGTGCTTTGCCACGTGATCCTCCCTTGGATTTCTTTGGACGGCCCCTTGAGCTTTTGGCAGGGGGCCTCTTCTGCGGGCTCAGAGGTGTCTGAGGAGTCACCCCTCTCTGTGGCCGCAGGGGAGGTGGGGGAACTGTCATCCTGCGGGCCACTGGAGGTAGGTTGAGCTGTTGTTTGGGCCGCAGGCCTGTCTCTCAGGTCACCCACTAGCTGGCCCAAGAGGTCCACGATTTGGTCCAATCGTGTGTCCATGGACCTCAGCAGCAGCCGGAGCTCACGGGATTCCTCCAGAGCCTGACCCGTGTGTCCCTGAGCTTGTTCATAGGCCCCAAGGACTCTGGCGATGTTGGCCAGGGCTTCGGTCCCAGTGTCCGGTTGGTCTTGTTGCCTAGTTGCCCTCACACCTGCCCTGCTCTCCCGGACCTGTGGCGTCACCACTTTATGCACCTGCGTACTCTCCCTGCCCTCCTCAGATTGTGGGGTGGGGTGGTCATCCTCTGAGGCAGGGACAGTGTTGCCGGCAGCACTGGTGGTGGTGGTGGAGGCTGCACAGGTCGCTACAGCAGGGGTCAGTGTGGTTGTTGTTGCTGCGGTGGTGGCGGTGGGGACAGTGGGGTCCTGGGACCTGTTGTGCCCTGGCATGCCTGATGGGCTGGCTTCGGGCTCCGCATCTGAGAAATCTAGGGAGTCTGCATCGGAGAGTCCATGTTCCGGGGCGGAGATTGGCTCTGCAGGTTGGTGTGGTCATCTGCAGCTGTCAGTTCTTGGTCACCTGTGGAACAGAGGGGAAATGGTCATTGGAGTGCACACCTCAAGCCTGGTGTTAGATGTTTTGTTGTTACATGTCATACACCACACAGTTTACATTGATATTACATTGTATGTCTGCACAGTTTTGAGCATCATGTCATGATGTGGGAGTACAAACATTACTTGTCCATGGTGTGACATGTCAATAGGTACCATGCACAACGTGCAGAATGTGTGATTACGAGGACATGTAATCATCTGACGACTAGCAGCACAATAACTTTATGTGCAGCATCTTTGTTGTTCACTCTGCATGGAAGACATTACAACTGGGCATGAACTAGCCATTGTAGTCTCATGCATGCCTTTGTCATGTCATGTGCTTTGCTTTCTTATTGCTACTGACCATGCTTGTTTTGTTTTCATATGGGCCTTGATGCTCTGCCCCCATGGCACTTCAAGATAGCATTCAGTGCTGTGCATGGTTGTGCCCGAATTTCTTCTACATGTGATTTTGTGAGTCACACTTTGGTTTCTGTGACAGTTACATACACTTTTCTGTCTGCACACTGGAAGTGGCTATTGGAACTATGCCAAGTTGGATGACATGTGAGGGCTGGTGTGGTCATATGGCTCCATGCTTTTTGAGGGGAGTGTCAGGGTGCATGCACTGTCTACCTACCTGTTCTGTGACACAGTTGAGGGGAATTGTTGCCACATGCTTCTGGGTGTGGTGGAGTGCTACATCCTGCTCAGGGGTGGGACAAGGGGGCCTGGTGGGAGTTGTAGTGCAGGCCTCCCACCCCCAAAACAGCCTCCCTGTGAAGATGGATACCTACCTGGTAGGTGAAGGTGAACAATTTAATGGCTGCCACATGCTTCTGGGTGGGATGGAGTGCTACATCCTGCTCAGGGGTAGGACAATGGGGCCTGGTGGGAGTTGTAGTGCAGGCCTCCCACCCCCAAAACAGCCTCCCTGTGAAGATGGATGCCTACCTGGTAGGTGAAGGAGAACAATACAATGGCTGCCACATGCTTCTGGGTGGGGTGGGGTGGAGTGCTACATCCTGCTAAGGGGTGGGACAAGGAGACCTGGTGGGAGTTGTAGTGCAGGCCTCCCACCCCCAAAACAGCCTCCCTGTGAAGATGGATACCTACCTGGTAGGTGAAGGTGAACAATCCAATGGCTGCCTCATGCTTCTGGGTGGGGTGGAGTGCTACATCCTGCTCAGGGGTGGGACAAGGGGGCCTGGTGGGAGTTGTAGTGCAGGTCTCCCACCCCCAAAACACCCTCCCTGTGAAGATGGATACCTACCTGTAAGTTTGGTTGTTGTTATACAATGGCTGCCACATGCTTCTGGGTGTGGTGGAGTGCTACATCCTGCTCAGGGGTGGGACAAGGGGGCCTGGTGGGAGTTGTAGTGCAGGCCTCCCACCCCCAAAACAGCCTCCCTGTGAAGATGGATACCTACCTGTAAGTTTGGTTGTTGTTATACAATGGCTGCCACATGCTTCTGGGTGTGGTGGAGTGCTACATCTTGCTCAGGGGTGGGACAAGGGGGCCAGGTGAGAGTTGTAGTGCAGGCCTCCCACCCCCAAAACAGCCTCCCTGTGAAGATGGATACCTACCTGTTAGGTGAAGGTGAACAATGCAATGGCTGCCACATGCTTCTGGGTGGGGTGGAGTGCTACATCCTGCTCAGGGGTGGGGCAAGGGGCCTGGTGGGAGTTGTAGTGCTGGCTGCCTGTACACATGCAACCCTGGGAATGTTGCTGGCTACCTTTGGGGTGAATCAGAGGGAGTGAATGTTACATCTGTGAGACATGTGTTGGGTAGTGTGTGGTGCACATGAATGGATTTGGGCCTAGGAGGTGTAGCTTTGTAGTTGTGCAAGACAGTACATAGCAGTATAATGGTAGACATGTGTTTGTACTTATCAGCCTCCACTCCCCGGGTACTCCTGTGAGACTCTCTGAATGCAGTATGGCAAGCACCTTTTCCTCCCATGCAGTGAATGTTCTTGGTGGAATGGGAGGGCCACCGCCAGTCATCTGAGCCAACTGATGGTTCTTGTAGTTCTTCTGTTTCACCAGCCTCTTGAGGTCATGCCACCGTTTCTTGATCTCCTTCTTGGTGCGTGGGGTGGTCCCTACTGCATTGACCTTGTGGACTATCCTTGTCCACATTTGTGCTCTGGTGGCTAATGGTGTCTGTTGGACCAGGTTTCCAAACAATTGTGGTTCTACTCTGATTATCTCATCTGCCATGACTGACAACTCACTGTCAGTGAATTTGGGCATTTTCTTTTGTGCCATGGTGTGTGATGTGCAAATAGTTTGAGGTGCGGGTGTGAGGGTGGTGGGGGTGATATAAGTGGGGTATGTGTGTGTGTTGTTGTGCTGGTGAGATGTGTGGTGGTTTGCCTCTCCTTTGTGCTGTAGGGTTATTTCCTTCAGGGGTGGAGTATTGCAAAGGATTCTGGTCAGGGAAAGGGCTGGTTTTATACTCAGCTATGTGGGTGTGTCAAAATGTGGTATTGCTGTCAGGTGGGTTGTGTGGGTTGTCCTGGGATTTGTATTTCTTTTGTTGCCATGGGGGTGTGTCATTGGTGTGTGTTAGGTGTTTTGGGGGGCTGAGCTAGTTTGATGTGTGCACTTGTTGGCCTTGTGGTGTGTTTTTCTTTTTTGACTGCCATATTTGTTCCGGAGCGGCCGCGGCAGTGTGTTTGCAACAGTCCTTCCGCCGGCTCTCCCATTCATCACTGATTGCGATCGCGGCAGTCGGAAACAGCGGATCGTTCCGCTGTCTCCTCAATGGTATCCTAATTTTACGGGCGGTTACTCCGCTGGCCTAGTGGCGGTTTGGGGTGTTTCCGCCGCAATTCCGACCGCCGCAGACAGATTTTCACCTGCTCGTTCCACTGGCGGCGGGTTTTCGTGGCATCGTTTCGCCGCGGTCGGATTTTTCTGGCGGTTGATCCTAATCGGACCGCCAGTTTTGCCACGGTCCCAGCGGACGGTTTATTTCCACTACCATGGCGGTCGGAATGGTTTTCCGCCCGCCATCCTAATCAGCCCCTTAGTGTCCAGCACCTTCCCTGACTTTATACTAAGTGGAGTGGGTATAGTAAATTAATTATGTTTAGTGTCCAGCAGCTTTTTAAATTTAATACTAAGTGGAGTGGGAATAGTAAATAATATTCGTTTAGTGTCCAGCACCTACCCTGAATTACTACTAACTAGAGTGGGAATAGTGACTTATATATGTGTATAGTTTTCTGACTTAAAAAAATTTATATAGTGAGTAGTGGGAATGTGTATAAATAATAACATAGTTTACAATGAAAAATAATAAAGTTAAATATATATATTTAGTGAATACATTATTTCATACAGTACATTGAAATAAACTATAATTTTTAATATTAAATAAAACATTAATAAATTGATAAAAAAATAATCACACATGTAATTTTTAAATTGATGTTTCTTTATTGTCAATGATATAGTAATGATAAAATAATATATATTTTATTATGTGCATATCATATAAATTAATACACATAGAGAGAAAAAATAATCTTTATTTTTCAGACATAAAAGATTTGATATATATGTATAGTTTTACATATATTATTTTTTGGAAACAAATGTTTTCAAAATTGGTAAAGTTTTTAATACAATTATGTACATTTTGTAAAATGAAATAATGTAGTTTTACATTGCGTTACAAAAATCTGATTAAAAAATATAATTTTTATTAACAGTTGTATACTTTTATTTTGTATTCTGAATATTTCTTATTTGGTTACATATACTGTACATTTTTAGTAATATATTTGTTTTAACATTTTTTAAATACAAATAGTTTTTTAAATTGTATAACATTTTTATAACATATAATAATACTTTTTAATTAATATTATTGATATATAAAATATTAATAATATTAATTATTACTTGGTTTAATTTTATATAAACATTTTTTATGATAGGTATACATTTTTTTAACATTTATTACATTCAGTACATATTTTTTTAAAAGGTTGTATATAACATTTATACATATGGAATTATAATAATAATTATTATATGTGTTATAATATTTATTATTATAATTTTACAATGCAGAAAAAAGTTACATAATTTAAAACATAAAAGTAATAAACTGTTGCATTTTTAGAAAACTTTACAGCAATGTATTAGTTATGTTATAACATGTTTTTAAAGATATACTTTATTTGTGAATGTTTAAAGCAGCCATATTTGTTTACTGGTTCCATTGTGAAACCGCTCGCGTTTGTTTTGGGTTATTTCTGAGGGGAGAAGCTCGCGGTTGGAAGCTGCGTCGCATCGAGGAAGGTAAGTTTAATTTTCTTTATTTAATCTATACTTTTACTTTAATTTGAAGGTAGTTAGGTGCTAGGTAGTGTGTCTAGTGTTAGGTTTTTGGAGTTGTGGTGTTTTTTATGTGTTACTTAGGTTTTAGCGATATGTCGATCGTTAGTTTTTGAGGGCTAGGTTAGAAAGGTTTAAATAAGTGAGAATATGTGTGAATATGGTGTGAATAATGTTTGCAATAGTATTATGTTATAGTCTATGTGTATGTTTGTGTGGGTGGGTTTGTTTGTGTTTTTTTACAGGTTTTGGTCGTGAAAAGTGGCGGTTATGAGAAGATTGCGTTTTTTATGGATTAAGGAGGTGTGTATTAGTTTAATCAACTAATAATTATTTTACACTTCCTTAATTTTTCGGGTTTTCATGGTGCGAGGAGCACAACTGTTCCTTCATACTGCTGGATTGGATGGCGGTCCTTTTTGCTGGAGATGATTTGGATCGTCTTTTGGAACTGATTGCCTTAGAGGCTACATGTGCCTTCTTGGATTTGTAACTACTTAACAGCAACAGGAACTGTTGGTGACAAATTCAATCTCCTTTTAACTTTTTCACGCCTACTAACAGGAATTGTCATTCAGCTCTCTGACTTTTGGCCTATCTGCATTTGCTTTGACTCTGCTGACCTCTGCGGGTTGTTTTGCTTGGTACCACAGACCTGAGCAACGGGGAGGCTGTCATCTGACCGTCATGGACATTGTCGACTGGCATGAGCCCGGCTTCCATCATGCAGCTGTAGCGCATGAAATTCACATGGCGTAGTCGTTTTGCAAGTACAATAGTATTTGTCTGTCACATGAGAAGTGTCTGCAGAGCTTGTTCTCGGTGTGGTCCAGGGGCACTGCCTGTACATCCTGTCCGTGGTCGGAGGGGATTGTCCGTTGTCATTCTGTTCTGGTCAGGCCCTAGCACCCCCACTCAACAAGGTGTCACCGCTGCTAGAGGACACGGGTGCCTTTTAGATGTCATGGGGAGGCGGGCTAGTTGCCCCACACTTTGAGAGTGATCCATCCAGTGATGTGAGCGACACAGCACATGGGATGTACATTTCTCTATGTACTGGCTGAGCAATGGGTCTGCTGGCAAAGTCCAAAGACCCGGGACATCTCATTCGACTCCTCCCAGCAAGGGTTGGGGGGATATGCTCGTGGGTCTTCGTCCAGAGGGATTATTGATATGACATCTTGCTTCATGTGTTATGGATGTGTCACTATGGAAACTGTATATGTACTCATGCATTCTCAACGTCTTGTGGCACGTATGTTGCCTGTCTTGCAACTGTAGTAAATAAAGCACATTTCAAAGCGTGTCTTTTCTGCAACTTATCGACTTGTGTACACGCGCTTGCAAACCTCTGAGTGAGTGGGAGAGCTAGTGAGGCACTATAGCAATTGGGTCCTGTGTTTCTGGGTGCTCAGTCCCTGCCTGCCCAAGTTCTCCAATCCAGCGCATAGTCCTGTATGTGTACAAAATGCCAGTAACAGATCTCAAAGTTTGTACGACAACAGCAAGGCACGCAGACACAGTCATATTTGCTCATTGTTCACTGACACTCAACGGAACTAGTTGACGATGAGCTGTTGTCTCTGGTCAAGGCCTTCTTCCTCACCACTGTCATCGTCAATGGGCATGTGTATGTTGGGTGCGGGAGGGTTGCTGCTGTTCATCGTCGGCCAGAATCAGGGGGATCCTTATGCGCATGGCCAGGTTGTGTAGCATGCAGCAGGCGACTAACATCTGGCATACCTTCTGTGGTGAGTACTTAGGTGCACCACCAGTCTGGTCCAGGCACCTAAATCTTGACTTCAGCAGTCCAGAAGTACGCACCAACACACGACGTGTCCTCCCATGTGCATCATTGTATTGGACTTCCCCCAGCGTTGTTGGATTCCGCAGTGGGGACAGCAACCACAGACGATTGGGATGCCCAGAGTCACCTAGTTGTGAGACAGACAGGCAAACAGTGTGATCTTAATGTGTGGGGAGAGCAGCATGTCACACATACATCACAGTCATTGACACAGCCCACTCACCAACAAGCCAGGCCCGCTCGGGGTGCTGTTTGGCCATCAATTGGTGTATGGTGCTGTTTCGCAAGAAGTAGGAGTCATGTGCCGACCCAGGATACCTTGCACACACGTGTGGGATGATCTGATCCGCTTGGCATACCACTTGTACGTTGATGGAGTGGTAGTGTTTGCGGTTCCTATAGATGTGTTCACTTGCCTGTGGTGGAACGAGGGCAATGTGGGTACCATCAATGGCTCACACAACATCTGGAATGCCTCCCAGGTCATAGAACTCCCCCTTCACAGCTGCCAATTCATCCCTCCTTGGGAAGTGGACAGATCTGTCCTTGTAAGGCATCAATGCTGACAGGACGTCACGCAACACCATGCTGAACATAGGCTGTGACATCCCCTCGGCGCTGGTCACAGTGTACTGGAAAGACCCAGTACTGGAGAAATGCAGTGCAGCCATACCCTTCACTGTAGCAGACAATGCGGCCGGATATTTTCTTTTGGCCTTCAAATGGGGCTCCAACTGGGCACATGGGTTTCGTAGTGTGAGGCGATCCAAACGGAATCCCCGGAGGATTTCGATGTCCTCCATCATCGTCAGGTCGGGGACAGGGTGAAAGATGGGTGGTTTCCTCCTATGTATGTCAGGGTACACAGGCATGGGCTGAGTTCTAGATAAAATGTGGTGCACAGCTTACCCAGAGAATCGCACAACCACAACATTGACAGGCCTCATGGTCACGTGAAATGCACAAGTGACCTGCATTCAGACGTTGTTTTTCTTCACGCACTCGACATACTGAACACTACGACATCCAAAGAAGTCGATGTGTATGGCATGTAGTACACTGCTACATCAAGGATGAGCTGCCCTGTGGTCAGATGGCACGGCACTGGTGTTTTCCGGCATCAGTGCTGAGTTGCATGTTGCTGCTGTCACTGCACGAGTGCAAGCTTCAGTCCCACACTACGCAACACCATTACGGGATGAGGGCAGTGAGTGTCATCAGGACAACGCTACATGGTTGTTCAGCACAGTGAACAGACACATGTGGACATTATGGGGTCAGTCCTGTGTGAGTGTGTGTGGAATTTGCGTTACAGACATTGCAATGTTCACCTGTATGAGGCACAAATGCACATGGATTGTGTATACATGCCCACATGGCTGCCAATGAGCGATGATGTCGGTCAGAGCTATGTTTCTTTGTTCCACATGTGCACTCCTATGACATGTGTGTGAACATTAACAGGTAATGGCAGCTGTGCACACTGCACACCGCACCAGTACGTGTGTTGGGAGTGCTGGGGGTTATAAGTATGTCTGATTTGCAGACAGTGGACACCTCTGATTGTCTGCCTATGTCACTGGCCCTTCACAAGTCGACCCCTGGCCAAGGGACGCCAGTCAGTTGTCAAGGGATGTACAAGCGATGTTCACAGGTTGGATGTTTCATTACACAACATTGGTACAGTGCGAGAGACCTTTGTCCTTTTGGACTCCTTCCCTCATTTCAGTCCATGCTGGCCACGGGGCATGACTATGTATGTACTTTCACTCTCACTCTCATTTCCTTGGACATGCCATGTGTGTGTAGACTTGACTCAAGGGTCACACTCTCTAATACCTTCACAGTGTAGTGTAGTGACCAGCTGGTCACTGTTCTAGTTGTTCTGATGTACCAGCCACTCCCAGAGGGCTGGCTTACCCCCCACCCCACAGACACCCAGCACAGGTGTCACTGGACATGTGACCCTGCCAACAAATGGGGCCGGACGCACGTGCCCTGGGCCAGTTCTCCTATACATGTACGGTGTCTGTGTGGTTACTTTGTATGCATGGGGGCCTCGTGGCCCACAACATTACACATGGGGTGCACCAATCACTTTAGGCAAATGAGTTGTGATGGGTGATGTAATTTGCATGGCACCAATGCAAATGCACTATGTGTTCACATGCGCGGTAGCTGGCATCCGCGGCGATGACACGCATTGGCCCCAATTGGATGATGCAGGGTTGCGGTCGCAGCTTCCCGGCCGCCGCGGTGTGGCAACCACTATGCGAATGAGCCATCGGCCAATGTGGCCCTTCGGTGTATATATTTTGATGTTGCGGTGTGCGCACTCTGCTACTGCGGGGCTCGTCATTAGCCCCAATTGCCTTCAGGGGCACCGAGGGTCACTCATGGGGATGGGGTGGGCCTCGCACTTTGCATTTGGCAGGTTGCCACATTCATCGTGGTGCCGCCACGCTTGCTGGGAGTTGTAGTTGTTCAGGGGTTGCATGCATGGAGATGTTTAGTATGTACCTCTGCTGTTGGGCGCGGCGGCGTCTTGTCTGCGGGAGGTGGAGCAGGTGGTGCAGCGGGAAGGCCTGTAGCATTGGATCCATGACGGCTCCGGTGGTTTAGATGGGTGCTGTATCGGCTCTTCCTCTCCGTTGTTGTGTTTCCGCCATCCGCAACGTGGTGGTTTTTACACGGCGGTGGGAAGGGCTGTTTGCCACATCGTGATCAGTTTGGCGGACGGAACGTTTTTCCGCACACCAGTCCTGCTCTATTGGCTCCGTCCGCCACCCTTGCGTGCGCAAGAAACGTGCAGAGCCTGACAGACCGCAGCGGACGGTAAATGGCCTCTGTGGGACCATTGTAATTTGGTGGTTTCAATGACCGCGCACCTGGGGCGGGAAAATGAACGATTTCCGCCACCGCCACCAGCACGGATGGGCTTCCGTCCGGCATCGTAATGAGCCCCTTAGTGTTGATTTCTGAAGGTGTCTCCATATACATTGATTAAAATGATAGTAGCAACCCTGAATTGCTGTGTGTGGGTAGGTTTTTAGGATTGCATTTATCATTGTCTGCTCAAAATCAATATTTATTTTGTGGGGAAAATAATTATTTGTTTCTTGTTTAATTTTAGATAGTAGTTCCATATAGGTGGAGTCTTGTTTATTTGGTAGTAAGGCGTAGAGAAAAGGGATGTTAGTATTTTGGTATAGTGCATGGACAGTATATAATTGATAGAATGGTTTGGGACATATTTTAAAAGTCCCATCCATCATCCAAGTTTCTGACTGTTGGAGTTTTACTAAATTATTTGCAGTTCCAAACATAATTATTCTTTTATCTTTAGATTTGTTATCATAAAGTAGAAATGGTTCATCATTATGTGTAATTGATAGTTCTGGTGGAATTTCTACTTCTTCAAATGTTTTTGGGGCAGGTGTGGTGGTGGTAGTGGCTTTTTTCGTTCGAGCTATAGTTCTTTTCAAGGAAGCAATAGAGGGCATTTGGCCAGCAGCATGTTGGGGTACTTTGGGCAGCATTTCCTTCAGTAATTCAGTGGTAGATTTTTGTGAGCTAGTGCTAGCTTCTTTTATATTGTCTAGAGCATTTCTAACCTCTATTTCAGTAACATTTGGGGGATGGTTATGCTCCCTAACATATAGAACAGTTGTTTCTTTAGTTGTAGCCCTCCCATTACACTTATTAGAATAGTATTTGCTACATTTCCAGTTTACTTTCAGTCCACTTTGCTTTTCTTGGGTATACACATACCCCATGTAACATAGTAAAAACTTTCCTTTCTGTGAAGTTATGAATTGGGCGCCTTCAGTCATTGTGATGTTTCAAATGCTAAGAGAAATGTATATACAAATTACTAAAAAGAATTCTGTACACATTTTTTTATTAATACATATACATTGTTATTTATATACTTACAATGTTGAATTTGAGGTCGTTTACTATGCTGATGCACTTTCTTTGTTGTTTGATTTTAGTTTTGTTGCTGATATTTCTGTTGGTAGAAAAAAGATAATTTTAATAATTTTGTTCAATTGTGCACAAGGTGGGGGGTTTGGGATAAAGTTGGGCTTTGGTTGGGTATTTTTGGTAATTGTTTTAATAGAATTTCTTTTAATACTTACTTTATTTCTTTGTCGATTTTTCACACTGTTGTGTAACTATTTGGATGTTTTGGGAATTATCTGTAGAGGAGACATAAATGTAAAATATATATATTAAATTTATTTATGTATTATAAAAAGTTGTTGTTGAAGATTAGCAGTAGTGTTAGATTATAAATGGTATTCTACTTACTTTCTGAAGTAGGAAATAGAATTTTCTTTAATGAAGTCTTGTGTTCTAGCAGCAATCCAGCAGAGTTTCGCCTTCTTGTTTCTTTTTGGTTTGAGGTGTAAAATAATGATAAATTTTTAGTTGTTTATATAGTGTGTAATTAATTGTTTGTTCAATGTGATTGGTTTATTTTAATAGTGTGTGTAATTTATTGGTTAACATTTATTGGATTAATTGTTTTGGTCGTTGTTTTCCATATATGGAAAACGCTAATTAAGAATCAGCTATTGCTCTTTTTTTGTTTTTTTACAGATTTAGGGGCACATTACGATACCCGGCGTAAAAAAATCCGCCAGGCATGGAAGCGGCAAAATTCCGCCCGCACACACCGCCTGAACACCGACCACGCCATTATGAGTACACAAACTGAAAACCGCCATCGGCGGAAAAATCATACAAAATACCGCCCGCCATCGTCCGAGTCGGAGTCAAACCGCCCGCCACGGACGGAAACACGCACGACAACACAAAACCGCCCGCCCTCACGGCCGACACACCGCACGTGAAATTACGATCGCACCGCCATGAGCGCGGAAAAACAACAAATATACCGCCCGCCAGCGCAAACAACGCCGATGAGAATCGACACGGCAGAAGCCATGGCGCCCACGTACCTGCACAGAAACCATCCGCACACAAAACCAATAGCACACAACATGGCCAACAAGTCCACACAGCAAGGCACGCACAAATACACAAGCACAGTACACATCCCGAAAACACCCCCCGGACAAACAAAAAATACAAAGGCCAGAACCCCAGACACAACACACCTGAAAACAACAGACCATGAGGACACACCCACATAGGTGAGTACAAAAGCAGCACTCCCACAGACCACAACCCCTTGCTACATTGCAAACCAGAGAGGAGAGGAGAGGACACAGTGACACAGCAAGGACAGCAGCACACCACAGAAACGCACACATCACAACCACCACCACCACCACCACCAAACACCGGCACCACAAACCCCCTGCACATTACACAACACACACCGCACCAGCACCACAAACACCATGGCACCACAAAGGATGCCCAAGTTCACGCCCATGGAGCTGACGGTCATGGTCGACGAGATCATCAAGGTGTACCCACAAATCTATGGGAACATGGTCCAGCACACACCACTAGCCACCAGAAACAGAATGTGGACCCGGATCGTAGACCAGGTCAATGCAGTCGGGACCCTGCCCAGGAACAGAACCGAGATAAACAAACGTTGGAATGACGTAAAGAGCCTGGTCAAGAAGAAGGAGGGCAAAAACAGAGAGCTGGCTGCCGTCACTGGCGGAGGGAATCCCGCGCTCTTTAAGACCTTCAAAGCGTGGGAGGAGAAGGTGCGAGTCGTAATCCATCCGGAGATCCTCGCCGGATTAGCAGGGGGAGTGGAGGCTGGTAAGTACAAACTAATGTATACCAGCACACCGCTATGTACACACATGCGCAACCACCATGCCACAGCTCCCAGGGACAAACACCCCCATGTCCAGCACACAATACACAACACATCACACGCACATGCAACAGACACTACCACACACAGGCCAAACCGAACAACTGTAAGATGCGTGGGGACATGTGTACACTAAGCCAGCCACGTAACCACCAACAGGTCCCCAAATATGCCAGAAGCGCCACAACGAGCACCCACCACACCCATGTGTCCGCCACAGCTGCACCAACTGACAAGTAACAGGTAAGTGGCAGGAACACAAAGTGCAGTGGGTCGGAGGGGGACAGCTGAAGTACAACACCCACCAGGCCCCCACTCCCACAGACCAGCAAGGTGGAGCACTCCCCACACCCATGTGTCAGGCACAGCTGCACCAACCGACAAGTAACAGGTAAGTGGCAGGAACACAAAGTGCAGTGGGTGGGACGGTGGACAGCCCAAGTACAACACACACCAGGCCCCAGTCCCACAGCACAGCAAGGAGGAGCATCCCCCACACCCCACACCCACGTGTCAGCCACCGCAGTGCACAACGACAGCCGAAAGGCAGACATCACGGTCCACAGCAATCGGTGTCAGTGGGTGTACAGCCACCCCCACGACCCACTACACCCCCCCACCCCCACAGACCTGCAACATGGAGCACCCCCGCTAAGAGCCATGTGGCATCCAGTACAGTGCACGCACGAACAACTTGCAGGTGGGAAACTGGACAGGGCTGGATTACTGGAGGCATGAGGACCATAACACCACCAACACATGGGACATGTCACGTAGCACACGAACACGCAGCACCGCCCACCGTCACGAACAAGTGAACAACGTGCACACGGACATGAACAGCAGACTCACACCCCACATGACCCATCACAGACATAGCAACACCCAAGGAGCCACGTCTGCATGCACAAGCCACACTGAATATAGTCCCACACGGCAGCCACTGTGCAACTCATCACACACAACCGAAACACCATTGAAGTCCTGTCCATGTAGCCCCTACTGCCTGTCAACCACACACCCCACAACTACGCCTATGTAAGACAAACAACACTAGACGCAACAGAGCGGAACAACAGAAATGCACACGAACACCACTGAACCCATCAAACACACAGACACACCATGCACATACAACATACCATCCATCCCATCCGTCAGCCCCAGTCTCATGAAAGGCATGTCATCCGCACAGCTGCCACACATACAGCAGTCACGCTAAGACACATGCCCATGACCAACCATGTGCCAGAAGTCAATTAAGCGCACGACACACTGTGAGCAACAACACACAACATGGGCCACACCCCCCCGAGCACTGCAGTGATGCACATGGCACAGGGCAGCACGCACACCAAGGAGATGGGACAACTGCAATACGTTGGCTGGCACACAACTATCACTCACTCATAACGATGCGTCCAATGCCATGTCCAGTAACCACAACAGACAGCATATATGCAGGGCATGTCAGGCATGCACACACCTCAGACCATGCACTGTCATGCTGCCACAACACATGTCACGTTCGGCACCCATGGCTCACAGCATGTACCCCAAAAGCATATACCCTCCCAAATGCGAATCTGGGGCATGGCCCCCATGTTGCCATATGCGTTCCTAAGCGTTCCATTTGAACCCCAAAAGCATATACCCTCCCAAATGCGAATCTGGGGCATGGCCCCCATGTTGCCATATGCGTTCCTAAGCGTTCCATTTGAACCCCAAAAGCATATACCCTCCCAAATGCGAATCTGGGGCATGGCCCCCATGTTGCCATATGCGTTCCTAAGCGTTCCATTTGAACCCCAAAAGCAAAGTACAAACCAGACCCAGGATGGGCCAGGAGCCCGCATACACCAGAGTCACAATGAGTAGGGGCAAAGCAACACACCCATCGGCATGGCCAATCCGTCCCATGCCACATGTGCACAGCACACAGTCCCATTGCCTAGCACACACACCTACAGATGCCACAGCCACACACTCGCCTCCGGGAAACCCATGTACGAGATTGCACGAACTGCCAATGTCAGACGACTAATACATACTTCGCCAGGTGCAACACAATAACAAATCTCATTCTCTCCACAGGTGACGAACTGCTGGACGCTGGGGATGGAGACAGCAGCCAGCACAGCCAGCCTACAAGCCCCCAACGAGGACTCACGGATCTGGAGGATCTGTCCACCTCTTCGGACACGGACCACCAAGCTGGCCCATCTGGCGTGGCAGGGCCCAGCCGCTCCCCAGGACCCCTCCTACCCACCAACCCATCATCCAGGGATGCTGAACAGTCCCAGTCCCCTGCTGCCACTGTCGTTGCGGCCACACCCACGGTCATTGCGGCCACTACCACTGCCGCAACCGCCACCATCACCGCACCGACCACCACC
Source organism: Calotriton arnoldi (assembly GCA_963921515.1). Classification (NCBI taxonomy): domain Eukaryota; kingdom Metazoa; phylum Chordata; class Amphibia; order Caudata; family Salamandridae; genus Calotriton; species Calotriton arnoldi. The sequence continues at coordinate 152,211 of CAWUFW010017790.1, forward strand.
GCCTCCACCACCACCACGTCTTCGCTGGCACCAGCCCCAGCGCAGGTGGTGGCCCGGCCGACTGGATCCACCCTGGGAGCCACAGCGAGGACCGTGGTGAGCAATGTGGCTAGTGGGCAGGCCGGTGGCAGCAGGACTGGTAGGAGGAGCAGGGTCAGGGAAACGCCAGCCTCCCCTGGGAGCCATGCCCTGCCTCAAATGGCCAGAGTCCTTGGGGCCTATGAAGAGGCCCAAGGACAATGGGCCAGGTCTGCCACTGACACGAGGTGGTGCTGGGTGCTGGGGGTGCTGAGGTCCATGGACGCCCATATGGGCCAATTCGTGTCCCGTATGGACCAACTCGTGGACCTCATGGGCCAGCTGGTGGTGGCGGTGGGGTCACAGGCAAGGCCAGCAACACCACCTCCGCCACCACCTGCTAGGGCGCAGGCTCGGGCAGCAGTGTCCACTTCCCCTGCGTCCACAGCCAGTGAGCACACCTCACCCACCACCAGCAGGTCGCCACCACACACCCCCTCCCAAACGTGGAAGGGGCCGTCCGAAGAGGAAACAGATCTCCCGGGAGGACTTCGCACGCTCCAGTCGCAAGTGAGGCAGCCAGCCAGCCTTCCGCCAGCCTTCCTTGACCAGCCACTGCATTGACTTGCTCTACGATCCCACTCCACACAGCCATCTGGATGGCATGTGTGTGTTGGACTATGGACATAGAACCAGTGGGTACACCCTGATCATCACGCAGCCATGACCGACAGCTCATTGTCACTGCACGCACCACTTTTGTCATCACCTTACACACACTCACATGTCACAGTTTGTAATAAATGCACCTTTTTCACTAACTGCTGTTTGTGCCCTGTGTCTTTATTGTACGGAATACAACGGCCACCTTGGGCGGAAAGGCACCTGATGCGTGGCATGGAAATGGAATCCGGAGGGCCTGTAGGGACCTAGGGGTGGGAGACAGAACAGGAGCACATTCAATGAGTGTGTCACACACCCATCACACAGTACATGTCAACAACTACAAGCAATGTACACACATCGCACAGAGCAATAGGGCACAATGCCACAGTCACCAACAGTGGCATACTACCCTGGCCATGGAGCGTTGACACACTGCACGCAGTGAACATACGGCCACCCTGACACAGCACACACACCTGCATAGATACAGACACATCATCCGTCGTACATGGACACTCACCGTCAAGTGAAGTAGCGGGCGATGAGCTGCTGGCGCACATTCCCAGCTTCCTCCTCTCCGCTGTCCACCTCACTCGAGCTGTCCTGGTCTGCGGGCTGGGGCCCTGGTTGATCTCCGTCATCCACAATGAAGGGGATCTGCTTCCGAATGGCCAGATTGTGCAGCATGCAGCACGCCACCACTATCTGGCACACCTTCTGTGGGGAGTACGCCAGTGCACCCCCGGTGCGGTCCAGGCACCTGAACCTGGACTTGAGGAGGCCAAAGGTACGCTCGACCACACGTCTGGTCCTCCCATGTGCCTCATTGTATCGATCGTCTGCTGGGGTGCGAGGATTCCTCAATGGACTGAGCAGCCATGCCCCATTCGGATACGCAGAGTCACCTGGGTGTGAGGGACACAGAGAACCGTTGCTATTCCAACTGGACAGGGGACAGCATCGCACAACCAGCACGCTACACCACTCCACATACTCACCGACAATACAGCCACGATCCTGTTGCAGATTGGCCATCAGTCGTGGCAAGATGCTGTTGCGCATTATGTGTGCGTCATGGGCCGAGCCTGGAAACTTTGCACACACGTGGGTGATCACCATGTCCGCAAGGCACACCACTTGCACATTCAGGGAGTGCGTGTGCTTCCTGTTGCGGTACAGGTGCTCAGTGGCCTGTGGTGGAACAAGGCCAACATGAGTGCAGTCAATGGCTCCCACGACGTGTGGGATTCTGCCAAGGGCATAGAATGCACCCTTCACTGCCGCCAATTCACGAGCCCTGGGGAAGCGGATGTACCTGTTCCGGTACAGCATCATGGCTGCCAGTACATCCCTCAGCACCTTGCTGAACATGGGCTGGGACATCCCTCCTCCACTGCCCACTGTGTGCTGGAATGACCCAGTGGCGAAGAAATGCATGGCGGCCATCACCTTAGCCGTGGGGGTGACAGCAGTCGGATACACCCTGCGGGGACGGAGATGGGGCTCTAACATGGCACACAGTCGATGCAGAGTTGGCCTGTCCAGCCGGAACTTCCTGATTACCTCTGTATCGTCCATGTCCGCCAGCAATTGGTATGGGCGGTCAATGTTCGGTCTCCGCCTGGGTTAAATGGCAGAGGACACATGTCAAAGCAACACGGCACATAGCAATTTCGCATACACATCACTGACATGACTGAGCAAGCACATGGGCCACAGCCCAGCTGTCAAGCTGGGACGGCACGGCCACAATACACTTACACAGGTCTCCCAACAATGGCAATGGCAAGTGAGACATACCACTGCCATGTGCATGCACATGGGGATCTAGGCCCCAATGACTTGCGGGGCGTGCTGATGGGGACTGACTGCATATTCGTCAAGCGGCAACGCCACGGCAACATGAGTGTCTGGTGAGCATGGTACTGCTTCCGAGGCTGGATGAGTATGGCACACGACGACGACGATGTGGGCACGGGCTGAGCGGCCAATACAAGTGGGACCTGTGGCACGAGGGGATATGAGACAGTAGTAGGTGTCAGCACTGCACCCTATGTACAGCACTGTACGGATCACAGCTCCCGAAACATTGACTGGTGTCCACATTGACAGCCCCATGCCAAGACGGCTGTGTGCTTGCAGTCACATGTCACAGGTGAGAGGTTACATTGCACGTGCCAGGTGGCAGTCGTACATAGTGGGAGCTGGCATGTGTGTGCATGTGTCTCCTGTTCAGGATCCACCAGATGGGCGCTGACTCTGTACTGACCATTGGACACAGCATGTTCCGTGGAAGGCTTGTGTGTGTGGGATGGTGGCACTGGATGTGCCTCCGTTGGGTGGGGGGCCATGCACAGGGCGGGTACGTCGATGATTGCGCATTGTTGGTCACGGTGGGTGCACCAGCTAAGATGTGTTGCCCTGTGTTCAATTCCTATGTCCGCATGATGATGGACTGTGGATGTGGGCAGACTACACATTGGTCGATGTGCTGTCCATATGCATGTGCCTTCACACCAGGCACAGCTGCCCCTGCACATGTGACCCCTGCTGGACTCGCTGCTGGGTCTGTGGAGCTGATGCACCTTCTGTGCGTGGGGCGGACAGCTCTCCTCACTTCCCTCATTGCGCATGTCATGACTTTGCCGCAGGTGACATGGATCATGGAGGGCCCACATGTACGCGTGGGTAGGCTACACATGATTGTTCACTGGTCGCCACCCCCAGTCAGTGTTTCGAATGGGAAGGTTGTCGTGCTGGTGGTATGTTCGATGTGGCGGATGGGCGGGCCTAGGTGCGGGCTTACATTCCGGACATGGGGGGTAGTTGGATTGGCGACTAGTTGCAGTACACACGGGACACGTCTCTTCCTTTCCACATCTGGGTCATCCCTTGTACTCACTGACAGTGATACAGTCATCTTCGCCCCAGCCCTCATGTCCTCCCCTCGCCCCCCAATATGCATGCTCACCTGCGAGGCTAGCGCTTGCACAGGCAGCCCCAAGCTCGCACCAGAGAGGGCAAGGAGTGCATGTGTGGGTCCAGTTGCACGAGTGGGCTGTCTCAGGGTATGATGTGTGGCGGGACGCCGTCCACCTGCGTGGTGCCCCAAATGGAGACCCGGCCTGCATGGACTATGCATCACAGTCTTCGCCTTCCGGATCCGCCACCTGCGACACCCAGTGGCTGTGGCTGCCCTTGCGGCCATGCCGCGTCCGTCTGTGGCTGATGGCCCACACATTCACTCTTTGGCCTCTCTGGGGAGGGCTCGGGGGTGGTGGCGCACGCGCTTGCACTTAGTCGCAATGGCATGTGGCGTGGTTGGTATGATGGGCAATGGATGGGATGGTGCGAGCCACCTCCCGTGACGTCAGTGCTGCTCGTGCTGTGGTGCGTCCCCCTACACTTCCATTTGACTTTTTGCCATGCTGGACGTTGAGGTTCTATTGCCTGCGTGATATGACCAGGAGGAGCGCGAGGAGACCTCTCACACACCATGCTCCACTGCCATCCCGTGCCCTGTATCGCCTGTGTGGATTGACTATGTTGGGGTTACACCTGGTCGACTGGGGCTGTGTGTGCCTTGTCAAGGGGCATGGCGGGCGCACAACAGGATCCAGCTTGTCCACAGAGGGTGGGCATTCGGTGCGCCTGGTACCGCTTTGTACGTGTGCCCGGCTGCTGTGCACACACGTGTTCACTCCCCCGACAGGTGTCCTCTCACAATGCCCAGGGAAGCGGTGGTGTACTGTTCATGACCCCTCCCAACACGGCGTGCTCCAACTTGGCATGTGCGCATCTACCCGTCGCACCCACCCACCTGAGCACTGCGTCCATACGACTTCACACGACACATGTGTGTCTTCCACAGTAGTGCTACTCATTTGCGTTGACATCCAATACCAGTGGACTACATGGTCATGTCACGACTGCCGTGTACTTCACATACTCTCATCCTCTCTCATTCGTACTTGTGAAATGAGTCAGCGGAGACAGTTCTGGTTTCAAACATTATATTGAGTCTTCTGTCCTCTGTGATGCAGTATAGTGGACACTACTGGCAGCGGGATACATGTTGAGGATATACTGAGCATGATTACAAATGGGATAGGGTGTGGGGTTACATCTGCTTGGCCAAGGCTGTGCTAATGTACATTTACGTATGGCTGCGGAGCTGCGGACTTTGACACAGACGGTATACATGTAGCCTACCAGACCGCTCGGCATCATGGGCACAGTCCATCTCAGTTCCATGTGACAGGTTTGCTGCGATTGTTCCTCATGCACGCGTGCATGTGAGATGACATCAGGGCATGTGCTTGCGTGCATGCAGCGGCGTGCCACTTGTTGTTGCACTGTGGTGGTTACTGGACATGTCACAGTCACTGGGGTCGTGTTGTTGTTGTATGCACTTGTCGTCCATGCAAAGGTCCTGGTATGGGATTCCCGGGGCGGGGGTGGGAGGGGTGCAGCACCCACAGACTCCAGGCGACCTATTCATGTCCACTGAGCGGTGTGTGTGTCCATGTGCGCTGGATCCATGTCGTGTCCTGGTTGTTCGTGCAGTTCCGTCCATGTGGGTGCGATGCACAGAGCCCATGCCACTGCCTCCCACGATGCATGCGGTGTTCCTGGATGTGATGGGGAACAGTGTGCATGTCCCGGTCATATCCGATGTCATGGCGATGTCGTTGATGGTGTGGTTACAGTTGCCGGTCGTTTGGTATGGCTGTTGTGGTGGTGACTGGCCAGTCCGTGCGGAAGCTGAGCATGGGTGCGGGGTTGGACTTCATAGGTCACTCGGGGAACCTGCGTTGTGGTCCGACGTATTTACAGGTTGACAGGTATGCGATGCCGTCCAGCAGGGCTTCCATGTCATTGGTGGTGTACATGTTTGCCAGCCAATGAAGCGGATGGTGGCTGTCAAGGTGTTGTTCGTAGGTTGTCCCTTGGAGGACCATGATGGGGCATGCTGGGTGACATTCGATGTAGCTGTTCTCGATGATCCGTCGTGTGGAGGCACAGTGGTTCCATTTCAGTGCACGTGCGATGTTGGCCACATACGCCATGCCCCCATAGGCAGAGCAGGCCCTGTCGTGTGCGTCCAGAGGGAGGAGTAGTGGTAGCAGGTCCGCCTTCAGACATGCCGGGTTGGAGAGGCATATCTCGACGGGATGCTGGTAGGGACACCTCCGACAGTAGAAGACGGGCATGACGCAGCTGAACAATGTGATGCGGTAAGTCAGTCGGTAACTTACGTTCAGCAGGGACAGGAGATCGCATCCCAATGTATGTATCGTGCTGGTTTGGTACAGCTTGAGCTCTTCGGCGTAGTTGGGTAGGTGTGTTGCGGTTGCCATTTCGCAGCGGTTCGTAGAGGTGGCGTGCTCCGGCTGTGTGTGCAGTCTGCAATGTGCACGCTCCGGGGTTGCTGTGAGCTCTGTGTAGTCGTGGGGAGACAGGACTTGTGTTCTGTTGGCTTGTTTGGAGGACACGGGCCCTCTTCCCACATGCTTCTCAGACAGTTCAAGGTCGGTGCTGTGTGACTCCTTCCAATTAACTTGCATGTGGCCGACATGGGGGAGTGTTTTCTTCTTTCTTCCCCGTCCGTTGTGTGCTTCTGTGATATGCGCTATCTGCCGTGTGGTCGGTCTCCTCGGCATGCCTGTGTTGGTCTATTCTTGGACAATGGCTGTATTCACCGGCTTCTGTCGTAGGGCTGTGGTTTCGGTGTTGGAATGGAAGGTCATTCAGTGCTGTCTGCTCTCCCTTGTGTGGGCGGCAGGCTGCCTTTCCGCTCTGCGTTGGGCCTTGTGTGTGGATGTAATTCTTGGGCCACCTGTTGTCGGTCCCCGGGCTCTTTGGTGTTCCGTTTCATGTGTCTTGTTCATATGTGCAGGGTGGTATGGGTTTTTCAGTGTGGTACTGGCGTTCCTCTTCCCGAAGGGGCCCTGCTTCTCCTAGTTGGTGTTGCCGCCGCTGTGTGCTTCGCCATGTTTGTTACACTGGGGTGTGTCCTGCTGTTGCGTGACTTAACTGACATGTGTGCGTCGGTTGTGTTGCGTTGGGTGTTGTCCGTGAATTGGGCGTTGGGGACATGTCTGTGGCCGGCCTGTCACGTGTCATGTGCGTTCGGGGTGGGGCTGATGTGTGTGCTGCTTGGTTGTGTCCCTGTGTCTGTGTGCGACGCATGCATGGCGCTGCGGTTGGCCTCTGCGTTGTGCGCATGTGTGGCGGCGTCATCGGCGCTTTGGGGCCGTGACGGGGTGGTTGGTTCCTAGTCCCAGGTGGTGTGTACACATGTGTTCCGCGATGTTAGGATTTGGCCTGTGTGTCATATGTGGATGCAATGGTGGATGTGTAGTGTGCACGCGCTGGTGGGGGGTTGTCCGCTTTTTCCGCCCTTGCACTGTGTGCGCTGTTTGCGTGCACTTGTTGTGTGTGTGCCTACCTGCGTCTCCGCGGTACGTTGCGTCCTTGGTGGTGCATCAGCAGAAGCATGGGAAGGGCCTGCAGTGCTGGATTCATGCCCGGGGTGCCGCTTCTTCGTTGTCCGTGCTCTGCGTCCGTGTTTCCGCCTCTCTTTCACGTGCGGTGTCTCTTTGCCGTGGGAGCCGTTTGTTTGCGGCATCGTAATTTATGCGCCGGGCGGGACGTGTTTCGTCGGACGGTGTGTGTCAGTTGTGCTGCGCCGCTACGTGTGCGGGCGCACTTTGATGGCGGACGGTGTTGCTGGCTTGCCGGCGGTGTTTGGCCTACTTTTCGCATCGTAATTGGGCGGGCGTGTGGACTGCTGCGTGCCGGCGGTAACTGGTGCTTTTTGCATCCGCCAGCACGGCGGTTGTGCTTCCGCCCGACATCGTAATGGGCCCCTTAGTCCGTTAAATGTGTATTATATTGTATTTGTTGTTAAATAATGTGTGCATATTATTGAATTATAATATTTATATAGTTATTAACAGTGTATTTATAATATATTTTAGGACTTTATATTTTAATATTTTTAAAATAGGTTGTATTTGATTTATTTTGTATGCAATGTATGTTTATTGATAAAAACATATTTTTGGTGTAAGGTTTTGTGTATTTTAACTGTTTTTAAGATGTCAATATTTTTTAAGAATGATATTGTTGCTGTTTATATTATTGTCATCGATATTTTTGACATGTATATTTTTAGACTATGTTCGATATTTTAGATAACGATATTTTAGTGTTCGATAATACTGATATCGATATCAATGTTTGACGATATTTTGGTGTCGATAATAATGTATTTTTAAAATTAAGTATAGGTTGTCGATATTAGTGTAATTGATATTTTTGTGTCGATAATATGGTAGGTCGATTTTGTGTCTGTCGATATTATGTCAGTGATTCCCTCCAAGTAATAGAGGACTACAAACCCTGTGTTTGTAATTTCAAAGTAGAAACTTCTTTTGAAGCTGCCAGTGTTCTTATAGGAAGCAGTGCTGCTTTAAAAGAAACAAAATCCCATCTGCAACACCATGGGGTGAGCAGACAGTGGTGCCTTTGATGTACACCACACCGCCCAGATTGTGCAGCATGATGGATGACCTTGGGCCTGGATCTTGACACTGACAGCTGTCAGCGGTCTCTGTTGGTTGCAGTCCTTATGGGCAGAGCTTTTCTTGGGTTGTGGACAGAAATCTGAACCAAGGGGTGGAATGGGCCACATCACTTTGTTGGCAATAGTGGTACTGTCTGCCTACTGGGATGCACCTGTGAGCAAGTTAAGGTTAGGTGATGCACAGATGGGGTCTACAAGTGAGGAGAAGGGTTCCCCATAGGTCACTCCATTGGTTCAGTAGAGTGTGGACAGAGGGATCCAACTAAATTCAGAAGGGCATAGAACTTGCATTGGCCTCTGCTGATGAGGACCAGTGTCCATGTCCTATCGCCTGTTGGACAGAATTTCATTCGCTAACAAAATGCTCTGTTAATAATGTGCAAAACGTATGTTTATGTAGCACATGTGCTAAATGCAAAATTCGTAGTAGGTAATCATACTTAAATGTGAAGTTAGCCTAACTGTTGGTGCCATGTTAACTGAAAATAATGCATTAACACTAAAAGGCCTGTTTTTCACATTGAATAGTTGTTTTCGCATAATGTTTTCTCTTTGTTTCAGATGTTGTATTGTTTCCAGAAGCCTTCTGTTGGTTAGTGAATAGACACTCGTTTTGTATTAGACAACTGATAGTGAGTTCTCACTAGGAAGAGAGGAGGCAACCGGAAGGATGGTTCATGGGAAGAACTGCTTGGACCACAAAATATCAACGATGTAACTTTTCAAGGTTTAATGTCTGAAAGTCTATTGTGCCTGTATAGGTAAACGGGAGATTAACTATTCCCAGGAGTTTACTCAAATTCTATTGGCGGATGAAGAAAACGGAAGAAAATAATGTTGTGACACAGAATATTGTGTGTTTATATTAGAGTGTGTTCCTAGAGTAGCAGCGCGATTCCAGGCTTCCATGGATTACTTTCTGACTGGAGACTCACTTTTGAGTTTCTGATGCCTTTCTACATTAGAGGCTGCCTTACTTAGATTTTGTTGATTGTCTGCTGATAACTTGAGCTGAGAATAATTTCCAGCTTATTATGCAAAGGCTTCATACTTGTGCATTGATTCTCTCATCAGAGCTCTTCATTGGGTTTCTGAACTGACACCATTCCATTTTCTCTCATTATTCCAACTTAATTTAGAATAGGGAATTCTTCTTTATGGAATATACTTGTTGTATTATTACTACATTAACTTTGATTCTAATGAACATTTTGTTTTATTTTATAATTACATATTGATTGCTGGATTATATTAATTGGCTGGAGTGGGGTCATGTTAGACCTGGCCATCTATGCAGGGTCACCCCAAACATTTTGCCTTTTACACTACCATTTTGCTAAATTAGTTTTTGTTGGCCTTGGGTCTCTGTGCACTTTACCACTGCTAACCAGTGCTGAAGTGCTTGTGCTCTCTCCTCAAAACAGGGTTGAATTGGCTTATACCCAAGTGACATATTTAATTTACGTGTAAGTCTCTTATAGAATGATATACCATATACCCAGGGTCTTTTAAAGAAATGCTACCAGTGGGTCTGCAGACCCTATTGTGTCACCCACCTAAGTAGCACATTACAACATGTCCCAGGCCTGCCACTGCAGCCTAAATGCAGTTTTAAACTGCCATGTCCACTTGGCATTAAATCCCCCTTGACAAACCGTAAACACCCCTATTATTACATATAAGTCACCCATAAGGTAGGCCCTAGCTAACCCATATGGTAGGATGCTGTATAATTAAAGGGTTAGACATGTACTTTTAAGTTTTACATGTTGTAGTAGTGAAAAACTCCTACATTTGTTTTTCACTACTGTGAGGCCTACCCCTCCCTTAGGATAACATTAGGGATTCCTTATTATATTTAATAAGGTGAAATTTCCAAATGGGAGCTGGTAGCTATGTCATGTTTGGTGTCTTTGGAATTAAAATGAAAAACCCTATTTAATGGTAAAGTGGGGTTTTTGATTACAGGGACGCCCTGCCAGGCCAGAGGAGGCGCTGCACTCACCGCTTTGCCGCGCCAGCACTCCCGCAGCATTCCCGATGTCTTCGCTGGGGTGGGACTCGGTCCCCCAGCGCTTCGCACTCCACGCAAAGGGGCGGGGCCACGCACCTGACACCACAAATGCACCGGAACACTGCTGCAGCGCGGGACGCCCTGACAGGCCAGAGGTAGTCCCTGCACTCACGCTTTGCCACGCCAGCACTCCTGCAGCATTCCCGGTGTCTTTGCTGGGGAGGGACTCGGCCCCCCAGCTCTTCGTGCTCCACGCAAAGGGGTGGGGCCACGCACCTGACACCACAAAGACGCCGGAACACTCCTGTAGCGCGGGACGCCCTGCCAGGCCAGAGGAGGCTCGGCACTCACCGCTTTGCCGCGCCAGCACTCCTGTAGCATTCCCGGTGTCTCCGCTGGGGTGGGACTCAGTCCCCCAGCGCTTCACGCTCCACGCAAAGGGGCGGGCCACGCACCTGACACCACAAAGGCGCCGGAACACTCTCGCAGTGCGGGACATGCGTGGGCGTGTCCGGGCAAAGCCCGGGCCAAGAGCGGGCTCGTCTGCACACGTCAGAGGCCGGAAGAGGCTGGGCTGGGCCCGGTCTCTTGGTTTTTATTTTTGAACCAGTGATTTTATTTTTGTACTCTCGCATATTGGGATTGTTTAGTCCACAGGTGAAGAGGCTACCCAAATTCGTTGAAGATCCGGAAGGTAATCTTATTTTAACCTACTGTAATTTGATGATGGGAAAGAGAAAAGGGAGCCATTTAGACCCATCTTGGGAGAAGGACGATGTGCAAAGTAACTCAATCAAAAGCTATCTGACCTCCGTAATGGGGGCAATTGAAAGCGAGATAGGTAAAGTTGAAGCAAGGATGGATTCAGCCATTAAAAGATCGCCCCTACTGCTACAAAGTCTACCAGCGCAGAACAAACACAAAGAGAACATGGTAGCCCGAGGATGTTAACATCCAAGTCTTCAAAGAGAGGGGATTTATCACCTCCTAGAAACCCCTTGGAGTGCTTGCAGGGACAGTCTTCTAGCCCCTGTGTGATTAAAGACAAGCAAACACTGACCATATTAGAAGTGATATCACGGTGGATAGTACTCCCTGCAAAAACAGTGGACAAGACCTAAATATAGGAGAAATGCCAAAATCAAGTTCCTTGGAATTAACTCCCTGTTCTTTAATTAAACAAGTGAAAAAGAAAAAGAAAGTCACAGGTAAAATTTTTACAAGAAAGACGCCTAAAGGAGAGCCTTTAAGGAGAAAATTGGGGACAATCAATACTCCCAGTTTTGATCAACTGCGTGAGCAAATAAATTCCATATTTAAGTTGTGCTCGGGGACATTTGAAAAATTAATACATTTAGAGGAAAAGATCGAGAAAGTAATCACTGCTCAAGAAGCCCTCATAAGAAGAGTGGACATTATGGAAGAACAGGGGAGTTTAAGGGGGTCCAAGGGACAAATATGGGCCCTGTAAACAAAGTACGTACTAACCCACAGAGTCAAGAGTTAAAACACAAATTAACTCTGAGGCCTGACACGTTACCCTCATCTGGGATACCACTGGATACACTAGCGGCGCAAGACCTTCGGGACACATATCACAGGACGCCCAAAGGTTGCAGTGGCACCAGTCAAAACAATCAAAATAATATACGTCCTCATATTCCCCCAGAATGCACCCCTATATAATAGTCTTGGAAAATGTCCCCCCACTACAGAAGACCAAATATGAATCACATGGTTCACTGGTAAATAAGGTTTCCTTCTGGCTGAAAATAAAATCAAACTGGTCCCATGATCTATCCAGGGCAATAATTTCAACAAGAAGAGTTAACTGGGTGGGCCCAGCACGGAAGTCATCCCCTGGGTACTGTATAATTGTCAATTTTAGGAACCCGTGCTTGGTCAAAAATCTCCTTCAAAGCCTCGCAAATTTTGTTACCTATAATGAGGGTCTTAGAGCACAACACTTAGGTTTCTTTTACCAATCAAAAGCCCATACATCGGTAGGTCATGTAAATAGTTTATCGCAATCTGACCCTAAAATAGACAAGTCTGCCCTTCTGAGACCAGCACATTGTATCCCACTTTCAAACAGATTTGAAGCCCTGGCAGAATTGGATGCACAAGACTGAAAGTTACTGGACTTAGAGGGCAAAGGAACCTTACAAGAGGATTTTACTGTACTACCAGTGCCAAATTACCCCGCGTCTAACACGCGACAAGAGGGTCTCAGTATTGTCTCATGGAACATTGCGGGTCTTTGGACCAAGATCGATAATCCTGACTGGAGAGCTTTGCTTGACCAATATCATATTGTTTGTTGCCAAGAGACCTGGACAGTGGACCCTTTGTATGTTGACGGTTTTGCCTCCTATCATATACCAGCTGTCCCTTCTAGAGCTGGCAGAGCAAAAGGGGGCTTGGTCACTTTCATATCACTGGCATTGAGAGACATCCCAATAAGAGAACTGTGTAAATCTCAATACTATCAGTTGCTTTTAATTATTACGTGAAAGTCATTTGATTTGCTTTTAATTCATTTTTATTATAATATTTTTGAACCAACTGTGACAAATATTGTAGATGACTTAGAGGATGTAGTAACCGATGCCCAGAAAAAACATAGAAAGGATCTGCAAATAACTTGGGCGAGGGACTTTAATATAGGAACTTGTGATCCTAGGGTTCAGGAATCCTGCGGCATCTGTGACGAGAGGGATCAGCCCCTGAATCATTTAAAACATACGCCGTATGGGGATACATTGAATAGAGTTACCACCACTAAGGATCTGAAATTTGCACAAGATTTGGATGTGACTATCACCCCCGATCCCAACATATATAGGTCCCTTATCATTCTCAACTATTGACCGTATTTTAATTAGTAAAGATCTAGGGGCATATTAGCAAGACCGGCGATAAAATTATCGCCGTTTTAGCGGCAGGAAACTGCCGCTAAAACTGAGATAATGGGCTTGCTAATATGCGTTATAGAATTCAATAGAAGCCCAGGTTAGATGTCCTGCACATCTAACCTGGGCTTCTATTGGAATTCTATAACGCATATTAGCAAGCCCATTATCGCCGTTTTAGCGGCAGTTTCCTGCCGCTAAAACGGCGATAATTTTATCGCCGGTCTTGCTAATATGCCCCTAGTACCATTTTTTATGGGATATGCAGTTAAGGCAAGTTGTATGAGTGACCATAATCACATTTTTTAACCTTAAATCTACCGGTGTTAAAAAAAGAGAGGGACAAGAAAAAACAACATAGGGCTATATATAATAGAAATAAGGGCCTCAGTATCAAATGGGAAAAGGTTGATAAGGCGGCCTTTCTTAAAGACCTTATAATAAATAACAAGGCAGATATAGAGACAGTACTCTCAGATTCCGCCCCTCCAGAGAAAGTCATAGTGTCCTTCACAAACCTTAATAGCATCATGGCAGATAAATTGACCAAATGTAGTAGAAAAACCCTGAACATCCAAGGTGGTTCAATAAGATCTGCTCCGAAGCACATAAGGCATTACGGGTGGCATTAAAAAAGACCCCGAGGATGAAATAATAAAAGCAAGGAAGGTTTATAGAAAGGCAACTGGGGAAAGGAAACAGTTCTTGAAGGGTAAGGCTTGGGAAGATCTAAAAATTGCATTGACCTTAAAAGACTCCCGTGCTTTTTGGGAGGTGGTTAATTCAGCTCCCATGTCTGGGGATGAAATGCCCAAAATAGATACCATAGTCCCAGCCGAAGCTTGGGTTAACCATTTCTCGGGAATTTTTTCCCCAGAGCCAAGTACAGTTAACTTGTCGTCGGCCATAGAAATTCCTTGTGATATAGGATCTGCCCGTACCCTAAGTAACTCAATAGAGGTGAGTGAGGTACAATTAGCTATAGAAAGTATTCGCTCAAGAAAGCCCCGGAACTGGATAGAATCCCTGTGGACATATGTAAGTATTTACCAGATTTTTGGGCCCTATTGATTACAAATGTTTTAAAAGCTGCAATAATGTGTCCCCTAGTCCAGACCTGGCAAAAATCCATTATAGTGCTGATTTGTAAAAAGGGGATAAAACCAAACCCTACTGTTATCGTCCAATTTCCCTGCTCGATAATTCGGTTAAAATATTGGGCAGGATAATTTTGGCTAAATTAGAACTTTGGGCACTGGAACATCAGGCGCTTTCAATCTACCAATTTGGATTCCGCCCAGGACTTGGAACTGTAGAATAATCTTTAAATCTGGCTCTAATTGTTCAAAAGTGCACCAAAGCACAAAATGGTTGTTTCCATTTACCGTTTATGGACCTAACCTGTGCCTTTGACACAGTGAATCGCAGCCAACTATGGTCCATAATGTTAAAAATGGGGATCGATGGAGCAATTGTCACCTCGCTTAGTAGGCTACACGAATACAACTCAGCCTCAGTACGCTATAACAATCAGGGAGACTTCACGGAAGGATTCCCCTCAGTTATAGGGGTAAGACAGGGCTGTGTCCTGGCCCCATTTCTCTTTTTACTATACATTAACGGGCTGGGAGACCAACTATGTAAGGTGGGAAAAGACACTCCAAAATGTAATATGTGCCAAATCCCCATTCTCCTATATGCTGATGATGCTGTCCTGATAGCCAGGACAGCAAATGGCCTACAAGTGTTGTTAGAATCATTTAATGATTTAATGAACGATCTAGGTCTAAAAGTAAACCGTACTAAATCTTTCGTCATGAAATGGGGCCCAAAAAAAGCCAAAACAAGAACATTTTTACTGGGGGTCGAAGAAATTGAGAAAGTTCCACATTTTACTTATCTGGGGTTATTGTTTGATACTGATTTTAATTGAAAACATGTTTTAAATATTAGAATTATGCAATTTCAGAAATCTATTGATGCTATTTTTAGATTTGCTAAAAGACTGGGACATAAACCAACTAAGGAGATCTTATGTATCTACAAGAGTAAAAGTCTTTCTGTAGTAACCTTTGGGGCCGGGGTGTGGGGACACGTAAATTGCAAATTACTCCAAGTAGCAGAGAATAAGGGGCAGATTTACAAGCCCCTTGCGCTACTTTGCGTCACTTTTCCCATGTTAAAAATGACGCAAAAGTGGCGCAAGGGCCTTGTAAATAAGCCCCTAAGTTTCTAAGAAGACTTCTCTCAGTGCCTCAGAGTTCCGCTGTTTCTTTCTGTCATGAGGAAGTTGGTTTGAGTTGTTTGAAAGACTACATAGCGATCCAACTGCTGTTGCTCTGGTTAAAAACCTGGAAGAACCCAGAGGCTGCCCGCTGCAGAACACTACTGACAGACGGCATGAAGCTCGATAATAGCTTAGACATACCCTGGCTTAGGTATGTTAAAGCGAGTTTTGCTAAAATGGGTGTCCCAGATTATTATTCAAACCCAGATATGTTAAAAAATGTTTCACCTGTCACTATAAAGTCACCTTTTTATCAAAGTTATGTCCGGGCTGGCTCTATATGTAGTGTGACTGGCCAGCCAGAGCACCTCTCACAACTACGGAGAGAGCCTGCCCTGTACCTGCAAATTGACTTAAACGAAAGAAGGACATTTTTGTGGATGAGGTTGCGTTTAAAAACTGTACATTTTTTAGCTGCTTCCCCTATCCAAGGCACGTGGTTTGTTTCACTCCCTGTCTGCCCGTGTGACAATTGCTCACCTGAAAGCACTATGCACCTTATTCTCTTTTGTAGATTTTACACCGCCGAGAGGAAACAGTTTATTCGCCCTTTACTACTTTTTGCAGGGATTATAAATTACAAATTGGCAATGGAGTTTTTACTCTCCCTAGGAACAGTTGAGATCATATATCATATTTTAAATGATCTTTTTACTGCTTTAAGATTCGTAGTAGATATTGATCCTTTTAAAAATCTGTACATTTTCTGTATGTGGACGTGCTGTTTTTAAATGAAATTATGTTTGTACAACTTTTTATGGCTCTTTTAGAGTCAAAATAAAGTATTCTTGACTGACTGATTACAATTTTAAAAATGCCACTTTTAGAAAGTTGCCACTTTCTGCCTTTAGCCCTTTTGTGCCTGTAGCCTGTTGGGTCACATCACAGGGTGTAACTGACAGTTAGACTTGGTGATTTCAGACAGTCACACAATAGAGGGATTTTGTGTGCCTTGATGGACCATCTACTAGGAGGATGAGGGGGCAGAGCTGAGCACAGCCCCACTTACAACTGAAAAGCCTGTGCTCTGCCTTCACACAAAGGGCCTAATGACCCCACATTGTCACTGCTGCCAGATTGGAACCAGGGCAGGGGAGTGAGTAAAATCCATGCACTTCAAAGCTATTGTCTAGAAGCTTCTACCACCTTCCAGAACCAGGGCACTAGGGTATAAAAGAGAGACCTCAGACACCAAATCTTCAGTACACTTCTGGACCTGTGGATACTCTGTCAGGAAGAAGGACTGCTATGCTGCTGAAAGGGCTGCCATTCTGCTGGACTGCTTACCTGCTGCTGCCTTGCTGGACTGCTGCCTTCTGCCCTGCTCTCCTCTTGCCTGGGGAAGAAGCAAACCCATGTAACTTATTGGATAATGCTTTTCCTCCTCAAAAATGGTTAGGTAGATAGCAAAAGGCAATTTTGCAGTGTAAATCCTGTGATATTGTGAGTTACAGGGTTTGCAACTGCAAAATGGTTTTGTTCGTCAGACTCTTAATATTTCATTTTTCTAGTTGCAATTTTCATGCAAGCTTGTTTTTAATTGCCCCTCCTAAATATACATACTGTGAAACACACTAAATAGCACCTCGGGCTGTGAAATAGTAGCTTTCCAAAAAGAAATATTTTTATTTGTCAAGATTTATGATTTTCGTTAAAAACAACTGCAATGCTGACAATAGGCATCATAGATGGTGGGTGCTTAGTTAAATACCACCAGGTGATCAGCTTATGCCAAATTTTTAACTGGTTCATTGCCTAATCGGGAAGGATGGAATTAATTTTATGTACTGCTTCGGAAGGTCGAACCTGTGTAGATTAGATTAAATAAGCATGGTGTCAAAAAACATCTCTGATGTACTTCATTAATCCTCCTTATGTTTTGGGGTAACATCAAACATGGTCTAGTTTTACCTTATCCCAAATATTAGAGTGAAGAGCGTCAATTAATTTCAAGAGGCTAAGGTCAATGCTTAAGTTACATACTTTTAGCCATTAAGGGCGTCTACTATAGCTTATCAAAGGCACAACTGAACATTATGAAACAACGATATAAGCATGCATAGTTTTTCAGACTTACTGGATAAAAGCCAGGATGTTGTCTATAGTAGTCATCCATTACCGAAACCTTGATCGAGACCAATGTAGGACATGACTGTCCGTTATCCAACCTAATAAAGAAGATGGAAGAAATGTAGCAAATACTTCGACTACAGTGTATAGCAAAACAAGCATTGGGTACTTTTTCGGATCTTCTGCTGATAAACCTCGCAGTCAGGATTGGGAGAAGTGGCCGACAGTCTCACCTCCATACAAACAAGGGGTCAACACACTCCCCAAAATCCCAGAATAATTTCTCAGTGCAATAGGCACTAGGCAATATGGGCACATGTTGCTGTTGTGATGCTGTTGTAGGTTTGAAACTAAAATAAGAGGTTTACGGAATTCAACTGAGTAATATGATGTAAATAAGCGGAAAAATAATTCTCCATAATACTGACAAAAACACAGTGCAGACACTGAATCTCTAATACTGCAAAATTCCAGGAAATGGTGAGTGCATTGAGCCTCACGGACGACTGAATAAGATGCAATATACATATTTGCCATAATAGACCAGATTGTTTGGCTGTTCTTACTTTTGCATCTTACAAATAATTTGCACTTACTCTCCTGATATTATATATTTGGTTCTGAGGTCATTCATCTTCCTGTGGGCTTTCAAACAGCCTCTGATGAAGTAATACATTTAATGGTTCGCTATTAACTCTTGTCAACACCTGTTTAAATTGTTGTGAATTTGTGAAAGCAGTGTATTGCTAGACAGCGGCGGCCGGCACAGGTAAACACGGTGAGGCGGGGCAGGGGCACGGTGGGGTGGGAGGGGAAGTCGACAGACAAAGGAATAGGTATAATAAAATAAATAAATAATACCTATTCCGTCATCTGTCGGCTTCCCCCCCTGCTGCACCCTGCCCTGCCCCCCCGCGCTTAACTCTGCCGGCAGCTGCTGATACTAGGGTGAATGCAGTTTGATTTTTGCAGCATTATTTAACAGTTGACTTTTATTGCTGTTGCAGAATGACTCCGAACAACGTTTGAATAAAGACTTATGGGGTTATTTCCCCAGCAGGCAACAAATTCATATAATGTGCTAAATTAATTTCAAAGCTCCTAGTATCGTATCAGTTATTTGTCTCAATTATTTTTTGGGGCATACCATTTTATCCCTTCCTTTCAATTATGCTCCCCAAGTTCCCCATAAACCTTAATTGGATAGGTTATACTGAAATTGGATGCCTGATCTGAATTGCCTCTAGTAAGCATTACTAATAAAATTGGCATAATATTGAGAATGGAAATCAAACTAAGTAATGACATTAACCAATGAATGATCAATGATTGAACTGAGATTCATCAGAGAAAAATAAGTAAGGTGGGCAAGAAATCTTTTACTCTAAGTTCAACAGATCACCAGACCTTCTAGCTTGTCAGCTCTTTACATTCATGTAATTTATACAACAAGGAATGCCACACATATCATCATACAATTACTGAGATCAACTTCCATCACATTGACATTGATAAGATTACGATTACAAATCAGTTGAATTGTGATCCTTCATAGCCTTTCATAAGTATACAGATCTCAATGTTATCAAAGATAGCCTTTATTTGTGGAAAGCAAAATGTACATATTGTCAAGGGGTGAACACTGTGAAGGTCTTTCTAGGTTTCTTCTTGAGAAAAGGTGACCCCCTCCTATTGCCACCCTGCACTTCATATACTCATTAAAGGTGCCCAGTGTGTACTTTAAAGGGTTCAATTTAGAAGGAAAAAGCCACAAAGGGCGGAAAAAAATCCTTGGCATTAATGATATTTGTTGATTCAAGATAGCAGATGATACATGAGTTGAAAGGCAAGAAATCAAAAACATCCGGAATTCAGGATGAAATAAGTACACTGCACAAGGGCTTCATGAAGAAAGAATCAAGCTAGATATTACTATTGAAAAGGTTAAATAATCAGGGAAAAAAATTATCAAAAAGATAATGAACACAACAAAACATAGAAGACTTAATGCTTTGCGGGGCATCTTTCTCTGACAAAAGCCTTCTTGGAGGTGGACTAAACAAGAAATAACATCACAGGAAAAGAGGTTTGCATGTCTTGAATTGGGAACTTCAAGCAACAAACAGTAGGAAGGCGATTGTCTTGAAATGAATGAAAGAATAAATGAATAACAAATGAATGAATGGAAAACTTATAGAGCTCAGCACTATCCCCCAAGAGCATCCAGGCACTTGAGTTCCAACAGACTTTTAAGGGAAAAAGTCTAGCAAAGCAGGTGGGTCATGAAGGATTTTCTGAAACCCTCAAAATTGTAGGTAAAGTACAACAAAATAAAAAGGGAGTTCCATAAACAGGAAGAAATTACCGAAAAACACCAGAAAACCCCACCTCAACTCTTGCTAGGCAGGGCATAAAAAGGCAAAGCGGAAAACCACAGTGGTCTCATAGGAATGTATCTGGTCAGCAGCGGATCCCAAATGAAAAGAATTAATCCACAGAATGCCCTATGGCAAAACAAAGTACCATATAGTGGATAGTTTTAGAAACAAGTAGCCAGTGAAATTTCTTGTGAACCTCTGACACTCCATCAGACTTTCTGCCATTGAAGACTACTCACATGGCTATGTTCTGTATGCGTTTCAATGAATTAATGGACACCACTGAGAGGCCAACGTAACAGGTGCTGGCATCATCTAATCTGGAAATAACAACACTAATTACACAAGCTCATGTTTGTGCTGGAATTATAGAGGGAATCTCATCTGAAGAAAACAGTTTGAAGTGACTGTTTTGACCTTAACTGACATCTTAAGGGGCATATTTCCAAAAGAAATGTTGGAGCAAATTTAGTAACGCCGCGATCCAACGTTTTTTAATGCAGGGATGCGCCGTAGTCACAAGAATATGATGTAACCCTGTCTGTCCTCTAGTGCAGAAAAAGCTGCCTAGCTCCAGTGCAGACACCCTGCCGCCATGTTGTAAGGGTGCCTGCGCTGCATTGTGATTGTTTATGTGCATGAAAGGACACCTTCCTGCACGTAAACAATCAGTAATGTAAATTTGCTCTTTCTATGTGTACTTCAGAATGCAGCGCACATAGAAAGAGCCAAAAACTAAAGAGAAATTAATAATTTCTCTGTGTATCGCCGTATCGTAAGACCAGGTATTCCCTGGCGTTTGTTTTTGCCACTGCCTCAGCCTTGTAAATCTGGGGCAGTGTCAAAAAGCAATGGGTGTTGTGGTGGAACATCCACTGCACCACCCATTGCACGCCCCTTTGCAGCAGAGGACTGCGGCGGAAAGGGGCATATTTACAGCCACCTTGTATATATGGGAAATGGCACTAGGCCAACCGGACCGTAAAAAATTATGCTCTGATGGTGATAGGGGCTTGTACATATGCCCCTATGATTGTTGTCCAGCCAGATAACAAGGCTTTTATATTATCCCCAGTAAAGGGGGATCCTCCCTTCCTCAAAGGCCGAGAACATTGTGGACAAGGGGAAGAATGACCTATATTTGAAGTATTACGCTTCAGACAATTAGTCATCCAACATTGGCTGACCTTCAAACCTGCCTCTAGGATGCTGTGGATTCCTCCCCTGGGTTACCCAACCTCAAAATGAGATGGGGTTGGCAGCGTAGGAAATTATTCTAATGCCAAAATTAACCCTGGGCGTAGTTTGCGAAGTAGCGCTACGTGAAGCTACGCGATGTGCACTTCGCACTATGCGAGCTACGCGTAGCACTACGCGAACTGCGTAGTGCGCTGTTCGCGATGATTGCACAGTGCCGGATGCTTGTCCGCACTGTGCAATCATTGAAAACGGCATCTTGCACAGTGCGAGCTGTCTTTTACTGCCGCTCGAGTAGATTTTTACTTGAGCGGTTGCTTTCTCAACGCGGACTGGTAGTTTCTCATCGCGAGCGGTCGCGAGCATACGCGACCACTCACAATGAGAAACCTGACCTCCCCGCGTTGAGAATCTCGCCGGGAGGTTTATTTTCCACGCTCGCGATCGGCAACTTAATGTTGCTGATCGCGAACGAGGAAAAAGTCTCGCCGGGATGTCATTTTGCTTGCTCGCGGTCGCCAACTTGACGTTGAGGACCGCGAGCAAGCAAAAAATTACCGCTGCACTACGCTACGCGTGTTTGCACTGTGCTACGTGCAATTCGCGTAGTGCGAAGTAGTGCAAACTTCGCAAACTACGCGAGCGTAGCGTAGTGCTTTGCCCAGGGTTAGCCAAAATGCTTAATGATGGCAGGCATTGGGCAAAGGTAAGTGTTAACTAAAATGGAGGATGTGATGGTCCTTGGGGGATACCACAGTTGACTTACATTGAATGAGGATAGGAAAGAAATATGGTTGTTAGAACTGCGATTCCTGGATGACTGACGGCAGGCAGGAACCACAGCTCTGGTCAGGGTAAGCTAGCTATACACCAAAAGATCACCTGTGCTCACACTCCGGTAGCTAGGCACAGAGCAGTCAGGCTTATCTAAAGAGGCAATTTGCAAAGTATTTGTGCAACTCACACAGTAATACAATGACACCACAAAAAGACTTCACACATGTTTATAAAAATAGGTTGTCATATTATAAACAAAACAAGGCCTAAACAACAAAAATCCAAAGCATAGAAGTTGAGATATTGAATTTTAAAAGAATAAATGCAGTAAAGATCTTAGAATCGAATAGGATTAGAAAAGTTACTTTCGCTTGCGCTGGACCAGGGCAAAGTCAAAATTCGGGCCAATCGTGATGGAGCTCTGGCCGGCTACAAGACCCACGCAGGCCCTGGTGAGCAAAGCACATTTCATGCAAACAGCGAGATACGTCGATCTTCTCCAATCAGTCAAGGCGATCCGTCAGTCTCGAAGACCGGTGCCTGAGTTGAGAGGCGTCGAAAGATGTGCCGGGTTCTGCAGAGGCAGTCGAGGGGATGCGTCGATCTCACCAATCTGCAGCAGCAGCGATATGCTGTCCAATGCGTACTCTGGAGGCAAAGCGCTGGTTTTGATGCAATGCATTGATTTTACTCCCACAACTGGGTCGATGTGCCGGTTCTGCTACACGCAGACAGGAGATGCATCGAAATCCATGTTGCGAGTATCTGGGCCACTTCCAGTGAGAAAGGCACAGGAACAGAGCTAGACACTTTGATATCCCTGAGTCTTAGGCAATAGGATGCAAGCCAAAAGCCCTTGGAGATCACTTGGAAGGACGGCACAGTCCAGCTCTCCTTCAGCAGAGTCAGAGAGCAGCAGGAAGCTGGGTAACAAACAGAAACGTAGGCCTTCCAGATCAGCAGTCCAATTGAGTCCTTTAAGTAGCACAGCAGCCCTTCTGACAGAGGCTCAGTTCAAGATCCAGAAGTGTCTGATTTTAGGGAGTCAGAGAACCAGTACTTATACCTAAAAGTGCCTTTGATGTGGGGGGACTTCAAAGCAGCTCTCTGAAGTGCACAAATATCCCTTTCAACCCAGTCCTGCCTGCTAGGCTATCTTCGGGGAGTAATGACCCCTTTATGAGTGGACTGGACACTACCTATTCAAGCGAAGTGATAGAACCTCCCTTCCATCCTGCCCAGGCAAGGCCATCAGAATGCAGATGTATGTAGATGGGTACTCAGACACACCTATCCTTCCTGTGCTGTGGCTGTCTAAAGGGAATGCACCAAGTGTAGCTGTCGTCCGCCCCAGACATGTATTGGAGGCAGGCTGTCAGGCACACAGAGCAGTACGTGCAGAGAAATGTCCACTTTCTAAAAGTGGCTTTTCTAAAACAGTATTGCTAATCAAACTTCACCATCATTATCATTCCTAAGATATAAATCATGAAGCACTTAAAAGTGTATAAGGGAATTCCCAATGCTAACCTATAGGAGGAGTAGGCCTCACTGTAGTGGCAAATGAATGTAGCTGTTTGTCACTACCAGGACATGCAAAACATAAAGGTACATGTCCTACCTTCTACTTACACTGCACCCTGTCGATAGGGCTACCTAGGGCCTACCTTCGGGGTGACTTATGTGTAATAAAAGGGGAGTTTGACGCTTGGCAAGTAGTTTCAATTGCCAAGTTGAAGTGGCAGTAAACTACACACACAGGCACCGCAGTGGCAGGCCTAAAACAGGTTTGAAATGCTACTTCTGTGGGTGGCACATTCAGTGCTGCAGGTCCACTATTAGCATTTAATTTATAGGCCCTGAGTATAGGGTATACCACTTTACGAGGGACTTACAATTAAATCAAGTATACCAAACAGGTGTAAACCAATTACACCATGTTTAGAGGAGAGAGCCATGCACTTTAGCAATTTTCATCAGTGGTAAAGTGCCCAGAGACCTAAAGCCAACAAAAAGAAGGGCAGAAAAAGAGGAGGAGGAAGGCAAACAGTTTGGGGTGACCATTCAGAGAGGGCCATTTTCCAACAACAGTCAAATACAGGTTTCTTTCTGAGAAAGAGTTTGGAAACCATGAATTTCGCATTTCCTATCAGGCCCACCTCCTCAATATGTTTAACTAAGATGTTATGATTCAATATGCAAAGGCAGCGAATATGTCAATCATAATGAGGCAGGTGAGACCCATTCATCCAGGTCCAATGAAGAGGTGCAACCAGTGCCTTTTCTCTCCTCAACCCCAGTCTAACATCCATTTGGAAGGGGTTCTAAGAAACCATTGTCTTTGAGATGTCTAGACAGACAATGGGCAAGTAACTTTTCCCTGAATTTAGCTGTGGCTGGTAGCAAGGAGATAGATCTATAATTCAATCCAATAGAAAGCCTAAAGTTAGTTTTTTCGAACCTTTGGGAACAATACTGCTTTGAAAAGAATGATTAAAAATGGCGGAAAGAGGGGGCAGCTGAAGAGGCTAAAGCATGAAAGACCTGCCATATATCATCTGCAGAGAAACATTTCAGAGAAATGAGTAGGCTGAGGACCTCATCTTCAAAGACTGATGGTAGCACCTCAATGGACTATAGGGTACAAAAGTAGGTCTTGCTGATTATAAATGTGCGTAGAGTGACAAATTAAAGACAAACACATATTTCACAAATGTTTATTTAGCAAAACCTTTGATAGCAATAGAATTAAGACTAGTCACACCCCTCCTTCAGGAAAATGGTGGTTTCCAGGACTGACCCCCTTGTTTGACTTTTTTCTTCTCCTTGCTTCCACATTTTGCAAGGAGTATCCCTACAACGTTTTTTAATAGATCAACCCCCAGTTGAAATGCTGATGTTGGTTGGGCAGAATGAAGGAAGACTCTTTACCACGTGTCAATTGTGAGTATCTAAAATGTGCTGTCTTTTTTTTCAATGGACAAAAGGTCAACTTAATTCAGCTTACGGCTGCTTCTGTTAAGTGTCATCCATAGGTGTAACACATATAATTAGAAAATTTCTGTGTTGGGGGCATTGCTTGTGCAGCCAAAATGGCAGACATTTCTTGATCGAGCTCCATTCCATCCCCGCCTATCTATCCTTTATCCTGCCTTTAACCTGTCATAGCTACTACAGGTCTGGCCTCCCTCTTCCCCTGAAGCTGCTTGCGGTCATTGCGGGGCCACCCGCCCTCTGGGAAGTGATGAGGACACTGTGTCCTGGTGGCCCACTGCCTCGGCCTCCTGACACAGCCCGTGGGGTGTGTGCACGGCATGAGCTGTCCCAGAGGGGTCAGGGGCCTGCGCCTGCTCCCCTATTGTACTGGTGATGGATCACCGCTTAATTGCCCTGTCCTGAAGGGAGGCTGCTGGCGTTCGGGTGAAGCGGTGAAGCAGGGTATGCAGTGTCCCCAGTACGGCCTCCCACATGCATGCAGCGCTAAAGTGAGCCTGCCTACGGCCTGCGGCAGCCACATGCATCAGTGCTACCTCTTCTTCCTCTACCTCCCCACTTTGGAGGCTGACACGGGCTGGGAATGTGGCTACCCGGCAGGACTGGAGTGTCGGCAGAGCTGTGTTTTGGGTGCCTTTCCCCTCTGATCTGTCCTACCTGGAGTCCTGCATCTGTGGTGGCTTGTTTCCAGTCCAGGGAAGACCTGGCTTGGCAGTTCGGGCTGGACTGTTCCCATCAGGGACAGGGTCAAGACTGATTTGCATTTGTCTGGGTCTGAAATTGGGTGGTGAAGTGAACTAAAGAATGATGATGGATTCAACCCAGATCTGTGACTGGGGGTGGGTGTCTGAAAAGTTTCAGCCCTCCGTCCATCATCTCCTTGTGTTTGCTTTGTTCACCTTAAGTTGGCAGGGTATGCCCAGACGTGGGTCCCTTGCCCACTGCCACTGGATTCAAGCTAGCCTGGCTGATGAGGGATGTTACCCCAAAACCGGTACCAGGATGCTTGTTTCCGGTCCAGGGAAGACCTAGCTTGGCAGTTCGGGCTGGACTGTTCCCATGAGGGACAGGGTCAAGACTGATTTGCATATGGCTGGGTCTGAACTGGGGTGGCAAAGTGAGCCAAAGAAGATCTGGGACTGGGGGTGAGTGTCTGAAAAGTTTCAGTGCTCTGTCCATCATCTCCTTGTGGTGGCTGAGACCCTCCTACATTGGCAAGGATGTCTGGCTACATGGCTGCTTGCTCAGGGATACATCAGTCATTAAGGTACGTGCTCTGATTCAGTGAGTGGTGTGGGGATAACGCATCACAGCTGCTCACATTGTGCATTGACCTCTTGGGACCCCGCACCCCTGTGTACCTTTACACCCTGACTGTGGACTCCTTCAGTGTAGAGCTGGCAAGCGGGCCCTTCACATACTGACAGCTGATCTTTCGCCAGGCACCTGCTCCCGGCCATTGACATTACTTGGGGTCACCACTTGGGGACACCGAGGCTCTGGTGCATCACTTGCAGGGGTTCCATTGTGAGGGCCGCTGCTCTGCGCCTCTCTCATCTACGATGCATCTCCCCTGCCTGATCCCTGCTGATCTCATGGGGCTGTTTGTGCTACTGCACCATTGATGGTGGTAAGGTGTTGGTAAGCAGGCTCTGAACGCAGCACTGACTGCTTTCCCACTCAGCAAGAACTCCTGATGCTGATCGCTATGGGTCACCTATGCACTGGTACCCAATTCACATCCTCGCGACCTTCCAGGGTCCCTGATCAAATACCAAGCAGTCTGATTCACTAGAACCTCCCTCTCATCCTGTATTAATTGGGGACAAGTTAGACACTGTTCTGGTAGCAGTTGAGTGGATCGGAGCTTCCTGGAGAGCACACGTGCATCCTTGGAAAGTAAAATAGATACTGTGATGGCAGATTTTATGCTACTAGACGTGGACCATTGCAAGTTGGCGGATAAAGCTCATGCTGCCGAACAGACCCTCATGGACCTCCAACCGAAAAAGCGCAAGATGGAGTCCTCCACTAGAAACCTTGGCAGACTGAGTACATGTCCTGGAGCAGCATGCTGAGGATGCGGAGGAGCGCTCATGACAGAATAATGTCCAGATAGTTGGCCTTCCAGAGGGAGCAGAGGGGTTGGATGCCATCGCTTTTGTGGAACGCTGTCTGAAGGAACTGCTGCCTTCGGGGACCTTCTCACAGTTTTTCTCTGTGGAACGCGCCCACTGCATTCTGGCATGGCGTCCACCATCTGGATCCAACCCTAGACGATTCCTGGTCTGATTACTCCACTTTCACTACCACGACCGAGACTTGGTACTGCGTGAAATGAGAAAGCTTCTAGACAATACAGTTGAAAATGCCCATGCTATGTTTTTCCCGGATTACATTGTGGTGGTGCAGAAACACAGGAACTCATTCCGTGCCGTGAAGCGCCACCTGCGGGAGCTGGATATTCATTACTCACTCCTATTCCCAGTGAGTTTACAAATTTAATTAGATGGCAAAACACTGTTTTTTGACTCCCCAGCACTGTGCTCTGCCAGTCAGATCTCCCGGGGTAGCGCAACACCTTGTAAGTTACCCGCTCTTCCTTGGCGCTGCAGTAGCTTCCCACTCACACCACTCGGCTCACTCAGAGAACACTCCAGATCTGACAGGTCATCAAAGGAAGGTGTTGAGACTGTGGCCACGAATCAGGAGGTCTTAGCTGTATGATGATTCAGGCAAAGCTATTAGTGATGATGGCTCTTTGATCACCTGGCCCTCCGTGTGGGCTTGGCCACCCCACCCCGGCTACCCCACAGACTGCTGAAAACATTATCTGACAACTGTATTCTGCTACTAGTTGTACCCGATGCATTGTGTTGCAATTGATTGTTACAGTATGCTCTTATACCTTGTTGTCTTTAACCACTTTTTGTTTGCAGCCATATTGGTGGGTACAATTGTAAGCACACCCTGTTAGGTACTAATATGATGTGTTTGCGTCCCTCTGCATGGTCACCATGCAGGTTTCCGAGTTACCACACTTTCATAGGTTAATGCACGCTCATCTTTACCATTGCGGGATATCTTCTCACTGGCTGCCGTGACAATCCCTCCTTCTTTTTTGGCCCTTTAGCCTGTGTGGGCGCAACCGACCTTTGTAGTTTGGCATGTTGTTCTTCCACTCCTATGGTATTGACAGTTCCATGTTCATGGATGGTGTTGTTATTCATTGTTGTGACTATACACATCCCAGTCCTGCATTTTGTAGCTCTACTCTTCTGACACTGCACAGGCCCATCCATATTGCAGCACACGCAGCGGTTTCCCACCGAGCCCTTTCTCACTGTACACATTACACACTTTAACATACTTACCTGGAATGTGCAGGGAATTTACACCCCCTCATGCCACTACTCAGTTTATTCGTACCTGAAGTGTGGCTCAACACACATTGGACTATTGCAGGAAATGCATTTAACTAATACAGAAGCTATTAGGCTGCAAAGGAGCTGGTGGGGACAGGTATTTTCCTGTCCCCACTAATTTCTCCTCTTATGTTACGGGCATGCTTTTGTGGGCCAAGTTAGGTACCTCTTTTATGGTTGATGGCACTGTTATAGATACAGAGGGTCAATACTTATTTGTGCTGGGTCGACTTGATGGCCGTCAGCTCCTCCTGGGATCTGCATTCATCCTCATCACCGAACAATCAGCATTCCTACACAGCTTATCTGAGATATTGTCCCACTGGAGTGGGTTGCCGTGGCTTATAGGAGGGGATTTCAATGGTGTCCTTAATACGGCCCTTGACTGCTCCTTTCCCCCACTGCCACATACACCTGCAACATTTAATGCCCAGGTACTGCATGTTTGGCTACTGCTTTGGCAGCTAATTGATATTTGGTGATATCATAATCTACACACAAAAGTATACTTCTTCTTGGCCTTTCCACATCAACTATACATCCGTATAGATAGGTTTGTGGGAATGACCTCTTTGCTTCCCTCTGTTTCGCAGATCGTCTATTTAGGACACACACATCCTGATCACAATCCTCAGTACATACAGATTGCATGGGACGTCACCCTCCTAATACCTAACAGGTGCTTACAAATGGCGACATTGGAGAACCCCGAGTTTTGTGCCTCTCTTTGTACGACCATAGCAGACCTCTTTGAACACAACATTGACACAGCCTCCACCAAATGAATAGAATGGGATGTGTTTAAAGTATCAATCGGGGGTCACTGCTTGGGGACGCAATGGAACATGCGACAGACGCCCACTAGATGCCCCTTCCTGTGGAGGTATCCCTGGCAGTATTCCGATTGGCAACTTAGGTGACACAGCTGTGTGCTGGACTGCATCCTGGATTATGGACTGACCATTGGCCTTTGTTTTTGGATCACAAAGTGAACTCCATAATAAACAGCTTGCTTTGTTTAGAAACCTTTTTCCGCCCATTGCTACTGATGCTATTTGTTGTTATTGACTAATTTGGGATGTGTGACTACAGTTGTGTTTGTTTGATCATGATAACTGTCCAATTAGCAGTGGTAAGTATAGTCAGACCTTGGGACAGGTAATGGTGTTACAGAGGACGAGGGAGATGTCCAATGGATGTATATGTGGGATGAATTTCAATTGGACTGATATTACATTGGTGCGGGATCTGCTATGGTAAGTATTGCAGCTAGACTTGGCCAATGTCCATGTCTTTCATCTTGCTGTAGTACCTGAGATGTAGGGTGGATATGTGTGCAAAGTATGGTTTTTTTTCTCCACAAATGGGGGGTGTTGTATTGTCATACCTATTTGGTACTTTGGATGCACATGTACCATTTTTCATGTGTGTTCTTTCCACATACTTTTAATAGATGTGTGATAACTGCTGTTGCTGCGGTGTTTTGTTTCAGGACTTGCACTTACATATTAGCCACATGTGCATGCCACTTTGTGACAATATTGGTTATACCTGATATACCTCATGCCATAGGTCTAGTGCACAAGCAGACATAGAAGAAGGTGCAATATGGAGTGTGGCCTTGGTTTGTTGCCTTCCAGGACTCCAACTGGTTTGAGTGACCCAAATCTGAAGGGATTCATCACATTTTGCCCTTTAAGTGTATGTGAATGTGGTTTGTGGGAATCCCATTTACCTGACTTTCCTTTTTTTTGTGGGTGATGTGTGAAGGCCCATTACAGTGATTTAGCAGTAGAGGTGTGTTTTATTTACCTGAGACATCCATACTGATGTATGTTCAATGTCACAACAAACCTAGCTTATGAGCAATGTGAGGCTCTCGTCTTGTATGTCATGGTGAACTTGTACAGTGTTGTGAATTTTGTGTTTCATTGTGTTTTTTGTCTTCTCCACATGAGGACTTTGAGTGGGATGACTGTACTGTAGGGGTCTCTCATAGGGGCGTGGCTGATGTACATGAAGGAGTGGCTTACAAGCATGTAAGCACTCTGTGAGTGGTTGGCATATTATCCTACACAAACAATATATACCTACTTCTGTCACTGCACAACAGCAAAGTTCTCAGATACAACGAGTTACATTGTACCTACAAGATGCCTGGAGCCTTGGAGAAACAACTGTGACTTCATTGCATAATGTTATGATAATGCTTCAGTCCTGACCTGGGAATGGGGTTTTACGAGTTTCTTTGCAATTACATCTGGGGCAGTGGTAGGTGGTACTGCTGCAGAGTTGAATTGGATTCAGACACTGAGGGTGAGTACAAATATGGAGAGTCTGATGGAACCCGTCTCTGCATCTGCTTTTTCGACCTGCAGATGTTAACCACCTGCAGACGCCAGTCCACTTCAAGGCCTGCTACACAACTCTCACTACTTGCTCTTTCTACTGTCCCTTCAGGCCCCACTCATGTCCTGCTTCTCATGAAATAGGTAATAGCAGGTTATCCCAGAGTAATACTTTGGAAAATGTGGTGCACACTCCCCCACTCACACTGTGCAAGCTACACCCCTGCTTTTCAACTGCGGTGCATCAATTGAGACTAACCAGCGGCTGCATCCACAACAGTGTTGATTTTGAGCATCATCGAGCAGGTACAGCAGCGGCAGACATGTAGGACAGGCTCCATGTCGGCACAGGATGTAGGAAGCTGGGTAGAGGTGAGTGTTGGCCTTATATCCCTCCCTATCTAAAAACTCTGATGAGGTGGTTGGACCGCCACAGTCGGCTCCTCGGAAATGCGCATAGTAATTGGGCGGACGGTTCGTAAGGCGGTCTGCTCTCTGACAGGCTCATTGGTCCTTTCCGACACCCCTGCGATTGGAATTTTCTGTCGGAGTCAGAAGGACCACGGTCGTTGGATTTCTGTGCATACGCAAGCATTGTAATCTGGTGGTCGGAGCAACTGTTTCCAATGAGACTTCGGCGGTCTGACTGCCTCTGACAGGACCATGGAAGCTGGTCCAACCAGCATCATAATGAGGCCCTTAAACTTACATTTTTTCCAATAATCCAAACGTATCATTGCTGGCACACTCAAACAAAGAATTCACTCTGTTTTTCTTGGGTTGGCATACTTTGCCAAAATGGCCCACTTTTCCACAATTTTTGCACGCTGCATTCTTTGCGGGACATGTATGCCCCATGGGAGAATGTTGAGGGAAACCACATCTAAAACAAATGTTTTTCTATTTGAAAAACTGATTTTTATCTACTTTTGCAAATTCATACTTTTAAAAAAAATGTTGACCTTGTATTGGTCTGACTAACCGCATTATTGTCTGAAACCACATGCACCACAACACTCTCTTTGTTAATCAATTCTCTTGATGCCTTGTGAGAAATCTCTATACTTTCTACAATATGGACTGTTTCCTCTAATGATGGGTTTTTAAACATAAGCAATTTTTCTTATACTTTTTTGTCCTAACATGTGACCACTATTTAGTCTCTACTCAACTGTCTTGTGACATTCTCAAAATCTCAATCTGCAGCTGAAATGTGTAACGCTGCTACATATGAGTGTCACCTGGCAGATGGGGACATTGTCGACATCACTAAATTAGCATGGCTCGTGCAACCATGATTCTGCTTTTGCGCACGTTACTACATAACTTTATTTTTGCAATACTCTGTTTATACCTTTCACATGAGAACTGTCTGCTGTGTTCGTTCTCTGCCTGTTCCTGGAGCTTAGTCTAAAAATTGTGAGGAAGGTCGATAAACAATGCCCCTTGTTATTCTGTTCTGGTCAGGCCCTAGCACCAAGACAAAAGATACCACTACAGCTGCTGCTGGAGACTCGTACTTTGATATTATGGGGATACATTTTTAGGAGAGACACACTTGGAGAGGGACCTTTCCAGGAGAAGAGCAACACCCACCCTCGATGTAGAAATCCCATCTACGCTCTAAGGTATGGGGCCTGCTAACAAAACCCAGATATCTTCTATTATATAATAATACTCATTCCTACCAAGGGGAGGGAGGTTAGGAACTATAGTCCTTTCTCCATTGTCTTTATATGATGACATCTCCCTTCATAATGTATGGACTGGCTGCGATGCTAACTGTATTACTGTTATGCATTTTTCTGCTTGTTGTGGCACGTATAATGCATGTTAGAGCACGTTAGTTAAAATAAACATTTGAACTATATTCGTGTCTCAGTCAGATCTTATTGTGGACAAGAGCGAGAGTGTGAGCGAAAAGGTGTGTCTTGTTACCACGATTCCTGAGAGATCTGTGAGTGTTGTGTTCTGGGTTGTCTAATCATTTGCATCTCTGTGTTTGTGTAGGAGAGCGAGCGAGACACTATAGCTAGTCGGTCCTGGGCTCGTGGGTACTAAGGCCGTAGGAAGGCTCAGCCACTATACTCCAAGGTCCCATAATCCTGCGCATAGATCTGTGTATATGCAGAATCCCTGCAACATGGCACCCAACGATTGGTCTGGTACTTATTCACTGGACCCCTGAGTAGCGCTTGCGCTTGTCCACGATACCCTCACACCAGTTACGGAGACGTCCGTGGTGTGGGGGAGTTTACCTCCTATATTGGAAATTTTATAGGTTTTTCAAGCTTGAATTCTAAAAGGTTCTCTTTATTCTTAGTCCATTGTCACGCTGCATTGTATAATGGCACAACCGATAGTCATTGCTGTGCCTAACCGTGCTGCGGTTACTGCATATTTGACCGCAAATGGACTCCTAGTTGCGGTAGCGGATTTTATATTTGTCATAGAGGCAAATGCAGCTTACAGCTTTGAGGTTTTTTACTCCTGGGTTAAGTTTCCTGCGGTTGATGGGAACAATAATTTCTTTCATGAATATGAATGTGGTGCGGTGTCACAAAATTACCGTCCGTATCGTTTACTTCAATCAATCAATCACGGCATTTATATAGCGCGCTACTCACCCGGGAGGGTCTCAAGGCGCTGGGGGAGGGGGTAAGTTACTGCTCGAACAGCCAGGTCTTGAGCTGTTTCCTGAAGGAGAGATGGTCCTGGGTTCGCCGAAGGTGAGTGGGGAGGGAGTTCCAGGTCTTGGCTGCCAGGTAGGAGAAGGATCTTCCTCCGGCGGTGGCTCTGCGGATGCGTGGTACGGTGGCGAGGGCGTGGCTGGTTGATCGTAGCTGGCGGGTGGGCGTGTAGAAGGTCATGCGGTCGTTGAGGTACTTTGGGCCCAGGTCGTGGAGGGCCTTGTGTGCGTGGGTGAGGAGTCTGAACGTGATTCTCTTGCTGACGGGGAGCCAGTGCAGGTCTTTCAGGTGTCCGGTGATGTGGCTGTGTCGGGGGATGTCCAGGATGAGTCGTGCGGAGGCGTTCTGGATGCGCTGGAGTCTTTTTGAAGTTTGGCTGTGGTTCCGGCGTAGAGGGTGTTCCCATAGTCCAGTCGGCTGGTGACGAGTGCCTGGGTGACGGTTTTCCTGGTTTCAGTGGGGATCCATCTGAAGATCTTGCGGAGCATGCGCAGGGTGTTGAAGCACGAAGATGAGACGGCGTTGACTTGTCTGGTCATCGACAGGGAGGAGTCCAGGATGAAGCCCAGGTTGCGTGCGTGGTCCGTTGGCTTGGGCGCGGTGCCCAGGGCCGGGGGCCACCAAGAGTCGTCCCAGGCGGAGGGTGATGAGCCCAGGATGAGAACTTGAAGTTCCGTTGTCAGCTTGGAAGCACACCATATGGTTTAATGGCACCCTACCTCACCCTGTTTCAGTGGCCTGTCTCTGAACCTTGTGGGTCGACGGGGCCACTTGGCTCATTTTGGCGGGCTTTACTCCACATCCAGATTATCTGACTGTTTCACATGCAGAGCTGCGAAGACTACACACGTCTTTAATTCACATACATAGAGGGGTCATTCAATATCTTTCTCGTAATGTACCGGCGGTTCCGGTAGGTGCCGCTCAGCCACCCGGGCATGGTGATATGGTTATAAGTCCTATCATGATTAATTTGGTGATGGGGAAGCAACCTCAAAAAAGGGATGAATTTACTTTTTGGTTGGCAGAAAAGTCTGAGCCACTAGAAGCTGTTTTTCCACACATGTCTCCTGTGGATAAACACAGGATACTTACCATAAGCTTACCGAATGGCTTTATTCCCAATTTAGTAGATTGCACCACTTGGTGGAAGGTGTTTCCAGCAGTTTAATCCCTGTGCCTTGGCACCCCTCCATCACAGTGCTTCCGACAGTTCGTAAGAAAGTGCAGGATGAGCACAGGGCAGAGGCTGCCCAGGAGTTGGGGATGAGACTAGTGGGGGCATTCCCTATAGTCTCCAACATGATTCTGGCTAACGTTAAGGGGGAGGCAGTCAGCTTGCAGGTCAGCCAGCGCCTTGAGGCAGTGACTGACGTTGATAAACAACGTGAATTGCCGCATATTATAGCTAAAGTATATAAATCCTTGGTGAACAATATTTTGGGAATTAGACCTTTTACTCAGACACAAAATAAGCCCCCGCCAGAACAGGAGGGGCGTCCAGTCTTTCCGAAGAAGAACTGGAATAAAAATAAGTGGCAGCAATAACATAAGAAAGGTTCGTGTGCAGGTTTGCCGACACCTGATACTTCTGAACGTAGATATGATTTGCGTGACCGCACTAAACTTAAGACACCAGAAAGATTTCAGGTTCCTGATCCGCGATCTCCTCGTTCCTTTCAGGAATCATCGGACCCACAGTTCGGTGGAGGGGAGCGGCAGGATCGCAGACAAAGCGAGACCACTCAACAAACACGTGATCCGCCACAACAGTTTGACGTAAAAGCAAAGCAGGAGGGCCAACTTCCGTACCGTGCCCCGTTTCAGAAGAAAGTTGCCGCTTTGACAGCGAAATATGCCTCAGATGGTGAGAACCCTGCTCCTCGATTGGAGATGGGCTGTGACTACTCTCGACAGCATGGTGGAAGTTTTGATATTGGGGAGGCACTCCATCCTTGTCTGGAGGTGAGAGCAACTGATACTTTTATAACAGTGGAAACAGCAGATACACAAGTTGCCCACCCCGGATTCACTTTATGAGATAATCCTCCAAATTGAGGGTGATATCAGACGGACAATTAAGGCAATCTTTTGGGAACACCTTACTTCCTCTTATGACATTTTGTTGGCGGAGGCTGATTGGCCTCCCCCATTCGTCTTGGCTTCTTCACGAGGGGAAGACGTGATACTTCCTAGTTTTTCCTGTTACGTCTCGGAGGAGGCTAAACAAGCTTATGCGTCAGAATGGACTTTGGCCTTAGCGCCGGCTGAGTATCATAATCAAGTGGGCTGGGACAAACTTTCACCGGCCCATGAGATACCTTTACATTGTATGCTACAGCCACAAGCCCAATACCCGATCAAACGAGTCGCCAAAGCTTCCGTGAGTGAAATCTTGACCCAATTGGAATATCAGGGTGTGATTGAACCCTGTGTTTCATCAATGAATAATCCTCTTTTTCCGATAGTGAAACCGGACCGTTCCTATCGTATAGTGCTGGATTACAGGAATTTGAATAGTCATGTTCGTACATTTGCCATACAAAACACACACAGCTCTGCGATGATAAATAACATAGTCCGTAAAAAGAATAAAACAACACTTGATATATCCAATGGATTTTACAGTCACAATCTGGCTCCTGATAGCCGTGACTTAACCGCATTTACCACGGTCGGCAAACAGATACAATTTACGCGTTTGCCTATGGGCTATAAGAATAGTCCTAGAGATTTTGCTGCGCGTGTTGTTTCTCTTTTGCACAACATAGACCCAAATGCCTTCTCCTACGTTGATGACATTTATTTGACAGATGACGAGTTGATATCGCATCTAGTCCGCATTGATCGGGTCATTATGTCTTTTGCCGAGCTAGGGTACAAATTTAAATTTGCTAAGTCTCACATCGCCTATTTGGCCTTGCTTTTTTGGGTTACGAACTCGACAATGAAGGTAGGGGCTTAGCCCTCATTTCTTGGAGAAATGTTCACAATTGCAACCTCCTTCCACTTTAAAGAAGTTACAATCTTTGCTGGGATTTTAAAATTTCGGGAGAACATATATTCCGGATTATGCCCAGCGTATCAAGCCACTTTATGCGTTTATCCAACCCACTTTTTCATCTTCCATCTGGCTTCCGGAGCACCCC
Source organism: Calotriton arnoldi (assembly GCA_963921515.1). Taxonomy (NCBI): domain Eukaryota; kingdom Metazoa; phylum Chordata; class Amphibia; order Caudata; family Salamandridae; genus Calotriton; species Calotriton arnoldi. Next base: position 188,727 of record CAWUFW010017790.1, read on the forward strand.
GCAATTCTTCGGTCTTTGCAGTCAGATATGTTTGTGACAAACTTCCTCTTAACGAGAGACAATTCTACAAATGTATTCATACGGATTGTACCGGGTGCAGTGGGTTTCACGTACTTGACATTAATTTAATGAGGGTGATACGGTCCCGATTGCATACATCCGCACTTGTACACTTCAGCGGAAATGTGTTTCTCTTCGATTGAAAAATTTCTTACAGCAGTACAAATGGCAATTCTTAAAGAAAGCTCTATTGCTCAAGGTAAGCGCATCCTTATGGTGTCGCCTGTGCCTGCTCTAGAAGTGGTCACAAAGGCGAGCGTTTCGAATTCTAAAGCTTTACATCCACGTTGGATTCAGTGGGCGAGTTCATTGACATCGGCTGATGTCACTTTTATCTTTGACCCATCATTACAGACGCTGTCGTTTTTGCACTACGAACAGGTTCATCCACCTCCATCGTCTCTCCTTCCTCTGGATCGGTACAAATGTATCATTTATACCGATGGATCTGCTCAACCAGCCGTGGGCTCTAAACATGCTTATTTGGCAGCCTGTGCTATGGTGGCGGGCTCTATGGTTGACGGTGAGTTTAAGTCTTCCTTTGTGCACACACAGGCTCTTGGAGACTGTACAGCTCAATTAGCCGAGATGTGTGCTTTGTTGTTGGCTCTAGAATTTGATGATCCTGCAGTGCCCACTCTTATAGTGTGCAATTTATTTTATTGTGAGCAATCCTTTAATGACAATTTGTTCTTTTGGTCTCAGAATGATTATTGAAAGTCTAAAAGGCAGCGCAATAAAGCATAAAATGCTTTGGGTTCGAGTGGCAGCTCTTAAGGAGAGGCTACCACTCACACATGTTATCGATACTCTTGGCCCTCAGCTTGTAGGAGCACATGCTGTTGGTAATTCTATGGCTGATGAGGCAGCCAAATCTGCAGCAGCCACTTGTTCAGTAGCAGCAGTAACAAGGTCCATGATTAAAATAGACAATGACATACTTGCTGCTATACCGGCAACAAAGGATGGGACGTCGTTCCCACAAGGTTTTCCTTCAAAATATTCTTATCATTTGTCTCCTGAGCAAGTCCCATTTGCTACAATACCGTCCCTTGGGGATCGGCTGATTCCCAACGAGGACCGCAGGCTTCCTTTGATCATAGCCGCTCATGAGGGCATGGCATCTGTTCATGCTGGAGTTTCAGCGACAGTATCTCTCCTGCAGCAGCGTTATTGGTGGCGTGGCCTGTATAAACAGACTCGTAATTATGTTCTGTCTTGTGACATTTGTCAACAGATTAAGCCATCTGCAGTGGCACGTCCATCACATACGCAACTTTAAATTTCAAATCATCCATTTGGTTGTATTTACCTTGATCACTCTGGTCCTTTGTCGTCAGATACCGCATATAAATATATTTTGGTTGCAGTAGATTCTAGCACGAGATTCCTTTGGGTTTGGCCACAACGTAGTGCTGATGCTCGAAATGTCATTAGAGACTTGCGTGTCTTTGTCTGAACATTTACTTGCGGCACCTTCCATTCTGACCAAGGTCCAGGGTTTGCCTCCAAGGCTTACAAAGATGCAATGAGGTTGTTGGGGGTGCTTCTGCAATTTTCGTCTCCATACAGGGCTGAGGGCAATTCCGTAGTAGAGCGAATGAACTGTGACTTAAAGCAGTCTTTGACAGCTAGGGTACTAGGTACTGGTCGGAGTTGTATGGTATCCAACGTGCACTAAATAATCTCCCTAGAAGATCTCTGTGTGGGCAGACCCCATATGTAATGCTCTTTGGCATTAAAATGTTTGTGCCAGACCTTGATGGTCTAGACGTTGCGGCGACTGCCGCAACATTTGACATAGATAACCATTGTGCTATGTTACTGGATCTACAAAACACTCGAGATGCCATTGCAAAGGATCATAAGCCGTCGTCCACAGATGCTGCAGTACTTATTCCTGTATCTGGCTGGCTTCCTAAAGTGGGTGATCTGGTCTGGGAGAAGTTGGAGAACAAAAAAGAATTTGGTCCATCCTACTGTGCACCAGTACCAGTTCTTGGATTAAAGGGTACTCGTACAGTGATTTTACCTCCACTGCCTGATCGATTCATTTCCATTGAACATGTCAAGTTACACCATATGGCTGATACTGAATAGTATGCCTAAATAGCATTCCTCAGCGGGATGTTTCTCTGCAACAGATGTCGTCCACACCAATTCCTGCAATCCGGGAATGCGAAGTAGAAACCTAGATCGATGTTTTGCCTGTTTTGTCATCATCTACAGATGCTACGTCCCATGAGTATGATACTCCGCCACTGGAACACACTATTGATATTCCCGCTACTGCTGTACAATCATCTTTTAATGCTGATCAACCTCCATTGTTTTGCTTGGGAACTAGTGGTTATTTCATGGACAGAGATAACTTTCTTCCAGTTCTTCATCTTCTTCATCAACATCCTCAGTGGCGGCTCCACCAATAAAAATTTGTATTTTCTTTTCATGGTTTCGAAAGATTTATCTTGTCCCTCCATGGACATACATTTGGATGGTGCTAACGATGATATTACTCTTCATGTCGATAGGATTTGTGACAGTTTTATTCCTTTTAATTAATGGCTATTATTTGCCTGAACGCTCTGCTGTCCATTCAGTCGATGGGGTGTTGGCACCACATACTACCGCACATAAAATGAAAAGGGACCAAACCTACGTTAACATCTCAGCTGTTCCAGTCGGATATGGCATAGTTTGGGATAAAGTGCCATACGAAATCTACAGCCCGACTAAGACAATTCGAATGCCATACGGCTTTCGTGTATCAATAGGTGATGTCATTATGCCAGGACTGCATTCCGATGACTGGGATATTAATGCCGTAAATTCACTCTTTTCAGATTTAAAATATTACACTGCTTTTGAAACTGAGGATTTGTATTTCAATTCTGCTAATTCTGCTGATTTATTCTGTTTCCAACATTAAGGTCATCATTTTTTGCATAAGTCCATCACAGTCCGAACTTAATTATACTCAATGGGAACATTGTCCTACACCATTTCAGGGTAGTTCGCAGACACAGAAAAATAAGTTTGTCTATTTTTCAGGCTATAATCTCTCCAGCCCTAACTCTTACTATTATAGGTTGAATTCTACACCACACACGAAATTCATGCTGACCCATACTAAATTGATATATTATTCAAGATTTATTGCAGATTTATCCTTTAAAGGTTATGATTATTGGAAGGACATGATCGATTTAAAAAACAATATGGGGTACCAAAGATTGGCAGGTGCAGGGAACTGAATCATTGCATCATGCGTGTTTGATACCATCCCAGCTGATAATCCTAAATCAGACTGTACAACAGACTAAGGGGCATATTTACAAGGCCCTTGCGCCACTTTTGCGTCACTTTTCCCATGTTAAAAATGACGCAAAAGTGGCGCAAGGGCCTTGTAAATCTGTCCCTAAATGTTTTGGTTTAGCTACTACTAAAAATGTAAACTCCCCCTCATTCCCATCTTTTGCAGCCTATGACGACTGGCAGCAGTATACAAATTGTACTTTAGATGCATTGAACAGTATGGCCCACAATGGTACCCTTAACTCATCCACTTTTAATCCCTTGGGCTGGTTAATATGGCCCCTCCATACTAATGCTTGCCAGTTGCTTTTCTCAAATGCATCCAGTGGATTTACTCTCAGTAGATCAGATCCTCCTTTCCCGCACTCACATTCGGTTAGACCTATTCTGTTGGTAAATTATGTCACCAATGGTTGGGACAGTCTACTTTGTAGTCTGTGAAACAACATCTCTCACGCTTATCTGACGACATTGATCTGGCAGATTTCCTTTTAGGTCCAACATCCCCTCGTCTGAAACGTTTTGCATATGCAGCATATAATGAAATCTGGAAACTGTCCCAAATAAAGGCAGCTTTCAGATTGTGACAACTTGATCAAGAGGACTTGCATAAGGTTTTAGATGTGGTCGTCAACAGCATTAATACTTTGTCTTCTCGTATTTACACCTTGGACAATATTGTTTCATCTGTTATTGACATTGTGCAGAATGATGTGTTTGTATTGTATTATGGTCTAAATCAATTGTGCTCTGTAATGCAATTCGGCTGGACTTTGCTAACATTGAAAAATGGGAAAGTGCCTTGGGATTATTTAAACGCTACTGCCCTGTTTTTGCCTTTTAATTTGACAGATAAACAAAAACTTATGTCCATGAAAGATTTGACATACACACTATTACATATTGAGAACCTAGACCAGCTACCGTTCTCAATAGCAGAGACTGATTCCTCAGTATGGTTAATACACACAGTTATTTCTTTGCCCATTTCCCTCTTTCAATTTACTGCATGTATGAAACATTATCCAATCGGTAGGTTTGAACCCCTTGGGAGTACTTTCCTGCACAAATTATGGTCGTTACCGTTTACATTTCACTGTCTACGTGAAGAGAAGGAAGTTTTCCTGACAGGGGAGGACTGTGGTTCTACAGTGGGACATGCTTTAGTCTGTACACAAGTTCAACTTCTTGGCACTCGCAACATATCAGCGCCCAATTTGACCTGTTTTCTAAAAGGAACACCAGTCCCTTCAATTGTTCCCACGTCAACTTTGCTTTCTAATGGGAGTTATCTTATCGTAAAATAACCACAACTGCTGTGGTTTACGAGCCGGCATTCCGTATACAGTAACGGTTTCCCATTGTGTTACTTGTTGCAGCAATGTGCTTTTCCGCCCCACACAGGAGTGTAGATAGTTCACTGTAGCCTTCCATTCCCACTTTGAAAACAGACTTCAATAAACTAAGCAGACTCAAAGCGCTATTGTTTCAACAAGAAGTCACTCTCACTTCAGCTCGAGAGACTTTCGCATTGCAGGTGTCTAGAACATCAAGTGAGATTCAGTCACTCTTGAATGCGAATCTCCCACTGCATTTTGGGGAACTAATACATCAAATAGTTAATGCATCTGAAACTGAAGGCCTCGCACATTTTTTTAAACTTGTGGGGTCTGTTCTAGTTTAATCTTTTCAGCCCATTTTTGGAGTAATACCGGTTTTTATTCATTCTATTTTTTCCAGCGCCTTCGGAGGGTTCCCATTTATCCTCTTACTGGCGTGTGGTTTGCTGGTACTTCTACTCCTGTTATGCAATGGATGCCCGTCCTGTGGTCCTGCCCAGACCAGGCCAATTGCGTCTGTACTGAGAGCGAATGCAACAACTTTTTGGATGATCGCCATTGGCGACGCTGGGAGTGAGTTATGGACTTACCTACCACTTCTCCTATTTTACTTGCATGCAACCTGTGTTCTTTTGCCGTTCTACTGGGCCCTGGAGGTCTGCCTCTCCAATACATCACGTGCTGACCTAGATTTTGATCTGGTAGTGGGTCCCTTATTGGCCCATGATCAGGCCTGTTCTGGGAACAGCGGTTTGATGCGTGCTGCTGCACTTGGAGTATTGCCACGCTGGAATACCTGTGAGGCTGCGCAGTGCCTCCTGCAACAGAGTTTCATCGAATATCACGCTAGTTGCCCGGCTATGCTCCTGGAGGCACTGGATTATGAAGAGCACGTCTGCTCCTTCGACCTACTCAACTGAATGGCATCTCTCTTCGCATTGAACGATGGTGATGACCTTTTGGACGCAATTGCATTTCACAATGCATGTAATCAGTTACCTCTTCAGGACCAACCTTAATAACATATATATTTTTTTCTTTTTGGATTGAATTCACATTAGAAATTTTTCACTCTGATTTGGCTTTTTCACTGGCGTCTTTGTCTCTGCTTACCGTTGCATTCTGTTTGGCTATATGCTACGACCTGACCAAGGGGAGGGTGTCACGTGGCAGATAGGGACATTGTCAACATCACTAAGTTAGCATGGCTTGTGCAACCATGATGCTGCTTTTGCGCACGTTACTACATAACTTTATTTTTGCAAGACTCTGTTTATACCTTTCACATGAGAACTGTCTGCTGTGTTCGTTCTCTGCCTGTTCCTGGAGTTTAGTCTGAACATTGTGAGCAAGGTCGATAAACAATGCCCCTTATTATTCTGTTCTGGTCAGGCCCTAGCACCTAGACAAAACATACAACTACAGCTGCTGCTGGAGACTCGTACTTTGATATTATGGGGATACATGTTTAGGAGAGACACACTTGGAGAGGGACCTTTCCAGTGAGAAGAACAACACCCACCCTCGATGTAGAAATCCCATCTATGCCCCATACCGCTTTTGTTAGCAGGTATGGGGCCTGCTAACTAAAACCCAGAGATTTTCTATTATAAAATAATACTCATTCCTACCAAGGGATGGAGGTTAGGCACTATAGTCCTTTCTCCATTGTCTTTATATGATGACATCTCCCTTCATAATGTATGGACTGGCTGCGATGCTAACTGTATTACTGTAATGCATTTTTCTGCTTGTTCTGGCACGTATACTGCATGTTAGAGCACGTTAGTTAAAATAAACATTTTGAACTATATTCGTGTCTCGGTCAGATCTTATTGTGGACAGGAGCGAGAGTGTGAGCTGAAAAGGTGTGTCTTGTTACCACGATTCCTGAGAGATCCGGGAGTGTTGTGTTCTCGGTTGTCTAATCATTTGCATCTCCGTGTTTGTGTATGAGAGCTAGTGAGACACTATAGGTAGTCGGTGCTGGGCTCTTGGGTACTAAGGTGGTAGGAAGGCTCAGCCCCTATACTTAAAGGTCCCATAATCCTGTGCATAGTTATGTGTATATGCAGAATCCCTGCTACATGGCACCCAACGTTTGGTCTCGTACTTATTCACGGGTCCCCTGAGTACCACTTGCGCTTGTCCACGATACCCTCGCACCAGTTATGGGGACGTCGGTGGTGTGGGGGAGTCTACCTCCTATATTGGAAATTTTATTGGTTTTTCAAGCTTCAATTCTAAAAGGTTCACTTTATTCTTAGTCCATTGTTGCGCTGCATTCTATAATGGCACAACCGATAGTCATTGCTGTGCCTTACCGTGCTGCAGTTACTGCGTATTTGACCGCAAAATGAGTCCCAGTTGCGGTAGCGGATTTTATATTTGTCGTAGAGACAAATGCAGCTTACAGCTTCGAGGTTTTTTACTCCTGGGTTAAGTTTCCTGCGGTTGATGGGAACAATAATTTCTTTCATGAATATGAATGTGGTGCGGTGCCACAAAATTACCGTCCATATCGTTTACTTGAAGTTCCGTTGTCAGCTTGGGAGCACACCATATGGTTTAATGGCGCCCTACCTCACCCTGTTTCAGTGGTCCGTCTCTGACCCTTGTAGGTCGACGGGGCCACTTGACCCATTTTGGTGGGCTTTACACCACATCCAAATTATCTGACTTTTTTACACGCAGATTTGAGAATACTACACACGTCTTTAATTCACATAAATGGAGGGGTCATTCAATATCTTTCTCGTAATGTACCTGCAGTTCTGGCAGGTGCCGCTCAGCCACCAGGGCATGCTGGAATGGTTATAAGTCCTATCATGATTAATTCGGTGATGGGGAAGCAAACTCAAAAAAGGGATGAATTTCCTTTTTGGTTGTCAGAAAAGTTTGAGCAACTCAAAGCTGTTTTTCCACATACGTCTCCTGTGGATAAACACAGGATACTTACCATGAGCTTACCGAAAGGCCTTATTCCCAATTTAGCAGATTGCACCTTTTGGGGGAAGGTGTTTGCAGCAGTTTACTCCCTGTGCTTTGGCACCCCTCCATGACACTGCTTCCGACAGTTGTTAAGAAAGTTCAGGATGAGCATGGGGCGGAGGCCGCCCTGGAGTTGGGGATGAGACTATTGGGGGCATTCCCTTTAGTCTCCGACATGATTCTGGCTAACATTAACGGGGAGGCAGTCAGCCAGCGCCTTGAGGCAGTGAATGACGTTGATAAACAACGTGAATTGCCGAGGATTTTAGCTACAGTATATAAATCCTTGGGGTGCATTAATTTGGGAATTAGACCTTTTACTCAGACACAAAATAAGCCCCCGCCAGAACAGGAGTAAAAATAAGCAGCAGCAACAACAGAAGAAAGGTTCGCGTGCATGTTCGCCGACACCTGATACTTCTGAACGTAGATATGATTTGCGTGATCGCACTAAACTTAAGACACCAGAAAGATTTCAGGTTCCTGATCCAGAGCTCTCCTCGTTCATTTCAGGAATCAACAGACCCACAGTTCCGTGGAGGAGCGTCAGGATCGCAGACAAGGCGAGATCACTCAACAAAGACGTGATCCGCCACGACAGTTTGGTGTAAAACTAAAGCAGGAGGGCCAACTTCTGTACCGTGCCCCGTTTCAGAAGAAGAAAGTTGCCCTTTGACAGTGAAATATGCCTCATACGGTGAGAACCCTGCTCCTCGATTGGAGATGGGCTGTGACACTCCTCGACAGCACGGCGGAAGTTGCCATAGTGCGGGAGGCACTCCTTCCTTGTCTGGAGGCAAGAGCAACTGATACTTTTACAACAGTGGAAACAGCAGATACATGAGTTGCCCCCTGGATTCACTTTAAGAGATAATTCTCCAAATTGAGGGTGATATCAGACGGACAATTAAGGCAATCTTTGGGAACACCTTACTTCCTCTTATGACATTTTGTTGGCGGAGGCTGATTGGCCTCCCCATTCGTCTTGGCTTCTTCACGAGGGAAGACGTGATACTTCCTAGTTTTTCCTGTTATGTCTCGGAGGAGGCTAAACAAGCTTACGCGTCGGAATTGACTTTGACCCTAGCGCCGGCTGAGTATCGTAAACAAGTGGGCTGGGACGAACTTTCACCGGCCCATGAGATACCTTTACGTTCTATGCTACAGCCACAAGCCCAATACCCGATCAAACGAGATGCCAAAGCTTCTGTGAGTGAAATCTTGACCCAATTGGAATATCAGGGTGTAATTGTACCCTGTGTTTCATCAATGAATAATCCTCTTTTTGCGATAGTGAAACCGGACCATTCCTATCTTATAATGTTGGATTACAGGAATTTGAATAGTCATGTTCGTACATTTGCCATACAAAACACGCACAGCTCTGCGTTGATAAATAACATAGTCCGTAAACATCCATAAAACAACACTTGATATATCCAATGGATTTTACAGTCACAATCTGGCTCCTGATAGCCGTGACTTAACCGCATTTACCGCGGTCGGCAATCAGAAACAAATTACGCGTTTGCCTATGGGCTATAAGAATAGTCCTGGGGATTTTGCTGCTCGTGTTGTGTCTCTTTTGCACAACATAGACCCGGATACCTTCTCCCACGTTGATGACATTTTTTGACAGATGACGAGTTGATACCGCATCTAGTCCACATTGATCGGGTCATTATGTCTTTTGCCGACCTAGGGTACAAATTTAACTTTGCTAAGTCTCACATCGCCTATTTGGCGGTGCTCTTTTTAGCTTACTGAACTCAACAACGAAGGTAGGGGCCTAGCCCCTCATTTCTTGGAGAAATGTGCACAATTGCAACCTCCTTCCACTTTAAAGAAGTGCCAATCTTTGCTGGGATTTTAAAATTTTGGGAGAACATATATTCCAGATTATGCCCAGCGTATCAAGCCACTTTATGCGCTGATACAACCCACTTTTTTCGTCTTCCAGCTGGCTACCGGAGCACACCGCAATTCTTTGGTCTTTGCAGTCAGATATGTTTTGCGACAAACTTCCTCTTAACGAGAGATAATTCTACAAATTTAGTCATATGGATTGTACCCGGTACAGTGGGTTTCACGTACTTGACGTTTAATGAGGGTTATATGGTCCAGATTGCATACAAATCGCACTTGTACACTTCAGCGGAGATGTGTTTCTCTTCGATTGAAAAATGTCTTACAGCAGTACAAATGGCAATTCTTAAAGAAAGCTCTATTGCTCAAGGTAAGCGCATCCTTATGGTCTCGCCTGTGCCTGTTCTAGAAGCGGTCACGAAGGCGAGCGTTCCTAATTCTAAAGCTTTACATCCACGTTGGATTCAGTGGGCGAGTTCATTGACATCGGCTGATGTCATTTTTATCTTTGACCCATCATTACAGATGCAAGGAGTTTTACAATACGAACAGGTTCATCCACCTCCATCATCTCTCCTTCTTCTGGACTCAGTACAAATGTATCATTTATACCGACGGATCTGCTCAACCAGCCGTGGGCTCTAAACATGCTTATTCGGAACCGTGTGCTATAGTGGCGGGCTCTATGGTTGATGGTGAGTTTAAGTCTTCCTTGGTGCACACACAGGCTCTTGGAGACTGTACAGCTCAATTAGCCGAGCTGTGTGCTTTGTTGTTGGCTCTAGAATTTGTTGATCCCGCAGTGCCCACTCTTATAGTGTGCGCTTCATTTTATTGTGTGCAATCCTCTAATGACAATTTGTTCTTTTGGTCTCAGAATAATTATTGAGATTCTAAAGGCAGCGCAATAAAGCATAAAACGCTTTGGGTTCGAGTGACAGCTCTTAAGGAGAGGAGAGTCTACCACTCACACATGTTATCCATACTCTTGGCCATCAGCTTGTGGGAGCACATGCTGTTGGTAATTCTATGGCTGATGAGGCAGCCAAATCTGCAGTAGCCACTTGTTCAGCAGCAGCCGTATCAAGGTCCATGACTAAAATAGACAATGACATACTTGCTGCTATAGCGGTAACGAAGGATGGGACGACGTTCCCACAAGGTTTTCCTTCAAAATATTCTTATCATTTGTCACCTGAGAAAGTCCTATTTGCTACAATACCGTCCGTTGGGGATCGTCTGATTCCCAACGAGGACCGCAGGCTTTCTTTGATCATAGCCGCTCATGAGGGCATGGCATCTGTTCATGCTGGAGTTTCAGCGACAGTGTCTCTCTTGTAGCAGCGTTATTAGTGGCGTGGCCTGTATAAACAGACTCGTAATTATGTTCTGTCTTGTGACATTTGTCAACAGATTAAGCCGTCTACAGTTGCACGTCCATCACATAGGCAACTTTATATTTCAAATCATCTATTTGGTTATATTTACCTTGATCACTGCAGTCCTTTGTCGTCAGACACTGCATATAAATATATTTTGGTTGCAGTAGATTCGTGCACGAGATTCCTTTGGGTTTGGCCACAACATAGTGCTGATGCTCGAAATGTCATTAGAGACTTGCGTTTCTTTGTCTGAACATTTACTTGCGGCACCTTCCATTCTGACCAAGGTCCATCGTTTGCCTCTAAGGCTTACAAAGATGCAATGAGGTTGTTAGGGGTGCTTCTGTAATTTTTGTCTCCATACAGGGCTGAGGGCAATTCCATAGTCGAGCGAATGAACTGTGACTTAAAGCAGTCTTTGACAGCTAGGGTACTGGGTACTGGTCGGAGTTGGCTGTCTCATATGTATGGTGTCCAACGTGCACTAAATAATCTCCCTAGAAGATCTCTGGGTGGGCGGACCCATACGAAATGCTCTTTGGCATTAAAATGTTTGTGCCAGACCTTGATGGTCTAGACTTCGCGGCGGCTGCCGCAAGATTTGACGTAGATAACCATTGTGCTATGTTACAGGATCTACAAAACACTTGAGATGCCCTTGCAAAGGATCATAAGCCGTCGTCCACAGATGCTGCGGTACTGATTCCTGTATCTGACTGGCTTCCTAAAGTGGGTGATCTGGTCAGGGAGAAGTTGGAGAACAAAAAAGAATTTGGTCCATCCTACTGTGCACCAGTACCAGTTCTTGGATTAAAGGGTACTCGTACAAAGATTTTACCTCCACTGCCTGGTCGGAAGGAGGATCAATTCATTTCCATTGAACATGTCAAGTTACACCATATGGCTGATACTGAATAGTATGCCTAAATAGCATTCCTCGGCGGGATGTTTCTCTGCAACAGATGTCGTCAACAGCGATTCCTGCAATCCGGGAAGCGAAGTAGAAAACTAGATCGATGTTTTACCTGTTTTGTCATTATCTACAGATGCTACGTCCCATGAGTATGCTACTCCGCCACTGGAACACACTATTGATATTCCCGCTACTGCTGTACAATCATCTTTTAATGCTCATCAACCTCCATTGTTTTGCTTGGGAACTTGTGGTTATTACATGGACAGAGATAACTTTTCTTCCAGTTCTTCATCTTCTTCATCAACATCCTCAGTGGCAGCTCCACCAATGAAAATTTGTATTTTCTTTGCATGGTTTCGAAAGATTTATCTAGTACCTCCATGGACATACATTTGGAATGTGCTAACGATGATATTCCTCTTCATGTCGATAGGATTTGTGACAGTCTTTTTCATTTTAATCAATGGCCATTATTTGCCTGAACGCTCTGCTGTCCATTCAGTCAATTGGGTGTTGGCACCACATACTTCCTCACATAAAATGAAAAGGGACCAACCCTACGTTAACATCTCAGCTGTTCCAGTCGGAGATGGCATAGTTTGGGATAAAGTGCCATACGAAATCTACGGCCCAACTAAGACGATTCGAATGCCATACGTCTTTCGTGTATCATTAGGTGATGTCATTGATCCTCTTACTGGCGTGTGGTTTGCTGGTACTTCTACTCCTGTTACGCAATGGATGCCCGTCCTGTGGTCCTGCCCAGACCAGGCCAATTGCGTCTGTACTGTGAGCGAATGCAACAACGTTTTGGATGATTGCCATTGGCGACGCTGGGAGTGAGTTATGGACTTACCTACCGCTTCTCCTATTTTACTTGCATGCAACCTGTGTTCAATTGCCGACGGTGCCCGTTCTACTGGGCCCTGGAGGTCTGCCTCTCCAATACATCACGTGCTGACCTAGATTTTGATCTGGAAGTGGGTCCCTTATTGGCCCATGATCAGGCCTGTTCTGGGAACGGCGGTTTGATGCTTGCTGCTGCACTTGGAGTATTGCCACGCTGGAATACCTGTGAGGCTGCGCAGTGCCTCTTGCAACAGAGTTTCATCGAATATCACGCAAGTTGCCCGGCTATGCTCCTGGAGGCCCTGGATCATGAAGAGCACGTCTGCTCCTTTGACCTACTCAACTGGATGGCATCCCTCTTCGCATTGAACGATGGTGATGACCTTTTGGAACGAATTGCATTCCACGGTGCATGTAATCTGTTACCTCTTCAGGACCAACCTTAATAATATATATATATTTTTTTCTTTTTGGATTGAATTCAAATTTGAAATCTTTACTCCGATTTGGCCTTTTCACTGGCGTCTTTGTCTCTTCTTACGGTTGCATTCTGTTTGGCTATATGCTACGACCTGACCAAGGGGAGGGTGTCATGTGGCAGATAGGGACATTGTCGACATCACTAAGTTAGCATGGCTTGTGCAACCATGATGCTGCTTTTGCGCACATTACTACATAACTTTATTTTTGCAAGACTCTGTTTATACCTTTCACATGAGAACTGTCTACTGTGTTCGTTCTCTGCCTGTTTCTGGAATTTAGTCTGAACATTGTGAGCAAGGTCGATAAACAATGCCCCTTATTATTCTGTTCTGGTCAGGCCCTAGCAGCTTGACAAAACATACCATTACAGCGGCTGCTGGAGACTCGTACTTTGATTTTATGGGGATACATTTTTAGGAGAGACACACTTGGAGAGGGACCTTTCCAGGGAGAAAAGCAACACCCACCCTCGATGTAGAAATCCCATCTACGCTCTAAGGTATGGGGCCTGCTAACAAAACCCAGAGATCTTCTATCATATAATAATACTCATTCCTACCAAGGGAGGGAGGTTAGGCACTATAGTCCTTTGTCCATTGTCTTTATATGATGACATCTCCCTTCATTATGTATGGACTGGCTGCAATGCTAACTGTATTACTGTTATGCATTTTTCTGCTTGTTGTGGCACATATACTGCATGTTAGAGCACTTTAATTAAAATAAACATTTTGAACTATATTCGTGTCTCGGTCAGATCCTATTGTGGCCCGGAGCGAGAGTGTGAGTGAAAAGGTGTGTCTTGTTACCACCATTCCTGATAGATCTGGGAGTTTTGTGTTCTGTGTTGTCTAATCATTTGCATCTCCGTGTTTGTGTAGGGAGAGCGAGTGAGACACTATAGCTAGTCTGTCCTGGGTTCGTGGGTACTAAGGCAGTAGGAAGGATCAGCCCCTAATCTCCAAGGTCCCATAATCCTGCACATAGTTCTGTGTATGTGCAGAACCCCTACAACATGAGTCTATTGACTCCTCCTGGTGCTGCTCTCTCGTAAAAAACATATGTCTGTTGACAATCAAACTTGGCTGTCCATCAAATTGTTTCCCTAATTTCTTAATTAATTCCTGTTAATCATCCAGTTCTTCCTCCTCATCTAATCCTTCATGTAATGGGGCAGGTGTTTGTAGATTGCTTGACCCTCAAAGCCTAAATTATGCTCTAAAAGAAACCTTTTTCTCCTGGGGCAATACTATTTTCCTTCTATGGCACCCAAATGCTTTGTAAATGCCCTGAACCAGGTTTTCCACTTGTTTGGTGGTTCACCTGGGGTTTGCAAAAAAAGTGGAGGAGTATTGACTGACTGCATATTTGTGAACTGTAAAACACAAATCCTCACGGGACCAAATATCAAAATACGTGTTCTCTAAATCCTGTAGTTATTGGATGGAAATGGCAGCTTACAGTATAACACATTAAGTATAAGCATATAAGATAAGGTTGTCACTGTTGCCCATGGAATACCAAGTGTGAGTATCACTGTGATATTCTAAATGTGACACGCTGAAACTATTATAGGTGGAAAAACTATCCCTGTGAAATTATAAACCAAAATAGTTCACTTGAAATGTGTGTGTCACTGATTGAGTTTTACTGTACCACTGCAAATTAAACATCAAATATGTTAAAAGCAGTGTGCATGTCACTGATTTGTCGTCATCTGATCGTAACACGCCGGTTTTCCTAAAATGCGCAGACCGCTAGAGTACAATTGGTTATTACGAGTTTGCGTGTCACTGATTGGCAGAACGCTGCCAGTAACACGCCGCAGGTTAAAAACACTTTAAAGTTTCCCAAACTAAGATGGCATCTATGTTGTGGTAGCAAAGTTATGATGAGATGGGTGGAAACAACAATGTCAGTTTCAGCAGCCGGGTGGCATTCGATGCCAAAAAATGTGAAGGGAATGCGCAAGCAACAGTGCCTGTAGACCGTAACTTGTGGAGCCCTGTACAACGGTCAGCACAGCCTTTACAACAGTAACACGCATTTTAATGGCTGTCACTACTTTCCAAATCTTGATAATCTCTTAATTCGCCTTGAAAACCGCACTCATACCTGTTACGCGCATAAGTGCACAGGATGGGTTAGTCTCTTGGAAAATGAGACACCATTACAGCATATTGCATAGCACTTGATGTTATCAGTTTTAAAACCAGTCATCGTTTCTGTAGTCATCTGGGTGTCCTTTTTCGATAGAAACAGTTTGTCGCAAGTTTTTGAAAGTACAAATCATCTCACAGCACACTGTAGGTTCAGGGAGCGCTGCGTTTATTCGTGTTCATCTGTAGGAGCACCAGGAGACAACTGTCCCCTTAGGTTGAACAGCAACATTCTGTCAGAACTTCGCCACCACAACGTCACTATTACCGACGTTGAGGTGGCAATAGGGACTGTGCCTTATTTACAAGGCAGCGTTAAGCCACTAAACGTGGCTTAACGCTGCCTTGTAAGTAAGGCCCCCTTTCACGCTATGTTAGCGTGAAAGGGGTGGGCAGTGGGTGTTGCGTTGGGTGTTCCACCGCAATACCCATTCATTTTGATGCTGCTCCCTATGTACAAAGGAGGCAGCGCCAAAATTAAGATCAGGTAAATCCTGGTCTTAAGTTGGCGAAACGAGGAGAAATGCATTATTTCTCCTCGTTTTTGCTTTATCCATGTGTGCTGCCATGTGTAGCACACATGGAAAAAGCAAATTGCCATGGTTTGTTTATGTACAGGAAAATGTCCCTTCCTGTACATAAACAATCTTTAAAAATGTAATTTTGTCACTTTCATGTGTGCTGCATGAAGCAGCACACATGACAGTGACAGAATGTCATTTTAGGATTGTTTATGTGCAGGAAGGGGCACCTTCCTACACATAAACAATCCTCCCCTGCATGCAGACACCCTTGCACTATTTTGCAAAGGTGCCTGCATTGGCGCTAAGTTGCTAAACTTAGCGCCATCGCAGGGGGAAATGTAAGGCTGCACCACATTCTTGTAAATATGGTGCAGCCTTGCGTTTCTGAAGTGGCGAAGTGAGGCGTTAAGCCAGGAAGGCTAACGCCTCTCTCCGCCACTTCATTGTACATATGGCCCTTAGAATGTTATACTCTCATACATCACACTCTGCACTGCACAAGGCAGGCAATCTGCAGAGTATAACATGAACACATATCACCACATATTGCAATCTCTGTGATGCATACTGAGATCTAAGTAGAATGCTTACTTTCCAATCTTCAACTGATATCATGCACTAGATCCAAGTGGAGGTCATGGTAGGGGCTAAATTTGCTCTTTTATTTCGTATTTAAGTGTAATATTAGAGTACAAAAAAGTAATTTATGCTCAAAATTCCACATCTAAATTAACAAAATCATAATTAGTGAATTGTCTAAGTCAAAGTGCACTTACAATGATGAAAGAGCCACATGTATGAAACATTATTCTCTATGGCAGATTTCCACCATTTTAAATTAACATTTATGGAGAAGGAAGGGGGCATTAAAAGAGGAGGCTGACCTGCAAAATGCAGCCTGACGCCTATAAGTGTATAGGTATTCACACACATTTTGTTGGTAGTTTCCCACCCTGGAAGCATATGTAAAACTGTTTCTGTTAAAGACTGGAGTAAGTCTATTTTCAGGATCTGGTCAGAGATTTCTCCTCAGAAACGTATTTGTCCTAGAGAAAGTTAGAAAGTGCAAATGTAATATTTATTCTTATGTATTTCCCACCCAAGTGAATATCCATATGGGTACATTTGCTGACTGTACTTCTTACACAATTGCTACATAACTCCAGAAGTATTCCTATGATTCTTTGGGGCATATTCTCAAGGACTTATCACCGAGTTAGCGGCACTTTATCGCAGCCCTATTCACAAGCTGGTGCTAACAGCCGATATCGCCAGTTTTCCCGCGATAGCAGCCTCAAAAAACATCGCCACGGATGACACCGGCAACTAACGCTAATGAGATGCAGAGTAGGCGTTCCCGTGCAAAAAGCCGCGACAACACCACTTCGCAACATTCTCAACGACCAGCCAGATCGGTGATAAGATCACAAAACATGCAATAAGGCGCGTTAGCAGCAGGGAATTAACACCTGCTATTTCCTGGTATTAAGTCGGACGATAACCTGCACCAGAAATGGGAGCCCAGCCCACAGCCACACCAGAAGAACAACAGATGCCATGGAGCTACTGATCATGCTGCCGGACACCCAAGAGGGCCACAACACCCACCGCCACCCCCCCCAGGACTCCCCCCGGGCCCTACCCTGGACAAAGATATTTCACATCAACTTTACAAAATCATGAACAAAACAATTCGCCTGATGTCGCACAAGTACAACAATTAACATTCATCTGTGGTCAGAAAAAGGAGAATCATTCATTCATCTTTGAATTTCCAAACAATTTTTTTTATTCAAATTCAACCCAAAACAACTATTCGGAAGAGTCATGGCGGGTCTTCTCTGGACAATCTGTAAGACACAGCCTGCAAGACAAAATCCAAGATAAGAAGGTGTGTCATGCGCTCATCAAAGGACAGAGAGAGAAAGAAAGAGAGAGAGAGAGAAAGAAAGGGAGAGAGAGAGTGAAAGAGAGGGAGAGAGAGAGAAAGAGAGAGAAAGGGGGAGAGAGGGAGAAGGAGAGAGAGAGAGAAACAGAGGAAGAGAGAGAGAGACAGTGAAAGGAAGAGAGGGAGAGGGAGAGAGAGTGCCGACACTGCGGACCCAGGCCTCACTGCTCACCTGCTGCCACCGGTGTGTCTCCAACCACGTGCCGGTATACACTACAGTCCACCAGGTCCCTTATCTGAAACAGACTCCAGATTTATGAATGGCAGAGTTCATATCAGTGCACACGCCATCATCGTTTGGCCGCCCCTGCACACACAGGCTGCTGCACCCCAGCCCCTCCCGCCGCCCAGCGGTGTTTGCCCGCCCCTGCGCACCCAGGCCTCACTGCTCACCTTCCGCCACCAGCGTGTCTCCAAGAGGGCCCACCACGTGCCTGTGCAAGCTCCAAGCCAGGGGCCCGCAACCTTGGCAGCCTCCACATCATGCAGTCCCGCGGGCTACCAGGTCACACACGTGATTCTGAGTCTTGATTTCGCAATGGTAGAGATCATATCAGTGCACACGACATCATCGTAGGCTGCACACCTGCTCAGCGCTATAGGTGCCACTAACTCTGTGAACCGCGAGGCAACGCCACGTGGCGGTAGGCCCGCGCTGCCCGCTGGCTCAGGCCTACACTGCGGTCCAGCAGGGCTCACACAAATCCTTACCAGTCCGGACCGCCAGGACGGCGCATCATCGCAGGCTGCACACCCGCTCAGCACTTAAGGTGCCCCTACCTCAGTGCACCGAAAGTCACCATCCCGTGGCGGTAGGCCCGTGCCGGCCGCAGTGTTTCCGGTGCAACCAACTCTGTGCAACGTAAGTCATGGACCCTTTCTGATTGAGTCTTGTGATATGCCAGGCGGACGCAGCCATGTCACCTCCGGCAGTGGGGAAGAACTGGGACACGTAGCATCGTCCCCCCCCTTTATACGTAAGCCGAGTGGGCTGGGTCGGCTTACGCCAGGCCAGCGTAGGGGTGTGAGTAATTATCCCTGGGCTCTGAGCGTGTTTCATTTCTGGGCTGGACAGGAAACCAACTGATGCGTGTGTCTCTGTTGCAGTGTCTGCGCCACACGGCCCGCAATCGACAATGTTGCATGCACCCGGAGGGTGGCCGCGCACGAAGGGATTGTACAAGGAGCGCAAGGCCGCTCGGGCTCCTGGCTCATGCATGCCAACTGTTGTGTGCGTATCGCTATTGGTGCACCATAAGCCTAAGGTCTAGCCTCAATTGCAGCTTGAAAGCCACATCACATTTCCAGAATGCAAGCAGTAGTCAGACTAACATTAGGGATGAAAGCTCCTTTGTCTCAATACATAAGGCGGAAGGACATCTGCACCTCCGACCTTGGTCTTGCATGCGGCTGGCACCCCCTGAGAGAGATACCATAGCAGATGATGATGACTCCCACACTACGCCGAGCGCTAATGATAGACCAACGTATCCACACCCCACACACAGAAGTCCTTGCTCGGGGTACTCTTGCATGGAATGCCCTTGACACTTACGTACACAACAACCCATACGTCCAAACGTTGCACACATATATGACTCATTGCTCCGAGCTGTGGCATATCATCCACATAACTGCAGCAGGTCAGAAGAGTGCCGGTTCTACGAGAGCCACCAACGCAATGGCAGAACATCCCGGGCGCATGCACAACGCCTGTCACATGGAACTGTACCGTGACCGAATGCTGCCTGTTAGTGTCTGATGCATTGGTCTGCATGTTGTGGCCCTTGTCTTGCCCGTACTGACACGCACATGGCAATAAAGTCTACGCAACTTCACTAGTGTTCAACTGTGATGAGTGTTGATTGGAATGACAAATCGTGTGCCTCAATGAGCATTGTCCATACACAGGGAGGGACTGACTGACGCATTTCACTTAGGGGTGAGTCCCTATTGCCAGCTCCGCCTCTGTGAGCCAGACATAGTGGTTGGGATAGTTGCTGATAGACCTGTGCTCTTACGTGTCTTCAGCAATGTGAGTATGGTATCCATATTCTTGCCATGTGGATCAATGTGATCCATCACTACAGGCTTTGTCCACCCAGTTGAGTGTGAGTAGGTATGCGAAGAGATGTTCTGTTGTCAAATGTGATGGGGGACACTACTTTAGGCCTGCCAACGACTTTGACATTTCATACCCAGCCCTATTTCTAACATTGCATGGGGCAAAGTTGAGGAATTGCGCGATTGTTGTTTCAGAGCAATGAGGCCCCAGCTAGTGCACACATTCCCAGTCATCTCACTTCCTATGTGTGTCACGGTCAAACATGCGCATTGCTTTCAATTCCCAGGGTTTACCTTTTTGGGCAATCAATGTCCTTACATTCATCCATACTTTCATACTTGATCGATTATGGACATGACACATCTGTGGGAATTTTAATGATTTATTCACATTCGGTGGAGTGTCGGAGCTGGAGCAGTACATGGCCATGCAAACCCCACATTACATTGTAGCCCAGTGGAGGGCCAGCCAGAGTCATTTAGGGATTGACAAGTACATCGGAAGAGGAAGAGTACAGTCCGCAGTCTGATTGCTGTGTCATTGGTAAGCAAACAAAATATGGCAGTCCATGTCGAGGTCCAAGGTGAGTGTCGCAGAGTGTTTCGGGGGACAGTGGGAGGTGTTACAGGGCATGATGCAGAGGGAAGAACCAAGCTGAAACAGGGCATATGGCAGAGAAGAATGCTACTGGCTCCTTCTTACTACAAAGGTGGAATCACCCGCATCTTCGTCCTCTATGTCATCAGTCTGACATGTGGGTGCTGATGTTTGGTCTGCAGCACTGTGTGCCACTGACACATCAGGGGCCGGAGATGTGTGTGTAGAAGTACCAGCAGCATTCATCAGCAACTGCCTTAGTGGCAGCAATGCGATGATGAGGATCTGCAGGGCATGGAAGATCCCAACAACTTTTCGCTGGTGTGCATCCGTGGCAGCCATTCTTTCCGCATGCATCCGCTCCATGTTCTCCATTATCCTCAGCATCTGTGCCAACTCTCGTCTGACATCGCTGATGCCATTCTGACTAGACAGTTGTTCTCCTCTCAGAGTCATGACTCCAGCGATGTCGGGCATGGATTGTTGGACATCATGGAGCGAACTGTGGGTGTCCGTTAGGGAGTGTAAGTGGTCCCTGATGGGACTTAGACACCCACGTATGTCATCTAGTTTGGCTGCCATGAGGTGGAACCCCACTCGCACCTGTTCAGCCACCTCCTTCTGGCAGTCTAACACATGGCCTTGGAATGCGATGTGTTCTTCGGTGAGGTGCTGGGAGCCAGCCGTGGTGGTGGGTGCTTCCTTCTGTGTGGTCTGTGCAGGGGTGGGGTCTCCTCGATGCAGCTGGGCTGCCCTGCTCCTGGAGGTGGGTTGCCGTAGCTGTCCATGAGCTGTTGTAGGGCGTCGGTGTCGAAGGTGTGGAGGTCCTCTTCATCATCACTGATGAGTTGTCTGGTCTGCTCTGCAGGAGGTGTTGATTGTCCCTCTGCAATGTGAAGGGGAGATGCATTTTAACATTGTGTTGACATGTATGTTGACGCTTTGTTCAAGTTTACATACAGACTGCATGACAATGTACATTGTGACTGTTTGGGAGGAGCTGGCTATTTGATGCGGGACAGTGGACATTTTAACTACATCACGGATGTGAAGTTGTACACATACATTATCATCTCACAGTTTCCTGCTATGCCAGATGTGATTGGCCAGTTTCTACGCACAAGCGGCACCAGTTGTGTCCTCTGTCTGTAGTGAGAGTGTTGCACTTTGTACCACATTGTCGTCAATGATGATGTGCTGTTATTGCTTTGTGTGTGTCTTGCAGTGTGGGGGAGTCGCCCCAGCAGCTGTGATTTTGCTGCCCCTTATCCCTTTGAGGCAGTGTGCCTTTGACTTCTGTGCTTCTACAGTGCTGAGATGTTGCAGACTTGGCTAATTTTGGCTCTAGTTCGGATTTTGGACTCTTGGGCATGGTTTATCCGCAGATGTGTTGTTGACGTCAGGGGTTGTTTGTGCAGGTGGATGTGTCAGAGTGTGACCTGCTCCTTTACGGATGTGTTCCACACTCAGCCACCTCAGTGTCGTGGCGTGTACCATGTCATGATAATTGGACTGCAGCCATGCTGTTCGTCATGCAGTGTCACTTGCATTGTCAGTGTGGCTCACAGACACGCAGCTTTGCTGGTTTTGACACGTGTGCATGGGTTGGTGCTGTGTGGGAAGGGACCCCTTTGTGCCCATAGTGGACGGGGGCCTACTTGCTGTTTGTATGTGTGCTGCAGTGTGCCAAGGGGATCAGGGACATGATCCAGAGTCATTGTGGGTGTGCAGTGTGCTGTACTTAATTGTGCATGTTTGCCATTGTGCCCATCTCCCCCCGTGCCCCCAGTCCCTGTTCGGTACTCAACCTGGTGCTGTTGTGTCAGGTCATGTCGAGCAGTGTCCGGACCCCCAACTCCTGCCACCGTCTCCCCTCTGATGACTGTGGCCACCATTTCCTCCATCTCATCCAGCTCCTGGTGTTCCGCTGGACTGCCACCTCCAGTCTGCATTGCTGCTTGATGGTTGTCAGCGAGTTTCTTCTTGGTTTTGCGCTTCGCATCATTCCAGCGCCTCTTGACCTCTCCAATTGTCCTCCTCCTCACTCCGACTGCATTCACCTTGTCCAGGATGGACTGCCATATTGCATTTTTATTTGCCAATGACACGTTGGAGGTGACGAACAGTTGTTGGTGGTGTTCTATCACCTCCGTGATGATGATCCTGTTTTCCTGCGGACTGAACCTCGTCTTCCTCGTCTTCTTCTCCTTGCCCTTCCATGACCCCGAGGTCCCAGGCTGGTCCTCCTGGGGGCTTGTGGGGTTCTGGTCGTACTCTGTACTTGCTCCGGCTTCTTCCATGGTGCTACGCAGTTTTTAATGATTTTGTTTGTGTTTTTCGGTGCTTTTATAGTGCATTTTCCCGCATGACGAGTGGGAATTGCAGGCCTGTCGCTGGTTATCGCTGTTTTTTTTATCGCGGTTGGCCACATCGCAACTTTTTTCGCGTTTCGCGGTTTTTTGCCGTCACTGTAATTTTATCGCGGTCATTTGACGCGTTAGCGTGAGACTATCGCATGGTACCGCCGTGTTGGGAATACAACGTTAACACGGCGTTATTTTCACGTGATAGACTGCGATGTGCAAAGTTGTATTAAGCTAATTTTGCGATAATTATCACACGTTCTTGAGAATATCCCCCTTTGTGATCCCTTTTTAAAACTGGATTTTCTGAACTACGCTGTATTTTTTTTTCTTTCTTTCTGCTATGGTACAGACACAGGGGCATATTAACAAGGCGGCGATAAACAATTATCTCCGCTTTTGTGGCCGTTTTCGGCCGAAAAGCGGCGATAATTATATCGCCTTATCAGCAAAGACACGCTATCGCGTGTTTTGCTGATTTTGCTCCCGTTTCCAGCACGCCTGACTTCGCATCGATAATGAGATGCAAAGTAGGCGTGTCTGTGGAAACAACATGGGTAAATATCGCGAAGGCAGCTTCGCGATATTTACAATGCGGGGAAGCGATTATTTTAATCGCGTTAAGTATGCCTTAACGCAGGAATTTAACGTCTGTTAAATTCCTGACTAAGGCATACTTAACATGGGGGGTGGATTCTGTGGCTAAGACCACAGGCCCTATCATCTAGGATATCGCCGTTTTCCCATGGAAAACGGCGATATCCACACTATCTCTGACATTTTTATCGCCTCGGTGATGCGCGTTGTTAATAACGCGCTAACCAGGCGATAAATTCCAGAGATAGCCGGCGATAAATATGCAAGCGCTAAGCGCGCTTTTCGATATTTATCGCCGGCCCTTGATAATATGCCCCACAGTTCTTTAAGAAATAAAATTACTTTTCAAAAGATGTTAGCAGCGTGATAGCAGCTATGGGAAATTCACAAGCATGGCCAGACATCCGTCTGATAAGTTATTGTAACGAGAAGGTGAGGATGTGCAGAACTGTTCAAATTTACATATGTAACCAGTGGATCATGGAAAAAGCCAAATTAAATGAATAAATCAGTTGCCTTATGGTTTAATCACGAACAGTGTCATTACTAAGCTGTTCCTTTACAACTGCAAACGTCTCCTTGGTGGCATCAGCTTGGGAAAGAAACGTGCAAAGAGAAATGGGTTCGTACTCAGCAAAAATGTTTACTGGAGTATTTTCATTAAATTCTTCATAAAGTACAATCCTACCACCACAATATAACTGCGTCTATTACTGTTAATAATACTGCACTGTTCCTTCCAATGGCGTCTCTGGAGTCGGAGCAGATCGGTCCTGTGTCCTAGCTCTATTTGTCCTGACTCACCCTTTTCGTGCCACAACACCAGAGATGCTGAATGTACTAGGAAGTGAGACAGAAAAAAAGAAACCATCATTGTACCTTGCCACAAACATTAATTTGTCTAACCATCTTTCATTTTAAATTAGATTGTTTACTAAAAATATTTCAGTCTACCTGTATATATATGTGTGTATATATTTGTATCTAAACATATATATATAGATGTATATGCACACATACCCAGAAAGTCAGATTTAAACATTTTAAGCAAATATATATCGTTGTTGGTGACCACATATGTTTTAATCTGTGGCCCAATGAGTGCTCCTCTAAAATTCACTTTTAGAAATGCCACTGGCTCAAACAAGTTCTTCACTTGCCCATTTCATTTCATATTCAATTGGCACTCAAATATCTTTAAATGGCTTAAAAAATGGGAATTTGTACCATTATGTGTGAATATTATAATTAGGGCTCCCGGTTTTATGGTATTTATTTTTTTGCCATTTCCGTCTGTATTTATCCATATTTATTTTTTGGGCATTTTTTCTGTATTTATCCACATTTATTTTTGCCACAAGTAAAAGACGACGCTACAGTTAGTATTTTTCCACATTTATTTAAATTGACAATGCACACATGCGCTCACTTAAACTAGCGATTTGTTGTGGCTTTAGCAGTGCTTTAAATGGTCCGGTACTGAGTCATTTGAAAAGGAGAGTACCTGTGCTTTTCAGTTCTGCTATGAAAACACTTTAGGATAGAGTACAAGCACTTATCAGGAGCAAACATGTGCCAGCGCTTCTGTATTTCCATCTAAAGCCAGCTAGAAATCTGCCTTCAAATGTCTATGGTTTTCACACAGAAAGTACGTACCAAATGCGAACCAAAGGGGCGCCTGGGCGTGCATTCTGAACACCCCCTTCACAGTGAGTTTGGGTCTCAGCTGTGGGGCGTGACAGAAGCAGGCACAAGGCTAAAGTCCGAAAAGCTGGCTGATCAGATGGCACTGCTGGGTACTGTGAGAAGCTGACGCAGGTGGGCAGTTTTACAAGGTGGCACCCGAGGGTCGATAGAAGAATATAGCACTCATGTAAAGTGTCAGTGAAGTGAGAGGTGCTGGCATTACTTGGGAATACTAGCATTCAACAAGTGCCTAGATATGCATCAGTTTGTAGTGGGCGCTGTACAAGAGATTCAGATTAATGCTCACGGGCATAGGTGAAGAGTGGAGGCTGCTAGGGGCCTCTCGATGGTTACTTACTCCCTGCTTAGGGGAGTGACTGCATCAGTGCCAACCTTCCGGATGTTGTCCTTTTTCCGGTTTCAGGACTGCTCCTTCTTGGCATGTGGTATTTTTGGCATAGGTTGGACGTGAGTGCGGCCTTAGCAGACGCAAAGCAGGGAATGCCGCCCTCGGTGCACTGACAACAAGCACTGTGGACAGGAGACCCCTTTTACCCTGCTTTATTTATAAACGCGGGCGCCTCGGGTGAGATTATAGGGAGGTTACACTTAGACAGGCTGGGGCCTGTTGAATATTAATAGCATTCCTCTGACACTGAATTATTGGTGTTTAGAGCAGACAGTGTGTAATGTGGGGACAGGGTCTGCCCGCGCTGCGCAATGAATGAGTCAGGCTGACCAAACAGAATATTGGCTCCTCTGCTGTAGACGGTGTTCCATCTCCAGCGGGGCTGTTGTATGCCATGCACATCGAGGCCTTTACTCGGGCTCCTGCTGCAGCACTGTGAATTGAAGTGCTTAAAACGTGCACTGTATGGGGCCTGGGACAGGAGGAGTCAGGGGCGTTGGGGGAGGCTACGGCATGGGGTGAAAGAACAATAAAGCCTCGTTAACAAGTAAATGGTCTTTCAAAAGACCTGTGAAGTACTCGGGTGCAGCTGTGTGTGTGCCCGGGAAGGTATTTCCAGCAGCAGGAAGGGGGCGTGGCGAGAACTCTGGATTCGAGCACGGCAACATTTTCCAGTATTTTGCCGTTTCTAAATATAAATACAGACAAAGGAAATATAGATTTCCGTCTGTATTTATATGTAAAAATCCGTAAAAACGGAAAACCGGGAGCCCTAATTATAATACAGTGTGCTTCATTCTATGCAGTAATCAGCTTGTCAGCCAAATTTGGGAAATCTCAGCCCATAAAACAAATTTAATCACAAATGCATAGTAAAAGTACAATAAAAACAATTCTAGATCGAGCCTTATTAAAGATAAAAAATACAGGGACCCATATCTCCCAAAACTTAACATTCAATATAATTCCAACACCTTCTTTTAACCAGAGTTACAGCTGAATGTTTAACGATAGTGGAGTCTGACCAAACAGTCAAGCATCACTAAGAGGCACATTTATCAAAATGTCATGCAACACAGCACAGTAAGACACTTTGCTGCGCTGTGTGACAGGGAGAGGGCAGGAAAGCACCATATTTAACTTTAGATGGCACTTTCCTGTCCTCTCCTTGTTCTGGCACACTATGTCTTGCCTAGCGCCAATGCTGGCGCCCTTGCACCATGGATACATATATAGGAGGGGCTGCATGGGCCTCCCGCGCACCACCACCTCCACTGTTTTTTTTTAAAAAGGAGGCGGCCCGCACAGACCCCCCAACTAGTGCTTTTATAAGCTTCGGAGACCATCCACTCTCTGGGGCTAAATTAAACAACCGGCCCCGGGGACCACCACCTCCCTGGGGCCGGCCCATGCAAAACAAAGGAGAGGTGCCATGCAGCTCCACTCCTGGCGCCATTTTTGGCCCTAGGGACCGCCACTCCCCAGGGCCAGCTTCTGCCATCTCCTGAGGTGCCCACCCTCGGGAGGTAGCAGTTTGCTCTCATTTGGCGGGAGCAAGAGCAAACACTAACTCCGCTCCCAGCAAGCGGGAGCTGTCAAACCACTCCCTCCCGCTAGCTGGGAGTGGAGTTTTCATCTGTTTCCCTGCCAGCTGTAATGCGAGCAGGGAAACAGATTAAATGATTGCTCCTGCACACAGGTAGTGGCATATTTAGCAGGTCTCTGCGTGCTGGAGCAATGTCGGCTCCCGCAAGAGGCGGGGAGCCGGCAGGGACCGCTGGGGCATTCAGCCTTGCCCCACTGTCCCCATCAAAGCCCACTGGGTGCCCTGGGTGGGGCCAGGGCACCCAGGTAAATGAGCCCCCACTCCCAGTATAATTTTTTAAATAGGCCCCTGGGAGGTGGTGGCCCCTGGGGCCCGGGGGTCTTCACTGGGAGAGGTGGGTTTGAATTTGGGAGGGGTGGGTTTGGGAGGGGTGGTAGGGGTGGATTTGGGAGGAGTATAAGTGGTGGCTTTGGGTTTGGGAGGGGTGGGTTTCTGTTTGGGAGGGGTGGTTTTGGGTTTGGAAGGTGTGAAGGTCAGAGCAGAAATAAAAGCAGAACTAGGATAAATGGTAGGAGGGGTGGTAGAGGACTGGTTTTGGAGGTAGAGGGAGCTAGAGTGTGTGATGTGCGTGTGTCTGTCTGTTGTGCAGTTGCATATGGGTGTGGTGTATGTTTTGTACGTTTGAGTGTGTATTTGTTGGCAGGTGTGTGGTGTTCGGGTGAGTGTTGTTGGGGTGCTGGTGGTTGAGCGGGTGCTGGTGGTTGCGGTGGGAGTGGGTGTGCTGGTGGTTGTAGGGTGGTTGTGGTGGTGGTTGTGGGTGTGTGGTGGTGGTGGTGGGTGTGGTGGTGGTTGCGGTGGGTGTGGGTGTGGTGTCTCTATTTCGTTTGGGTGTGTGCTTGTGTTTCTTGGTGTGTTTGCATTTATGTGTGTGTGTGCTGCTTGTTTCTGCTGGAGTGGGTTCATGCAAAGGAGTGACTGTGCTTGGGACAGAGCTGGGAATTGGGAATTGGGATGGGGAAGGGGTCTGAGTTGGGGCACAAGATTGGGCTGGTTGGGAGGCTGTAGTTAGTGAGGAGTCTAGTCCTGTAAATGATCTCTGCAGGCCATACATAGCACTATGAATGCCTTCCAGGTATGCTACCATTTGTTGCATTTGGCAACTGAGGCCCTGGGTGGCATTCAGGAGTGCTGACTCGCCTACAGAGATGCTGTGTAGGAGGCCAATGTACTCCTCACTCTGAGTGAGGTGCCTGCAGCGAAGGAGACCACAGCCCTTTTAAGGAGGGGGGGTTTGGCTAACTGGTGGGGGAGCAGGAGCGAGGGTGGAGATAGCTCTCTGGGTGCCAGATAAGGATGCAGGTGGAACAGTTGCTGTAGGGTCCGCCCCCACTAGGGACTGATCATTGTGGAGGTCTCTGAAGATGATATAGAGCTGGTGGCCTCCATGCCAGTCCCCTCACCCTCCGTGCTAATGTGTCCATCTGTGTCGGTGGTCTCACCAGTCGAAACACAGTGGCCAACTGCCTTCCCGCCTACGTGGCCAATTCTCTTTCATCTGCTCCTGATGATGCTGAAAAGACATATACAATAGGTTTATTGTATCTGTGTAAATAGAACTCATAATGAACTTTGGTCACAAAACATTTTCCAATTTTTCGTATTTCACCTGCTTCAAGGCTCTCAAACTTTGGTTCTATATTATCATTATCTCATGCATGTAGGGGGCATCCTCAGACACCATTTAGTCACAGTTTTGTAATTCCCCATGATAGCTCCTATATTATTTATGATCTTGTCTCTTATCCATTTTAAGTATCCCCAGGAATTGTTTAACACCTCTGAATGTTTGGGCTTTGTTGTTTAGAATAGTGAACTTATGTTACCAAAAATTATATAAACCAAAAATACCTTTGTACAGTGTGTGTACAAGGCCACAAAAGCTGCATTACTTTCATTCACGTAAAGTAAAGTATGAATCAATGTGTGTCAACAAAAACTGAAATGCTGTTCCAATATTTGTATAAATTGAAAGCCTGTTTCCTTTGTTTTGGCATTTCGCAATGATAACACTTACTTCAAGTAACTAAAGTATATTTCAAATGTAAAAATATTATATGAATTCAGTACTCAAGTAGCATATCAATGTATCACGCACTATGCATATACCTATCCTGCAGAAGAAATTAAGAAAAAAATTGGTGAATTGACAAATGACTTCTACAGCATAAGCAAATACATAGGACTTGATACATTTCTAATCCACTTTAGTACAGAGCAAAAACATTTTCACATTTCTCAAGTTATTTCAAGTTTGTTTCACCATTGTGAAATTGGTTTACAAAATATGCTGGCTTTCACTTTAGACAAAAGTTGGTACAACATCACAGTAAATATTACAAACACTGATTCATATATAATTTTTACATCAAAGAGTCAAATGCAATTCACAATATGTAACAGATTTCACCTTGACGAATTTCTACATTTTCCAAATGAGTTGTGAGTTGGGCCTGATTTTGAGTTTTCCAATTCGGAAATCCAACATATATGTGATGTAACATTCCATCTGCAAAAGTCCCTTTAAGTATCCCCTTTTTCTCCATCATATTATCATCTGAACATAACAAAGGACAACGAAAAATGGTTTTGGCTAAGTGTTGCTCTGTAACCAATGTGAACACAGTCCTCTCTGTGTTCTCCAAAAATTGTCGTTTTTGAAAAATTCTATGTCTATCACAATTATTTTCCAAAAAATAGACTGGCTTAAATGCACATTTGTGAAGGAGTAAGACATCATGCACATCTGTCACTTTTACCATGAATGAAATAGTATTTTTGAACCAAAACACATCTGGGATATCTTTTGAATAAAAAATGTAGCCATTTAATCTGAAGTTACTAGTCATTTTGGCTCACATGCTCACTCTTGTTTGTGTATAAAGCCAACTTACCAATGTGACGTTTGGAACATCCACTGTATCATAAGTGCATTTTATGCTATGTCATTTGTAATAGGGCTAATTTTACATTATTCACAATAGTGAAGGAGCATCACACCTGACACAATAAAGACTAGTTGCCTGTTTGGTACAACTGTCCCTTACAACATCAAACAACCTGATGTATATTTTTTGTTTAGGCAGGCATGTGTCTGCTCAAACCAGTCCTTTGGTAGTGAACAGAAATCAGGTGGTATCCTTTTCCACACATTCATATGCAAAACACATCATCATACACCTTTTGCAAAACTTATACCTTCAAGAACTCTTCTTGTGCGTTGGGCAGTTGCCAACCTTAATGTCGATGTCTAGTAGTAAGAAGAGGAAAGCCAAGGCTACTGCTGCACCTGCAACCAAGAGCTGCCTTCCTTGCGGCAGACAGCGCCCGGAAGGGGTGCAGCCCCGGGCCCTTTTCTCAGAGGTGGAGGTGGCGGTCCTTGTTTTTTTTGTACAGCGCCACCTCCCCTTAACCTTGGCAGCAGGCGGCAGGCCCGGCTCCGGCCACGCTACCCAGGAGCGTCACCGCCGGTGGGCGAGGGTGCGCCGGGCAGTAATTTGCTGCTCTGGGGTAGACACTAGACAGGTGCTCGGTGCTACTGAACTTACTTGTTTGCAACTTTGCGCTCGCTTGAGCTGATTATGTAAGAGAGTTTAGAGAACTTAAGTTAGGTAATGCTAGAGAGACTCCAGTCCTTTCCTTTGTCCTGTCACTAAGTTAGTGGTGGATTGGTAGGTAGTTTAGTTACTTAGTATTAGTTGGTAATTTTTTTGCGTTCTGCGTGACGCGTCCTCCGTCACGTCATGTGCTACTGACTCCAGTCCTTAGTAGAACCTTTTGTAGTTTGTTAGTGAGAGAGTAATATAGCAACTCATCAGCACATCAGCAGCAACCAACCAACATTTAGGTGTATGCAATATGCATGCGTACATCTATGCATTTTTGAGGACTAAAATATATGGAAATGCAGACTTAGTGAACAATTGGCCCATCAAAGGGGGTTGATTCATGGATGATTTCGAATGAGATTGAAACTTAGAAGAAGCAAATGTATTTTTGGCAATTAATTTCCAATGTCTTTGGAATAGGCGGGCTAGGTGGTACTTAGGTTTCGGATTCTGGAATCAGAATGGAACACTGGATTAATAAATACTAACTAGACGGTCCGCGATACTACTAGTCGATCAGATTAGATAGGTCAATTTTATTGCAATTGTTGTTTCCTGTCCAAAATTGTTTTAGAGTGTTTTTTAAAATATTTTATTTGTTTCACACCAATCATCAATGTTTGTCTCTTTATTATATCTTACATGATCAGCACCCAGGGGCAAGAAGACGACGGGGTCTGAGGCGGGAGCTGGAGATGCCTCCCAGGGCCAGGACCGCTCCTCTACTGAGGGCTCTGCTGCTGGCCCCAGTAAGTCCTCCTGTTGTTAATATTAATCATTATATTTCCCTAACTTTTACTGCACCTTATTTTTTCCGAATTATTATTTCTGTTTCCTAATTCTATTTTTACCAAATCTTCGATCTATCTGTTTCTAAATTCTTGTTATCCCTGCCTCTAACTGCCTCTGACTCTGTACTACTACTATTAGTCTGTCTGGTGCTTGCCCAGTTGGCCACTCTTTATTTTTAAAAAGTTTTAAATCTCAGATTCACTAATAGCTCTAGCCACTGAGTCCAGTTCTTTGGGTTGTCCTCTTCCTAATCTTGAGAGGCTTTTCGACAATTGCCACCAACAAAATGCCCAACCAGATATTTTACTATTTTTGATACTACTGTCTACTCTACTCTAGTACCCGATTTGTAGTGCTAGTGATGTATGTGGTGTATGTATGTATTGTATTAACTATTTTCAATCTTGCTAGTGAAAAAGAATAAATAGGGGTAGGGGTAGGGGTAGGGGTAGGGGTATATGGCATCTAAAAAATGTGTAATGTTTTTTCTAGGCATACCGACCACCAGTGCCGGGGCCAGCGGTGGGGCAGGCGACGCCAGCCAGGAGGGAGCAGCAGATGCCGCAGCTGCCGCAGGGGTGGGTGAGCCAGCAGCAGTGGCGGACGGTGGTAAGTTCTACTTTTTTTCCTTACTTACTGACAATAGTTACACACTCGCTGCAAGGGTGTACACTGTACTGTTGAGAGAGACTAAGTTGTGAACAACGGTTGAAGGAGACACCCTTTACTTAGCATTAGCAATAGCATTAGCAGCGGGAGTTGAGTAACTAATGGCCTCTACTATCTGACTTCAACTCAGGTGGGAAAGTTTTATGAAGAAGACTAAGAGTCAGACGACCTTGATGGATGGGTCGAACGAAAAGGAAAAGAAGGATGGAAGGAGGAAGGACGGGCGACATGTAATATATGACTGGCAGAGAAGGATGCGTGGGGTGCATAGGTGGCTGATAGGAATCGGATGCATGGATGGTTGAAGGATGGGTGGAAGGTGAAAGAAAAGATGCCTGCCTGGGTGGGTGAAACGGTATGGGTGATAGGAAGAATCCTCTGGGGGGTTTCATGGGCAAACTCAAAGGCAAGCAAGGAAGGACACATGGGTGGTGGTTTAAAAAGAAATAACAAATGTATGATGTTGCTGAAACTAAGGTTTGTTGAGAAATTAAGAAGAATGATAGACATGTTTACTTTGAATGGATGGATGCCTGGATGGTATTCAATCATCATAGCATAGGTGGAGACTGATACAGGATGAAGAGTCTTTGAAGAGAATGTAAAAGAAAAATAAACCACGCCAGAGTAGCAAATCTAAGGAGAATAGAATAAGATTAGAATTAAAAAATATATAATTCTAGAAGAGCAATGCAATGATTGATAAATGGAAAAATCTCTGGGAAGAGAAACAACAGGACTGTTTTTTTTCAAGGTTTTTGATTCAAAGTTGTATTTCAGAATACTCCCTTGACTCTCAGTAGTTTGTAAGCACAGCATATATATTGTGTATGTATGTTATCAAGCGCCGCCCTCCAACTCCGAGGCCCACTCCCTACCTATCTCATTTTTGACTGTGTCAGCCTGCCATGGGTGGCCTATCGGCTGCATGGTTACACAATCAATCAAAAGTACCTCATGTCGTCCCATATAATCAATGATCATTTGGATCAGATATCATCTGCCTTGTTGTAGTAGTCAGGGTGAAAGTGAAATTGAGCAGTTGCCATTGATGCAACAGAGTATGACCATAATACAAAAATAAGATAATTGTGTAGTTGTAGACTACAGCTTCCCCACCTGCAGCCAGTAGTTGATAAAATTAACGTAAGTCTTCAACACGAGTATGTTTGTCTAGGGCGCAAGCTGACTGAGCTGGCATGCCTACAAGAAGGTTAATTTAGCTAAACAAGAGAGAGAGAGAAAAGAAGAAGACTTGTCTACTCCATAGTGCCTAGTAGTAGTAATGCCTGAAACTCCCACAAATGTTAGAGGCCGAGGAAGTGGGAGGATAGTATAGCACAAATGTTATGTACTGTGCTTGCTAGTGCTTCTGTGCCACTATGTGTAGAATTCATTAATTTTGTGTTACTGTTTTGCTTAGAGTCTTGGTTACAATTATCTTTTTTCTTTCTTGATATAGCTACTCCTTCCCAACCAAAAGCACAAGCATTACCAAACAGGAAGGAGTTAGCAGCCATGGCCAGGCGCCGGAAGCTGGAGGCTATCTGCACAGAATATCGGCTGCTGGTGGCTCTGGCGGAGGAGGAGGAGGCAGCAGCAGCTGCAGCCTCCTCCGATGCCCCGGACCCCAACCAGGCCCCCCCCAGTGGTACGGCGCCGCGTTCTGGCAGCCGCCCGCCACACTTCATTGAACACTGCTGCCCCCCGTGGATGCAACTGTAAAGCATTCAAGCGCCGCATGCTCCTCCGGATGGTGCACCTAAAGGAGCGGACAAAGGTCCTGGAGAGTAACCGGCAAACCTGCCGCTAGAACTCCGTCGCCTTGCCCCTTTTTTTTTTTTTTTTTTGGTGGGTGGGAATTGGGCGTTGGGGAAAAGTTGGGGTTTATATTTATTATTTATGGACAATGGAGCGGCCATTGGACTCTTTCTTTATCTTTAGACATTGGTTGGGGTTAGGGAGAGGGGTGGGTCAGGTGTTGTGGGATTTTTCCATTAGTTTATTTTGTATGGGGAATACATTAATTATACTTAAAGTTTACATACGATGTAAATGTTTTGTGGGGGGATTACTCTTTTACTTCACACGGTTTCCTTTGCTGCTGCAGGGCCGCAGCCAGTATTTGATTTAAATAATCTGCTGATAGTTTGACACACGAACAGATAGATGCCGTACCTTCACTTGTGAGTGACTTGTCCTACTAGTACTGTCAGTCTCTCCTCCTAGTCTATGCAGTTTGTAACTGGACTCGGAAGGGTGTGAGTGTGTGAAGTAATGAATTAATTTCCATATTAATAATTATGCCTCCCCCAAACTTCTTCTCTTACCTGTGATTGATGTTTATTTATACTTAGGCAAAGCGATGGCTGCATGGTGATGATGGTTTGGTTTACCAAGATGCCATGGTGGTGGTGGTAGTAGGAGTAGACACTGGCAGTAGCATTTGCAAAAAAAGAAACAGAGACAGTCAGTCGCCTGAGGGAGACTCGGGAAGGAGTAGTAGAAGTACAGTACACAAGAAGACTGGCAAACAAGAAACCATGATGATTAAGCCTGGGCGTAGTTCGCGGAGTTGCGCTACGCGACGCTACGCGAAGCGGTAAAACAACACCGCCGCGCTACACGGAGCTACGTGAGCAGCGTAGTGCGATAGGAAAATGCTGTTCGCGGTGATTGCACAGTGCCGGATGCTTGTCCGCACTGTGCAATCATTGCAAACGGCATCATGCACAGTGCAAGCGGTCGTTTTCTGCCGCTCGAGTAGATATTTACTCGAATGGCAGCTTTCTCAACGCGAACGGGCAGTTTCTCATCGCGAGCGGTCGCGAGCATACGCGACCACTCGCAATGAGAAACCTGACCCCCCCGCGTTGAGAAATCTCGCCGGGAGGTTTATTTTCCACGCTCGCGCTCGCCAACTTGATGTTGCCGATCGCGAACGAGGAAAAATCTCACGGGATGTTGATTTTGCTTGCTCACGGTCGCCAACTTGACGTTGAGGAATGCGAGCGAGCAAAAATGTCCGCTAAGCTATGCACTTAGCGTTTTCTGCACTCCGCGAGATCCGCGTAACGCGGAGTGCAGAAAACTCTGCAAACTCCGCGAGCGGAGCGCAGTTCACCGCCCAGGGTTAATGATGATGAGAAGCAATGCTAAAGTAAAATAAAACATAATGGTGGCGGGATAGCCTAGTACAAGTTACAAACTGTAGTTGACTCGACCTATGAAGTGGACAAGCGTAACCTTTAGTGCTGGAAGGATGATGAATCAATGCCAACAATTAATTATGATGGATTATGTTCCTCTGGAAAAAAAATTGACTTGCAAACACTGATCATGGGTGGGCAAGCAGAAGAAGATCCTCGCCTTGCCTTCAGTTAGTGTTGCTTTCACCACATCCGCCCCAACAAGTGTGTGATCAATTATTTGTGTAAATTTAATTTAGTCACACCTCAATATAAATCACACAGCCCAGGGGAAGAGGGTTAGGGTTTGATGAACGGTTGGGAAGGGGTGTTTGAGGGAAAGGTTTGACAAAGACAAACATTACACATGGACAACACACAATCTTGGCAGACGACCATCATAAATCTGTTAAGGGAGAAAAAGGAAATGCATGCATGATGATGACTTGATGGTTAATGATGAGTAGTACTAGACTAGTAGTACAGGGCAGCAGTATATTATTAATTATTATTATTATTATTATTATGCAATTGCCTTGCCTGTCTGCCCCCAGAGAGACCCAAATTACATACATTTTATGTTCTGTTGTACCGGGCTTCCTTTTAAAGCTAGCAAAGAATATAAAAAAATAGCTGTAGGGGTCAAATATATAGGCAAACAATAAACAACAACACACACAGTCGTAATGATTGAAGAGAAAAAATGAATCAAATTAAATAAAAGATGATGATACTATAAGTTACTATGTTATAGTTAAATTGGGAGTTGCATCTCAGCATTCCTCTTGGTCCTTCCTCCCATGGATGCTCCGTCGGTCAATCTTGGGTGCCACTGCCTGCCTGGCGTATGCTGATTGGTAAGGTAAGTGTGAGTTGTTTTCCCAGTATAGCACAGGGTAAAGGCCGGCCTGTAAGTGTAGATGGGAAAAAAAGGGATATTGACAAATCAAGGAGAAAAGTAAAGTTAAAATGCATAAATTAAGGAGGAGTGCAACAAGAACACTTTCAGAGGCGCCATGGCTAAATCATGTCTACTCTGTTTCCAGCATTAACCTACAACAACAGGACAGAGGCAGACCTGCGGCACCCACCCAACCTCCACTTAGCTTAGAATTTGAGCCAGACAGCACTGAGCAGTGCACACATATACAGCAACATAGCATTTTCCAAATTAAGTAACTAAATAAATGCACAGCTGTCAGTCATACCACTACACTCGCCTCCACCACTACACAGACACGTAGATCTGGTGTGGTTGTTGTTGACTTGTTTACCTTTTAGGCCACTTCATGAAATGCCCGAGTTATTTCATCAATCATCTCCGATCCGACTGACTGACTGACTGCGAGTATAGTATGGTCATCATGGTGTCCAACTCTGTAGTGTACCGAGTGAGTCCAGATTCCAGAATCAAAGATGCAATGGATCGGCCTGCAGTAGTATAATTTTGTTATTAAACAACAAGAAGGGAAATATTGACTTGAGTCACTTTTTTGTGTGTAGATTATGCTAGTAGACTTCATGCACAACAACAACACAAACACCAATCACTCAGAGTCAGCGTCCAATGCATGCCATCATTTACCTGTTCTTAAGGGGCAGACCCTCTCAGCTCGGAAAGGAGGATAGCTATAGTCAGATTCTTTGGAGGGACTCGACGAGGCAGGCACACATTTCTTGTACTATTCTCCATCCAATGTCTGGCTTGAGGGAAATGGATTTAGGGTGAGTCAGGAGTGGACTGGAGCAGGACTCGGAGGAGTGGACTTACTTCTTCACTGACTGCACACAGTTGCAACTCCAATCTGGCAATAAAAGAGTAAGACGGTGGTGGTGGATTTGTTGTGATTCAAACCAGAAAGACAGAGACAC
Source organism: Calotriton arnoldi (assembly GCA_963921515.1). Lineage (NCBI taxonomy): Eukaryota > Metazoa > Chordata > Amphibia > Caudata > Salamandridae > Calotriton > Calotriton arnoldi. Next base: position 226,009 of record CAWUFW010017790.1, read on the forward strand.
ACACAAGTAATAAAAGTAAATAAGCAAGAAAAAAAGTAACAAGTCGAAAGCCTAGTTGTTAGGGAAGTAGAGCTCGTCCTCAAACTTTGGTGGTTCACCCAGAAGTAGATCATCTAACACACTACGTCCATGACCTAAGTCGCCGTCATCATCTTCCTGCTGTGCTACTTCAGGTATGGTGTAATCCTGTGGTATAAAGTGGTATAAAGATTCATTTTGATCATGGTTAACCTCTCCACGTTTTGGGGCGAGAGATTGGTCCTTCTCACTGTCAGAACCACACCAGCAGCACTGAAAACACGCTCAGAAGAGACACTTGTGACAGGGCAAGCCAGATAGTTTATCACCAGCCTGCTGAGCACTGGCCATTGGCGCTTTTTCCCATACCAATACACCAATGGGTTTTGATCAATGTAGACCTCTGTTGGGTCATCCAGATAGGCCTGGACCATCAGCTCAATGCTCAGGGGTGCTCCACTTTGCTCGGCCTCTTTTGCCTTTTCCTCAGCACTGGACCTAACAAGCCCTTGCTGTAGAAACCATTCCTGTGCCGATTTTGGTGGGGCTGATGCTCCTGTTATTGTTGTTGTTGATGTTGTTCTTGGACTTGGTGTTGTTGGTGGTTTTGACTGCTGTGAGCCAACCACACTGCCCTCAGGCTCTGAAGTTGAACTTGATGCCGGCTGCACCGCAGTACTTGTTGTGGCCTGGAGTAGCAGGGCTCTAATTCCCAGCCGTTCTTGTTCTAAGCAACTGGCTTACGCAGCTATCCAAGTTTTGTACTTGGCAACATCCCCTTCTAAAAAAGGAATCAATGTGTTCAGTACTTGTTTGTACTTTGGATCCAGAATTGTGGCAGAAATGCAATGGTTGGATGACACAATGCTTGTTTGCACCCTTGTATTTTCAGATAAGCAAAGGGTTAAGCTCTCCAACTCATATGCTTCTTTTTTTTCCTCCACACCTGCGTACATTGCAGACACCCCCTTCAGCTGCTACTGTAGCATGTGCAACAATGGGATAGCTTGGCCCATAGTACAGTCCTTCTTGCTGACTTCACGTGTGAAGAGCTCGAAAGGAAGTAGCATCTCTGTCAAGCATTTAACTAGGCCCCATTGGTCCATCTCAATGATCATGCCTTTCACAGTAGCATCCCCTCTTTGCATGCTATATTCATTGATTGGTCTGTACTGCTCAAACAGACGTTCAAGCATGTAATAAGTTGAGTTCCAACATGTTGGCACCTCCTGGATCAGTGCTTTAACTGGCATTCTATGCTCACGTTGAAAGATCCTCAGCTGCTTCCAGGCATTAAAAGAATGGCTGAAATGTGTGCAGATTCTTCTGCAGGTGGTCAGTAAGTTGCTGACTCTGTTTTCTTTTTTCAGAAAGTCTTGAACAATGATGTTAATGCAGTGCGCCAAACACAGGACCCTGAAATAGCCACCATCATGCATGGCCTTAACTATATTACTGCCATTGTCCGTGGCAACAAAACCAATGTTAAGCCCTCTTGCTGTCAAAGTCTTCCAAAATGTTTGCAGCAGTATGAGATTTCTCCATGGCAAAAATGGCTACAGTTGCATGTTTCCCAATGGCATTAAAATCTCAGCAGTGTCAACAACACCTGCTGCAGATATCTTTTCTCTAACCTCCAAAAAAGAGATCCAGTGTGCAGTGATGCACATGTAATCAGTGGCTTGGCAACTGGTCCACATGCCTGTTGTCAGGTGTCAGCACTCTGCTGCAAAGCTTGCCCAAGCAATTCCAGCACGTCGTGATATAGTGCTGGAACACCAACTCTGGCGAAATAGGATCAGCTGGGAACCTTGGATTTTGGGCAGATGGCTGTCACAAATTCAAGAAAACCTACCCCTTCCACAAAAGAAAAAGGGAGGAGTTACAGCGCTAACATTTTAGACAGCTTCGCATTGTACAAACGTGCCATTGGGTGGATGACTTTGTACTGCCCCTCCAACCTAAACATGCTGAGAATGGTAGGCTGATTTTTTTCTTTTCTGGTGCCACTGATGTAGGTGACTTCTTGACTCCAGATGTTGTTAGGCTCAACGCCGCACGTTTTTTTGTTGCAGTACTCTCTTGCCTGGGACCCCTTGGTATCTCAGCCTGACTCTTACTCTTGTGCCATTGAGATGTTGCTGATGAGGATGTGGGCGGTACCACTGCACTGCTGGGGACAGGGCTACTTTGTGTACCAGAGAAAATGTCTCCCTCTTGTTCACCTTCCACCACGATCGTATCTTCTACTTCTTCATCCCCACCAAGAGCAATGGGTGCAGTTTTTTGGCCGCTAAGGTGTGCCTCCCACTGGATCAAGTGGTGTTTTTTCAGATGGGTTGTTTGGCCTCTGGTACCATAGTTTGTACCAAGCTTACCCCTACTAACACCTTGTCCACAAATGGAGCATATAGCAATGTTCACCTCTTTCTTGCTAACAGAAAAGAAATCCCAAACTGGGGAGGTCAACTTCCTGGTGCTGCTGCTGGTGCCACTTGCAATGCCGAATGAACTGGTAGGTGGGCGTGAAGTTTGACTCTCTGCAGTACCTACTTCTACAGTGGTGGTACTTGTGGTGGATGTACGTGGCTGCCGGCGAAATATGGAAGCTGGAGTTGGTGTTGGTGGTATGATCTGTGTTGGTGGTATCCGTGCCACATCCCTCACAGCAATTTGGGATGGAGTAATGTCGGTCTCTACTGGGGCGGGACTAATGTCCATGATGACTGGCTCGTCATCATCCTCCTCTTCTACATCTACCTCCATAACTCTAAGGCTTTCTGGAGCCTTCCTTTTCCCTAGCCTTGTCTCGTGGCGTTTCTCACTCTCAGACTGAGGTGGTGGGATCCAAGTGGCGTCTAGATCATCAGAAGGGGGGCTTGCAGAAGAAGTTGATGGACTAACCCTCCTTTTCCTTGCCGGGGATCTGGAAGACAATTGATCTTCAAAAGAGTGGCTTGCTCTTCTTCTGCAGGAAGCTCGATCTCCTGAACTGCCCCTACTTCGGGAGGAACAACTACTATTGGGGGTGATTGCGGCTGTTGTTGCCCACTTATCTCAGTTCCCTGCATTGTTTGGGTACTACTTTGCGATAACGATAAGTCAATTTCAACATCACTGCTTGTCGGCTTTGTCATGATTAGACTGGCTGCCTCTGCGACAGACATGGGCTTGGGCCTAGGTTGGTGGGGTGGGTCCACTGATGTGGGGGTGCTGCTCCCAGCTTGCTCCCCGGACACCACTGCTGCAGGTGCAATTTTTGGTTTCCCAAAAAAGGTTTTGGGTGACATACCGGTCTTGGTAAGTGGCAGTGCCTCCTTCTCACTGGCAACTTTCTTGGTACTGGACCTGGTACCTTTCTTTGGGGCCATCTTGAAGATGTCAGCAGCACGCAGAGGCACAAGTTGAAGAGATGTTTGTGGTTACACGTCACGTGATGTCGTGCGCAGCAGGACTTCTGTCTGGCAGTACAATGGGTGATGTTGTCTCCTCCTCTTTTGTGCACCTAAAGGCAAAGAAGCAAGAAGAACATCAGTGCAACGTGGCATTCATGGTTGTGGTTCAATTACTACTAGAAGAAACAAACAGATATAATATATTTAACTTAATGTGTGGTTACACTTGTTAGTGCTATTTATATTATTAAATGTATTACCTCAGTTATTAAAAAACATAACAATACAGTGTAGCCATTTGTGAGACTTTGACAACAACAAGGGCTTTCATGGTTGGTGTAGTGTAGTGTACAGTACACTCAGGAAGGATAGGAAAGAAGAAGAACAAAAATACAAATGTAACGGACCCGGTTTGGCATTGTGCATCACTTGGGATGCAGCATTAAGGGAGCTGCAGCTGACAATGGATGGAAGCAATAAGCCAAGAGTAACAAAGGAAAGACATGCAGGCCTATGGCAAAAGCACAATAACTACCACCAAAAAATGGCCACCAGCCACATGGTCACTCACAACAACCACAAGCAGGAGGCCTGGAAAACAATGAACTCAAGCAGGCCTATATGGACACAGACTTTACAAAATGGCCCCTGGCCACACAGGGAGGCTCAGCCAAGGCAAATGCTGGCCCACGCACTATTACAAAAACACTCACACACTGGCCAGACAAAGGAGGCATGCTAAACAACACAGCTTTAATACAACAATGCCAAAACCGAAAATCCACAGGGCTAAAAAAGGTTTGCAAGTTACACAACAACCACACACATCCAACAAAGGCATTTATTTAACGCACATGAAAAAAGTGAAAACCCCCAAAAAACAAATTTTGCATTTCAATCCAATGCCATCCATGCCCTAAATGATGTTTAAATTCCACAGACGCCACAAAAACAGTTGTTTCATGCACCCATGAGTAGCTCTGGGCCCATTGGTTGGAAAACCCATTGGCAGAATAGGCCACATAGTGAATCAATCAATTCAAATCAATAATATTGCAAATTTATTAGAAAATGTAGTGAACCGTGCTACATTTTTTGCTGGATAAAAGAAGAACAAATTGCATGCAAAACAACAACCAGCAAGAAGGCATGGCCACCACAAAGAAGCTTTGCAGGCCTAATGCAGAAGCACACTGGCTGCCCCTTCACAAAATGGCCGCCAGCCACATGGCCAGGCCACAACAACAAGAAAGGGAAGACAGACAATGCAGGCCTATGGCAAAAGCACACTGGCTGCCTTCACAAAATGGCCACCAGCCACATGGCCAGGCAGGTCACAACAACAAGAAAGTGAGGACAGACAATACAATCCAATGGCAAAAGCACACTGGTTGCCTTCACAAAATGGCTGCCAGCCACATGGCCAGGCAGGCCACAACAACAAAAAAGGGAAGACAGACAATGCAGGCCTATGGCAAAAGTACAGTGGATGCCTTCACAAAATGGCTGCCAGCCACATGGCCAGGCAGGCCACAACAAGAAGCAATAAGCCAAGAGGAACCAAGGAAAGAAGAGATGCAGGTCTTTGGCAAAAGCACTACCGCCACCACAAAATGGCCACCAGCCACATGGTCACTCACAACAACAACAAGCAGGAGGCCTGGAAAACAATGAACTCAAGCAGGCCTATATGGACACAGACTTTACAAAATGGCCCCTGGCCACACACGGAGGCTCAGCCAAGGCAAATGCTGGCCCACTATTACAAACACACTCACACACTGGCCAGACAAAGAAAGGAGGCATGCTAATCAACACAGCTTTAATGCAACAATGCCAAAAACGAAAATCCAAAGGGCAAAAAAAGGTTTGCAAGTAAAACCACACACATCCAACAAAGAAATTTATTTAGCACACATAAAAAAAGTGAAAGACCAAAAAAAAACACATTTTGCATTTCAATCCAATGCCATCCATGCCCGAAATGATGTTTAAATTCAACAGACACCACAGACACAGTTGTTTCATGCACCATGAGTAGCTCTGGGCCTACTGGCTGAAATGCCTATTGGCAGACTACTGGTCTAGTGAATTAAATAAATATTGCAAATTGATTTTGATTTCATTAGTTGGAGAAAATGTAGTGAACTTTATAAACGAAAACTAGTAGAAAAATTACATACAAAGAAACAACTAGTCCCCTACTGAAACTACAGGCCACCCACCACAATATATTTTAAAAAAACAATGAAAAGTACAAGCAAAATGTAGGTACAATTCCCCAATCAAACAAACAACACCAATTTTCCAACTTACTTGTGAAATCTCAAATCCAAAAGTCCTCAAATCCAATGATATATGATGCAGCAGACACAAAGAGTGATCCTTCCAGCTCTAAATCCAAATGAAAAGTGAACAGGAGATGGACAAAGCACAGGGAGGAGCCTGCTGGACAGGAACAGGAAGTTGGAGACTCTGGGGCACTTCTTTCCTCTTCAAAAAAAAAATTAAAAAGAAAAACGACTCCTTGCACAAAAAAGTACAGCCAAATGTCAATCTGAGGAGTTTTTTTTTTAATCCAAATCATCATTTTGAGAAGGTTTTGATGCTGCTCAACGGAGATTCTACTCCAGATTGCAAATTCTGCGTGTTCGGGATCGCGATCTTCACAAAACGTCCGGCGGAAGTCCGATGGCGAGCTCGAATGAAGTGTTCACCATCGCACACTCTTGCGGGACCATGCGGCCGGCTACCAAATCTCGTGGCGCTCGCGAACGGATAGGAAATCTTGTCGGCGAATGCAGGCATCCCGGTAAGTCGCTCCCGCGTGCCCGAAAACGCATTTTGAGCGTGCAAACTCAAAAAAAACTCCGCTCCGTTGCGGAGCACAGAGTTTTTGGTAACTCCACGTTCTACGCGGAATGCAGAGTTGCCAAAAATCTGCAAACTCCGCGTGCGGAGCGCATTTTACGCTCAGGGTTAGTCACTTTACTCCTCTATCAGCCCCCTATTATGATTCTCTCTTGGTAATAAACCCCACTGAGCCCACCGGGTGACTGTTTTTTTTTTTTGGGCAGGGTTATGTTTTATTATAACTGCTCACATGTTTTTGCCATTATGATTGCTGTAATCACTGATTGTGTAGTAACAGCCACGAGTCCCATGTAACCAAGCTGCACACAGACAGACCAGAAAAGTATATGGATAAGCGTACGTGTTAAATCATGCAATCTAGCCAGTAGAAAGTATTACAGTGTATTATCAGAAGGTTGCTGAACATTTGACACTGGCTACCTGTCTTGCATGAGACCATAACAATACTAATAATGAGTCTTATTTGTTAAGACGTGAACACCTATATACTTTGGGATGGGAATTATTGCTCTCTGTTTGTACAATTATTTTGTATTGATTAAATGCAAATAAAAACATGTTTAAAAAACAAACACAGTAGAGAGGGTAAATGTGACAGAAACCATTCCAAGGCCTAGCAGGCAAGAATTCTTACAATTGCACAACTTAGAAGGATATTTAGCATTATTCATCATATTAACATTGCAGAGTAAATGTGTTTAAAAATAAGGCAACTTATATTCACCATACAAAATGAAGTACCTTCACATTTGTAAATCAGAAAACTTTGTTTTGTGAAACAAATAGAAAATCTTTTCAATGAGATACCAAGGATAGGACAACATACAACATTAAACACAACACATTTAAAAACATAGCATTAAATAGAGATTGATAAGCTACATAACACTTTAACATATGTGAAAATTTGACAGAAACAAGAGAATGAGTAAAATAATATTACATTATTATTTTCCCATAACAAAAAGAAGGCATCATGGTAGTTGTACTCATTTGAATTAAACATGCAAAGCACTTGCAAAATTGTAAATTAAACATACCTAGTGAAGATATGAAGTAAGAACAAAAAACTGACATTTAGGGAAAAAAACATGTATGAGATATGTTATTTGGTGTAAAAGCACCATTACATCATGTGAACTGTATTGGAGATTGAAACCTGTAATCTTAATTACAACAGAATACTTTCAAACAAACACGGCAAAACAAATTATACTGATATGGATAGGTTTACATGTTTAACAAAGGTGCAAAACACATTAGCAACAGCTAATTTAAAATGAGAAAGGATATTTAGGTTTAGTGACACATTCCAAAGTATAATTTACCAGTCTCTACTCCAGCAGGGATTCCTGTCGAGCCTTCAGGATGTCGGATCTGCAAGACCTTCTCCTCCCAGGGAAAAAGATGTAATGGGGGCTGGGAGACCACCACTAGTCCACTAGGCCTCCAGGTGACACTTGGAGGCCAGGGAATACACTCTCCCCGCAGGTCAATCTACCTCTTCCGAATTTCTGTCAACTGTCCTGGTCTACATTTGCCTTTTCTGAGATATGGTTGTATTTTGTACTTAGGCTCCAAACAATTGTGGCTTTACTCAAATAATTTTATCCACCATGACTGACAATTCTCCCTCTGTAAAACGAGGATTTCTCCTCCCTGCCATTAAAATGTAATTAAATTATATGAATTTGTAAACCCACAAGTCAAAGAAAATAAAATGTAAAATACACAAGTAACAGAGGGAGCAAAAACAAAACCAGAATACTCAGACAAAACTTCTCCAGGAAAATGTTGTGCTGTGAAGGAATGGCATAGGATCGTGGTGTGAAATGGAGTGTGTTTTATAGGGTGGCATGCAGGTGCAAACAATTAGGTGTGCAATGCTAGCATCTGTCCAATGGCCATAGTAATGTGTAAATTGTTGACTGCATCCTGCGATGGAATCCCTCCATCGGGAAACCATTGCTAGGACTCCGCCAGCACAACTCTGAAATCTAAATAGGCTCGGTGCAACCCCGCCACCCTGATGGTGATGGAGCACTATTTGCCAGCAGAGGAATCCGCTGCATTGGCAAGAAGCGTAAATGATGGTAAATACTCTGTCGGCGTGGACAGAGATTCAGCCTGCATATATCTAAACATGGCAGGTGGGATTCTGTCAGCTTGACAGAGTACTTGGAAACTCCACCGCAGAGTGACGACGGTAGTCCCGCCAAGATCTTAATCGGGCCCTAAATTAATGGCCACCCAGCAGCATGGCCCGGTTGTATGATAGATCCATGAGTGGATAAACCATGCGTGCCTCTACTATGCAACCTAAACAACGAATGCGTCTTAACCACGCATTCCTCTACTATGCATGCCTTTACCAAGTAATTTCGTGGTAAATGCATGAATGGTAAAGGGGTATGCATGGCTAAGGTCGTGAACCCCCTGCCCAAAGCTGCAAACTCCCCCCACCCTGAGGTCCAAATACCCCTACCCTCTCAAAACTACCTCAACCTAGCCCTAAAAACTACCATGAGCCCCCCCAGCCCTGACAACTACCCCTGACTCACCCCACCCAAAAACTACCCAATACACCCAGCCCTGAAAACTACCCCTGACCCCCAGCCCTGAAAACTATCCCCCAGCCCTGAAAGCTAGCCCTGAACCCACCCCCAGCCCTGAAAACTACCTCCAAACCCCCAGGACTGAAAACTTCCCCCGAGCCCCCAGCCCTGAAAACTACCCTGACCACCCAGCCCTGAGAACTAGTCCCGAACCACCCCAAGCCCTGAAAACTACCTCCAACACCCCAGCCCAGAAAACTACCCCGACCCCCACAGCCCAGAAAACTTTCCCCATCCCACCCTCAGCCCAGAAAACTACTCCGACCACCCCACCCATAAAACAACCCCATCCCCCCAGCCTACGAAACTACCACAAAACAACCTCCAACCCACTACCCAGCCTCACTTACCTCACCGCTTCCTGTGAGGTCTTCCTGCTTCTGTCCGCAGCAGCATACAACTAGACCACTCATTGCCTTAAGTACGCATATGCGTGATTAATGCATATGCGTGGTTAAGGCATGTGTGGTAGTGCTTGCGGAGTCAGAAACTCATGGTTTAGACGGCGGTTTCCGACTGCTTCCCACCATGGCCCATATCAATAACACCATCTCCGTTCTTGACGTAGCGGAAACAGTCGGTGAGTCTGTGAGGTAGATCCTACTTGATGCCGAAAAGTCTTATTGACCGGGAGGCCTGAGGCTTTCTTTGGGAGGTTTTCCTTAAAATGGGTCTGGGCCGAAAATGTATTTGGGCGGTTAAGACTCTCTACACCTCTTTATCTGCCAGAATTGTTAGAATGGGGCAGATATCAATCAGCATTGCGCTCAGCCGGGGCACCCGGCAGGGCTGCCCCGTCGCCGCTGCTGTTTGCACTATACTTAGAGCCCTTATTCAGAGATTGAAGTCTCTGGATGCAGCATCTCCTTTGCATCTAAATCAGTTCAGCATTAAGGTGTTGGCCTATGCAGACGATATTGCCATCTTCTCGTCATTTCCTGCTCAGGCTTTAATTGGTATTGAAGCTGCGGTGGCTGATTTTGGAATAGTATTTGGTTTTAAACTGAACATCGCCAAAACTCAAATTGTGACCCGCTCTGCTGTGGTCCTGTCTGATTCTAGCAATGTGGAGGAAGCCACCTACCTGGGGGTCTGCGTTTCCGCGTGTGATTGAGTGCAATTGTGCAGTTATACTATGAATCACTGACATTATTTTGGCAGCATTGTCACAACATTTACAACAGCTGGCAGAGAAGTGGTCCAAGAAATTAGGCACGCTGGTGACCAAAGGGGATACTCATCTTAGTGTTCAATTGGCCCAAGGCAAACCCAAAAAGTCTCAGCTGAAGGCCCATTTTTTAAGACATTGATTGATATCTATTATACACTTTATAAATTGTTTAAAATGGGCCTCCGGCCATGCTCTGAGTGCTTTAGTTGTTCGATGCGAGGGGTTAATTCTACCCACACTTTTGCCACTTGCCCCTATTTGAGGCCATACTGGATTTCGGTTTTCTATAGATTAAACAGCATCCTACAAGGGAACGCAGTTTACAATTCGAGACTAATTATGCTGGGCCACTTGACTTCCATCTGATGCAATCTGGCCCCAATTTATTTCTATGCGATCACCGTGGCCAGACTAGGTATGGCTAGGGCATGGTTACAGCGTGAAGCACACGATGCCAGGGCTTGCTAGCATGAGTTTATTTTTTCCTGTGGGCTGGAACTCACAATTATTCACTCCAACTTCAGGAGATGTATACTAGGGAAATTCTTGGCCCCAGTTAGGTAAGGCTTTGCTCTTAGGATAACCGACTACCTCTCTGTGATATAACAAAATTTAGCAACTATATGAATTTTGCGAGCTTTGTATACATGATATGGCCTGGGGGCATTATTAAATGTGTTCTTCTGTTTTACTGTGTGTATTCTGTGTGTTTCCTGATTTTCCAATATAAAAAAATAAATAAAATGATTCATCATTTTTATATTTAATTTTATTTACTTTGTAATAAAAAAAGAAACTTTATTGAATTTCCCTATTGGGAGAGCTCCGGTGACAGAGAGCTCTACAAACAGGTGGAAAGTTACTAATAGTAACTTTGCAGTCATAAATTCAGTCATAAGAGTCTCCACCCCTTCACTCAACTCAAGTCTACATCTAGGTGTAAATCTCCACTTGGAAATGGTGAATAAGCAAAAGAGGAAAGATATACACCTTGGAAGATCTACACGTCTATTTGCAATTCTGAATCCGACCTAAGATGGTTACTACCCACATATATTAAAGAACATGATATCATTATTGGCAATATCACCTAGTTTTCTTGATTCAAAAGTCGGAATGTGAAAGAAATTGAATTTGACAAAAGCAACCATAGATTGGTTTTTTTGCTGGTCCATGCATTACTCCTTTTCTTGGGACCGTTACTACAGGCATGTTTTTCCCCATCAGATTTCCCCACCTCGCTAATAAAGGTGAAAATGTCTTCTCACATTCCTTGTAACACTGTTTTCTTTCCACCTGCTTTCCTTTTGGTACTGGCCTATACAGTGAGATCCTATTACCGACTTTTCATTTCCCAAGGTTCCCCATATTGATATCCAATGCACCAGAAACTTACCAGCAACTATATAATCATAATCATGGTATGTAGAGAGTTTGCCTTGTTTTGTCTCTTTCTGCCCCTGACAAGCCTCAGACAAGTCCGCCTTTGGCCTGGGCTTAGCTGAAACAGAGGTATGAAGCTGACAAAAATGGAGAGTGCTGGGGACTCTAATCCCACTGAGACATCAGTGGTTTGTTGGTCAGCAAATGCTTAGAATCAGCTGCATCATTCCTCCCAACGTGCAGGACAAATAAGGGTCAGAAAGATGTGCCCTCAGGGCCCCCTCACCCCCAGGTCCTTGGCCCACGATGAAACAGAATAAACTTTGTTAATCACCAAGGACAAAGGGGCATATTTTGTATATTGGTTTACGGTTTCTTTTCGTCCACTGAATTCAGCCAAGATCTCGATTTTCACTCTTTGCAAAGTTTGCAAAATTTTCCAATTCAGCTTCAGTGAAACAAAGTTTTTCCCGCACCTACCATTTTAGCAAATTCAATTTCATGCTAACAGGAACCAGCAGTACCCAAACCGACCGGCATAGCACGATCCATGCTACTTACATTTTTGCATCGCAATTTTGCAGAGGAACATTTAGCCAAAATAGTGGGGCATATTAGCAAGGAATAGCGATATTTATCGCTAAACGCGCTTAGCGCGAATCCTGTTAACGTCGCCTATCGCTGGAAAATATCGCTGAGATAACACCCTATTAGTAAGGTTTATCTCCATAGCGATAATATTTCCAGCGATAGCGGCAAATGCAAGAATATCACTGGAAAACCAGCGATATTCTTGCATTAACGCTAAGGTGGATTCAGCATTAGAATCCACCTCCTATACCTTAAACAGGTAAGTCATAGTCAGTAGCAGGTGTTAAAATCTAGCGATAAACGCGCTTAGCGCGATTTATTTTATCGCTTCGCCTGCCTTGATAATAGGGGTTAGTGGTGTTAGCGACTGTTTACAGTCGCTTTTAGTGGGAACGCCTACCTTGCATGTCATTAGCGATAAATATCGCTGACATGCAAGGCGATGTAATTCCCGGCCTCTAACGCCTGAAAGCTGTCGCTAACGCCTTTTAGCGACAGCTTGCTAATAGGGCGTTAAAAATATCGCCGATTTAGCGGCAAAAAGTGCAGCTAAATCGGCGATAAAGCCCTTGATAATATGCCCCAATGTTTTTACAGTTTTACATGTACAGAGCTTTTCTTCACAAAATAGTGTTGAGGAGGAGAAGGATGCAACAGCAGTATATAGGTCTATACTTTGAATAAACAGTCAAAACATCTACATTTTTACACATGAATGCCCAAGCGAAAACATGGAAATAAATATTCATAAACTGCGCAAAGGTTGTAAACATTTCTGAAGACCTTAAGGGACGTTTTAAAAAATATTTGCAGATCCGAAATGATTGTTCTGTTAAATAAAGTCTAATCGGTTGAGCAAATAGTTTATTGGAATATTTTGCCCCAACAGCATTAATGAAAAATGGAGTAACAAATGTGTAACACGTTAATTGTGTAGGATGTAGTGGGAATCGAGAAATATATTTAAAGCGTTAACTCTATTACACAAATTATAAACTTTCACCACATCCACAAACACAATTTAGAAATCAGACAAAATCCACTCACATAATTTTGAAATACTATAACGTTGAATATAAAACTTTTATTAAACACAGTATCGACCTAACATTAGAATAACGCTAACTTCAACCTTTATAAGTAGGGTTTTATGTAGAATTGTACTGTTTGTTTCTATTTAAAATTGATGGCATGAGTGATTTCCACCTACAAAGGATTTTTATCTCATAAGAATCAGTCTTGAAACTTTTCACAGGGGCCTACAAGGAGTTTCACCCTCACACCACACCCCATTTTAAAATGTTTAAGTTAAAATTTAGAATTGAACTGTAGAAATTGTCCTAGCAGTTGTCATACTTCTTGACATTCGGATTTGTATGCAGTCATGGAAGTTAGGCAGAGACTGGGACATGACTTGTCCCATTGGAGTGTCAAGGGAGTGTGCCACGTAAATATGGTGAGCATTCAAAAAGTCGTTGCTCTGTGGGTATTCACAAACCTTTCCCCAGGTTAGCTGAACTCTCAAACGTACACCTTCCACAATAGGCCAATGGGGTGAAGGAAGTGTGTAAAGAGTTCCACACAGCATAATTTTTCACTAGAGTGTTTATCATTTTTTTTTGCCTAGTCAGACCAAATTTGGAAATCTCACTTTGAAGACAGTCAAAGTTCCCAATTTCATCCAGATTAGCAAAGCATAGTAAAACAAGCATTTGCAATGCAATAGGTCTCGCATTTCTTATATTTAGAGTTATTTGTGTTGTAATGGTATTGTTTTTTTATTTATGTGTTTGTTGTTTACTGTTGTGGTTGTATGTGGTGTGTAGTGAAATTATATTAGTTGTAAAAGAATGTTTTTTGTTTTAGTGGTGATGAATTATCTGTTGTGTAGTTTATTTGTGTAGTAGAATTATGTGGTATGGTGAATAGATAGTGGTAACGGTTGTAAAGAAGAGATAGATAGGACAGTTCGTACAGTGCATCACATAAACGCGGTAGTCCAAGCAAACCCTGCACTTTACTCTATGGGAGGTCCTGAAAGTCAAGACATCTGAACCCAGAACCTATTGTTCCATTACACAATCACAATGCACCTGTTCTGTAACCTGTTGTTATATGATGTTCTTAATGTGTCATACATTGTAGTCCTGGTGGTCGTAAGATCTCTATGTATACTATGAATGCAAAGAGGTGTTAATGTAGCCATGATATGCCGCTCGCACTTCTATAAATCCGACCCACTTTCCAGGCTGCAGTTTTACAATTTGGGGTACACAAAACAAAAGAAGCAGGAGTTTGGGATCACTTTGTTCGCCTGGAGAAGGCTTTGCATGGCAGGGATGGGCTGAGACGTGATTTGCAGTTGTGTGGATTAGGTTTTACAATTGACGTGCGTGTAGCTTTGACATGCCATATATACACGCAGAACTACAAGTCCCATAATGCAAAAGAGAAACTGACTGGACAGCGTGCTTATATAAGATGGCATAAAGACATGGGTCTGCAGCTACAAGCAACATGGGCAAGAGGCAGAACACTTAAAAACAGTTTCCAGACTGGGCAACGCGCTAGTTGAGACACTAATTGCGTGAACCAAGCACTATAAGTGATTCAGTTTACAATATTTCAAGTCCTTTCGGCTGTTATTGCGGGGTGTAGTTGCGGCGTCACTCTGTCACGGCCATGCAGGAGGTGTAAAAGCTGTAAAACTTTGGCCAAGCAGATGTCCGCCAAAACTCATGCGTCCCACGAGGTAATAGAGCGAATCGTAAAGGAGAGACCTGCGGGTATGGTCTGCATGGGTGCAGAAAGAGAGACAAGAACAATGCAGCCTACATGGAGAAAATGACCTTCTCATAGGCGCCTGGCTGGGCGGCATCCCCACCAATCACAACGCTGCCTGTGCAGCATTGTCATTGGCTTAGGGGAAGGGAGGGAGGCTGCCTGCTTCCTGTTCCTGTGCCAGAGGCAGGAGAGGAGAGCAGGAGCAGGAGCCGGAGCCGGAGCTGTGAAAACGCAGGACCCGGCCCGGCCAGCGGACAGGTAAGTTTTTTAAAAATTAATGATTACATTTACCACCTATCCCCCTCCCCGCGCGACCCTCCTCGCGCGAGCACCCGCGATTAATGCCAGCTGCGACTGCTTGCCAGACAAGCATTGATATGGCAATAGGTTGACCTTGGCATGCTTTTGAAATGGATGGTTTTTTTTTTTACATTCTTTTGATGCAAGCATATGCTACAAGAATAAAAAAATAAATAAAAAAGAGCACATAAATGTGGCTGCCATATGCTTGAAATGAAAAGGCTAAATTTAAAAAAGCCATTCACAGATGTGGCTGTTTTATTAGTGATTTAAAAAACACACCCATTCAGTTGTGCATTGCATTATGCCATTATATTCTGTGAAGGCGAGGAGAAGAAACCATCACCCAACAAAGCCTTCAAATTACAGATAGCTACAATGTCATTTAAACACTTTTTAATAGCAACTTTTAACACGAAGAGGAAATAAATCACCATCTAACTGGGCAGCTGAATTGAATGCAAAACAAATTGCCATTTTTTAAAGAAAATATATCAAATTAAAAATTTTAAAAGCGCACCATGTAGAGCTCTGCCAATGAAGACACATTTGTAAGCATATTTCTAAATGGATATAAACAATGCGCAGAAGCTTTGGGCAGTCACTCAAAGGGAAGGGGGCCATTGGGTATAGTGGGTGGCCTGTTGTCACCTCAGGCTATATGTTATGGTGGGCGGAACAAAATGCGAATGACAATTCAACAGACTAATGGATGAAGCCTGGTGACTAAACGCCCTTCTATGTATATATTTTGTGCATGTTTTTTGTAGAACAGTAGCCAATACTAAAAGGCCAGACCTTCAAAAAGGAGCCACGGATGGGTTGATCATGTTGTTTCTGTGGGCAGACAACTGCCCTCTATTTTATGGACACAAACACATAATAGTGTAGGGCCTCACACACAGTAGGTGAAAAAAAAATTGATCCGCAATAATGTTTTTTTTATGACTGCACACAGAAGGCCTCATCTCTGCTGTGCAGCTAACTAGTAGAGCTACTACAGACCATGGTGTTGCGTGGGCTTCTGAGGGAGAGTAACGGCTAGGCTGAGAGAGGGTCTGGACATTAGCTGGCAGAAATGGTTTTGGCTTTTATTTCTATGGGTCTGGACTTTCATCTCTATGAGGGAGGGAAGCTGCACACCCAGGGGCATATGTATAAGACCCTATCGCCATCACAACGTCACTTCCAGTAACGTTGTGGTGGCGATAGGGGCCTCGCCTTATTTACAAGGCAGCGTTAAGCCACTTAACGCTGCCTTGTAAATAAGGCCCTCTTTCACGCTATGCTAAGCGTGAAAGGGGTGGGCAGTGGGTGTTGAGGTGGGTGTTCCACTATGGTGCAAGGGTGCCTGCGTTGGCGCAACACTGCTAAGTGTAGCGCCAGCGCAGGGAGAAACGCAAGGCTGCACCATATCCTTGTAAATATGGTGCAGCCTTGCGTTTCAGAAGTGGCGGAGTGAGGCGTTAAGCCATGATGGCTAACACCTCACTCCGCCACTTCCTTGTACATATGACCCCCAGTTTCTGGATTTGCATGAAAGCATACCCAGCATTGTCCTTAAAATGAAAACCATGTGTTTTTGCATAATGTAGGCTCGCTGGTACATATTTTAAAACCTAACTTGTCCTGCTATTGTGATGACCAGCGGTTTCTCTTGATAACATCAGCTAATAAGGACAGCATAGCCAATGAAATAATAGAACTCTGCACAGCACACTGAACCAATGTATAGGTATGTGGGTGTGGTATACTGTGAGACACTATGGGGCCGATTCCGATCTCGGCCGGTAGTGCTCCGAATCGGATTCGGATTCACCGGATCCGATTCGGAGCCCTGTTTCCCGACCGAATCGTACGCGGGTCCGGCCGAGCGAGTACGATGCAGGCACCCGCGAAATCTCCGACCGACTCGAACGCGGTTTCAACACGCTCCGACCGACTCGCATGGACACGACTCGCACCGCGCTATGGAGACGTTTCCCGGCCGGGTAAGTACGATGAGCGCCGCAACCACTCCGATCGACTCGCGCCGTCCGGCTCGAAAAGCTGTCGGAGCCGGACTTTGGGGTCCGCGTCGGACCCCCTGTACGCGTAGGTGTGCGAGTCGCACACAGGGGGACCCATGGGTCCCCCTACCTGTGCATGTACGACGCGATGCGCATGGACGCGTACACGCTGTAGGGGCGCCCTTGACCGCCTCGCACCCATTGAGTCAATGGGAGCCCGCGTACGCGTCGTACGACAGGCTCCCATTGACTTCAATGGGAGTCCGACCGAATCGAGTCCGATGGCATGCGAACGCATCGTACTCGTTCGGTCGGACTGCTAGGGTCCGATTCGGTCGGAATTCTCTCTGGGTCCGGCTCGGTCGGAGAGAATTCCGGCCCGAATCGGAATCGACCCCTATATGTTTCAAGGGTACGAGGATGGGACAGACTGTCTAGTTGAAAGTCATTCCATTAAATTGTGCCACCACAGGCAAGATTTAATATCTTGAATAAACCAAGACATTTCGATATTTTCACTCAACGTTTTATCTATTTGGAATGATGAAAGGATGAGTCTGGGCTGCCAGGATTCGATTCTGATCTACTGCTCCACACAACTTCCAGCAGCATATTATTAGAATTTGGACCTGCTTTAAAGGTTTCCAAGAAGAGCTCTGGACAGAGCAGACACAGAACTCCCATCGAATTATTTAATAAATGAATTATAGTCTTTATGTTGTACACATTCTATGTTGAAAAGGTCTCCTGCTGACTAGAATGCATGATCATACAAAAGGTGTATTACCTCCTTTGTGTTGGTGTTTTGTTTCTTGAAAGGGAGAAATCTGGCATTTATCAGCAAAGAATTATATAAATTGACATCAAATATGTAAAATTTTGAAAGAGAACGATTTATCGAAGGCTCTTTAAACAAGTGAAGAAATGGCAGCCGATGGGAGGGAGCAATTAATTGAAATGACAAGGTGGGAGGATGTGGCCTAATGGCCAGAGCTGTCGACTTTGGAGCTGGTTCGAGTCTCTGTGTCGGCTCAACATCCTGTGATTCTGGGCATATCACTTAATCTCATTGTGCCTACCAAAAATGAATGTGTGCTTTTGTAACGTAACTGGAGCTCATGTAAAGCACTCCAATACCTTTGGGTCCAGTTCTCGCTATATAAAACTGCCCACAAAATAAATAAATAAAAAGACAGCACGAGGAGGGTTGAAGGGAGAATGGTGTTAACACCAACTAAGTGTGTCGGGATAGAGCAAACCACAGTAGGGAACCTAGTTGGAGGGGGGAGCATATGGAGTGTGGGCAAGAAACGAAATAGATGTGTACAGTTGTTTTTTCCTGGGTCTCAGATGTTTGTCCAGTGTTGGAAGCTCTGGTTGTCCCAAGTGCAGAGCAAGGTCTCTCCCACCTCCAGATGCATGTCAGTCCTGCTTGGAGAGCAGGGCTGCAGCCAGTTATTAGTTTTCTAACATTGAAGGTGGGAACTTTAAGAAGGTATCCACTGGCCAGAGGTACAACAGAGAGTGTATTGCAGAGGGTGGGCCACGCACGAAGATGGGGGCAGCTTCTCCCTGTCCAAAGGGGGAGACGCTTAGGGGGGAGGGTCAGCGGACCTCAGGAGCGGGCAGAGCAATTAATAGAAAGGATAGCACGAGGAGGGTGGATGGGGTTAACACCAACTGAATGTGGTGATAGAGAGCCAACCACTCCTCACTCCTTCCTCTCATAGCCCCGCCCTTAATTACCAAGCACGGCCGATACAAATCGCTCTCGCCCTCTTGCTCTGAGAGCCGTCATCAACGCGGTCAAACTCTCCGGTGAGAGTGTCTCCACTACCGCCATGACTCCAGAGCAGGCTCTGCCTCTGACACCAGCAAGGGGGGTGTACGTGTTGACGTCTGGTAACACCAGCCACTGTTCAATCCGCTATCATATCGGGAAGCAGAAAGGACAAGTAACAGAAGCATGGCCCAGATAGCCCCCCCGCGCAGTGCGGCAGGAGCATAAATGTTACGCTCTGGTGCCAAGCTGCAGAAACCATCAATGACTGCTCTGGGGACACTTTAGCTATCCTAAGCTGCCCCGCGCTAGGGAGCACAGCCCTGCGTGCCAGAGACTACAGTAGCATAGTCCACTAAAGAAAAACATAATTAAACAAGAAGATACAGGCACGCAATCAGCGTGCACGGTGCTGCTCGTTCCCGAGGCAATACTCCATGGAAGCTAACTTGCAGAAAAAGGTGGGGCATGAACCAACCATAAGCCAATTGCATGCTATGATTTTCGAAGGACACAGACATAAGACAATCCAAACCAGTGGGATGTGTCAGACCCCACAAAGTACATACAACAGATCGCCTGACAGCTGCGCTGTCTAGGCTCGACCTCAAAAGACTACTGCCCTGCCACCATCCTATGACCATGTTGTCATGTAGTTCCTATAGTACCTATGCAGGACCTGCGCGTTTGGATAACATAAACTGCGGGTTTGGTGGCAGACTGGCTCTGTGCACCCCCACCGTGTATGTTAGTCTGTTTTGCATTAGCTAGCTCACAGTGCCACTAGAATCTCCTCTTATCGGAGAGAGATTAGTTTCTGGCAACCTTGGATCATGACAACCCTGATCCCTCAGAATCGTGGAAACAATGTACTGCTTTTCGCTCAGTCACTCATGCTTACTTATTCGGTTTGTCTCAGAGAGTTACACAGAATAAACAGTCTGGGCGTTTCAATAAGTATTTATTGAACAGCTGTTATTCTAGTGTAGAATATATGTGCTGCAGCAACCAGCAGACAGTAGCAGAGATATATTATCAGCAGTACGATAAAAGTGAAAGGATAGTACAGCTCTACCATATTGCAATAATAATGGTTACATACATGAATATATAAAATGCGTTATAAAAGTGGGCATACTCCTACGATGCCTAACTAGGTGTACCTAAGTGTACCTAGCATGTGTGTAGGTCTAAAAACCTAAGAGCCAAGAATCCCTCTAGGATTTAGTCGAACCCCATTACCTGAAGAGAGAGAGTGGGACCCCGTCATGGTCTCGAGTTGGACACCCCGCAAGGGCTGTGTTAGACCGCTGTCAGCTGGAGAGACTGCATGCAGGAGCCTCAGCGTCTCTGGTCAGTGTGTCGGCATGGAAGTCTCGGTTCCCTCTATCTTACCATGGCAAGATGTGGTGTATTTATACCCTAAGTGTCTCGTCCCTCAGTATGGTTTGTATTGGTCTTTGTTAGACATGAGGAAGACGTCAGGGGTGAACTTTGTAAATCATATTATGCAGGAGATGTAGCTGGTGAATGCTCATGCATAATTTATGAGTACATTGTAGGCCTGTGTTCGGGAAAAACCCTTCAGTGTTCAAACCACAGACTAGATAACGTTCAACCCTCAGTGTTCGTTGTGTACTGTAGGGAACTAATGTAGGTGAAAGATCATGCCTATATTAGGACATAGGAGATCATGACTATAATAGGGCATATACGATTAGGACCATAATAGGGCCTATACGATTATGTCTATATTAGGATATATATGAACATGTCTATATTAGGGCATATATGAACATGTCCACATTAGGACCTCTATATGAAACATAACACCCACTCCTCTTTCGAATTGGATGACAATGACCATACTTAAATCTGGGCAATCTTAAAAATATACTTAAAATCAGCTAAAAACATGACTTTAAAAAGACGTTAAAAAATGTTTAAAATGTTAAAATAGGCTATGCTTTCTTGTCACTTGAAAAAGTCAATTCTGTCCCACTTATAAAAGCTGCATCGATACAAGCAGAATAAGGCCATGCCTTTCAAGCGAAAGTGTCAATTTAGGAAATGTTCCAAATTTTGTTCGTTTATTTATGAAACGAAGTGGAGAAGCCGAATTCTTTCCCAGGACGCGATGAGCCAATTCAAGATTAAGGGGTCGATTCCGATTCGGGCCGGAAATCTCTCCGACCGAGCCGGACCCGGAGAGATTTCCGACCGAATCGGACCCGTGCAGTCCGACCGAACGAGTCCGATGCATTCGTATGCCACCGGACACGAGTCGGTCGGACTCCCATTGAACTCAATGGGAGCTGGTCGTACAACGCGTACGCGGGCTCCCATTGCCTCAATGGGTGCGAGGCGGACAAGGGCGCCCCATACAGCGAGTACGCCGCGAAGCGCTTCGCGGCGTACACGCACAGGTAGGGGGACCCATGGGTCCCCCCTGTGTGCGCCTCGCACGGGTACGCGTACAGGGGGTCCGACACGGACCCCCAAAGTACGGCTCCGACAGCGAGTTCGAGTCGGACGGCGCGAGTCGGTCGGAGCGGTCGAGGTGCGCATCGTACTTACCCGGCCGGACAACGTCTCCATTGCGCGGTGCGAATCGGGTCCGAGCGAGTCGGTCGGAGCGGTACGATCCGGGTACGAGTCGGTCGGAGCGGTCGGGTCGCCCGGACGAGTCGGTCGGCGAATTCGCATCGTACTCGCTCGGCCGGACCCACGTACGATTCGGTCGGGAAAAAGGGCTCCGAATCGGATCCGGTAAAGCCGAATCCTATTCGGAGCCCTACCGGCCGAGATCGGAATCGGCCCCTAAGTGTCCTGGCTGGGAGATACAGCATTATCGGTGCTAGCTAATGCAGACGACAAAT